>OY282601.1:11210120-11559026 GCA_958298965.1 Chrysolina haemoptera
CGTTACCCCGACGTATCGTTTTTGCTGGTCATTTGTTTTTAATGAAAATAAATCTACTTTTATATAGGTTTCCAACTCCACTTTTTAGGAGTCATGTTTTTGGTGTGTCAGGACAGACTTTTTACCGTTTTTCATTCATATTTCTACGCTGTGCTACGAAGGCCACAGATTCCCTATAAATACCGGCTTCATCATTACCGTAGGAGAGTGAGTTCTGAGTATTAATATTGTCGAGAGTTCAAGTTATCACAGTTTTGGAATACCAAGCCGTTTTCACAGAGTGTATCGATTCAAATCCGAAGTGAATTAGGAATCGTTCGAGAACCCGCTAGCAGCCGGCCGGAGGAGTTTCACCCTGCAAACCCCGCCTGTATGACACAAAACGTAAGCCAAGGAATTTTAGTATGTTAGATTCGAGCTTGGATATCGTGGCCCCGAAATTTGGGTTATTTCTAGCTTATCACCAAGAGGGTATTTTTTTTGGTTTCTTTCTTTCTCTTTTACCTGATCATCACTAAAGTATTGATAATTTAAACATTCGTTTCACTCGGGGAGTAGTAAAAGTCTTTCGAGGTTAACAAGCATATTTATTTGATGTATTAGGAGTGGCATCTATCTACCTTCCGCGTATCCGGTTCTACGGCTAGGACACCCTTTCGGCTGTCGAACCAGTTGTATGTATAACCTGTTCGGCCTCCTGGACTACTTTTCGGTTGTCGAACAGCGTTCAGTAAGATTCATTCCGTAACCTAGGTGGTGGACTCCCTCCTTGCGCCGGGTGACAAAACTCTGTTGGAAATATTGTCGAACATAAATTCGAGCTGGAAAAGACCTGGTTCGACGGTTTGGACCACCTTTCGACTGTCGAATCAGTTTTTCCCTGTTTATACGCTCGCCGCTTCGTTCCACTTCCAGGACCACTTTTCGGTTGTCGAACGAAGGTTTTCCGTAAGAAAATTTGATTTCCGAAGTTCCGCAGGGTACCTAATGAGTCAATCTAATTTATCCATGACTCATCAGGTAGATTCCAGGTATTTTCCAACTTGCTTTGAAACATCAGTTAGGTAATCAAACCCAACCTTTCTTTAATTACTTTCTTATGAATATATATTCACGAACTTAATGTAATCTGTAGTTACTTGAAAATGGTGTAACAGCCGAAACCGGTCGTAATAGAGTAGTAAAGTGTTAGTGGAAACTGGACAAACATTATATTTTTTCTTCCTTTTCTTATTTCATCATGAATTTCCACAAAATAAATAGATCATCAATCAAACAAGTTTGATCCCTTTTTGTTTATTTGCTCTATGTTTGTATTACTTCTTGTATTAACATGAATAAACATATTATTATTATTATTATATTAACAATTCGTATGTTTGAGCAATTCCAACAGGATTATGTAATCGATGAAGTATTTCAGTGTATATAAATGTTGCCTGTGAAACGTAAATGAGTTTCAAAAAGGCGAAGTGAATGACAGTGACTAGTGATAAGTTTGAATATGCATAAACTTCCATAGTAAGAGTGCCCATCGGTAAAAAATTTATTAATAGGTAATCTCTTCAAACTTTCTGTATGGATTCTATGGACAAAGTCTGCCACCGTTTTCTTTTGAGACTTTTTTGTTTCGGGGGCATTTTTCCAAAAAAATAAAAATATTCGATTTTTTTTGTTTCCCTCGTGTTTCCTAACTACTATGGTGATTCGTTAGGTCATTTTAGGAAAAGAAATTTCATATGAACATATGTCCGGAACTACAGACATAATATGTTCATAAGAATGTTTTTCTCAGAAGAACCTAACAAATCACCATCTGTAGTTTCGTATCGTAGTTAAGAAACACGAGGGAAATGCATAAAAAAAAATCGATTTTTTTTTTTTGGAAAAACGTCTATGAAAAAAAAAAGTCATAGAGAAAAGGCACATTTGGTCCGAAGAATCTATACAGGAAGTTTGCAGAGAGTATCTATCAGTGAAATTTTTGCCGATGGCACTTTAACTATAAGGATGAATAAATACCTATGTGTCATTTGAATCATTTACCTCATTTTTCACCTTTTAATATATAATAGAAACTAAGCAGTTTTTGAATCACACTTTTTTCTCACACTTGAGATTCAACATCAAATTGTGATTTTATTTCTTTCATTTGACTATTGTTCGAAAATAATTTAGGGGATACAATTTATTCAAATAGTATTACAACAGAAGTACTGAAATTGATGTTGTTTTTACTAACTAACAAACTAACATCTAGGCATTTTTACGAAATAATTGAGTAATGACAGTTCCAAGTTCTAGTACACAATCTGTCTGTGATCTACCCTAGATTTCATGAAACCAACAGAACAAACAGATATAAACTAAATACAGTTTTCCTGAAATATTTAAATATTATGACCAAAACTGATATATCCCGTGTATATATTTTCAACTGTTATACACAATTATATAAAAATTAAGGCAATTGAAGCGATAGAGGTTTTTCATGGAATCTACAATGATTTGCAACTTGAACAAAACTTTCCCATTCTCCCAACCTGATTACTCTAAACTGAGATGTTGATACAACTCATCATTTGTGTAAAACCATAAATGTTTACTGTGTCTCAATTTGTTATTCTACACGGTTGCCGAAAAAATTGTGTACGCAAACGTCCGAAAACAGTTTTTTTTGTACTCGCAGACTTCCAGGACTCGCTACGCTCGTCCTAGAATCTTGTCCACTCGTCCAAAAAAACAGTGTTTTCCGGACTTGTTACGTAAATTACTATTTTTATAAATTTTTTAGGAACGAAGTAGATCACAGAATTGAGCAAAATAAGTATTTTTTTTGGGATTCTAGCACTGGTAATAATTTTTCACGTTTCCAGGACCGGTATGGCCAGACAATAATTCATAACTTCCTCATAATGAATTCTGCCAATTTCATATTTCAGTATAACAATCACAATTAATAAATCTTAACTTCCTTATTAGAAACTCTGCCAGTTTCATATTCTATTATAACGAAGAGAATCGTTCATGAATATAATTCACATGTTCAGAATAATTTTTCCGGACGTCCAGTGCCGGCTTCTCTCCAGCAATAAACCTTAACTGCCTTATTAGGAACTCTGCCAGTTTCATATTCTAGTATAACGAAGAGAATCGTTTATGAATATAATTCACATGTACAGAATAATTTTTCCGGGTGTCCAGGGCCGGCTTCTCTCCAGCAATAAATTTTAACTTCCTTATTAGGAACTCTGCCAGTTTCATATTTTATGGTTACATTTGGGATCGGTTGAGAAAAGAATCCACATGGTCAGAATCATTTTTCCGGGCATCCAGGGCAGGCTTCTCTTCAGCAATAAATTTTAACTTCCTCACTGGAACCTGGCAGTTTCATATTTCAGGGTTACAATCAAGATCGATTGAGAAAAGAATCCATATGGTCAGAATAATTTTTCCGGGCGTCCAGGGCCGGCTTTTCTTCAGCAATAAATTTTAACTTCCTTATTAGGAACTCTGCCAGTTTCATATTTCATGGTTACCATCGGGATAGGTTGTAAAAAGAATAGACATGATCAGAATAATTTTTCTGGGCGTCCAGGGCCAGCTTCTCTCCAGCAAAATATCTCCTTATTAAAAACTCTGCCTATTTCATATTTCAAGGTTGCAATCAGGACCGGCAGAATAATTTCTACGGGCGTCCAGGGCAGGGTTCCTAATAAGGAAGTTAAGATTTATTGCTGGAGAGAAGCCGACCCTGGACACCCGGAAAAATTATTATGAACATGTGAATTATATTCCCTAACGATTCTCTCCGTTATGCTGGAATAAGAAATTGGCAGTTCCTAATAAGGAAGTTTAGATTTATTTCTGGAGAGGAGCCAGCCCTGGACGCCTAGAAAAATTATTCTGGAAATGTGGATTCTTTTCTCAACCGATCCTGATCGTAACCCTGGAATATGAAACTGACAGAGTTCCTAATGAGGAAGTTAAGATTTATTGCTGGAGAGAAGCCGGCCCTGGACGCCCGGAAAAATTATTCTGGAGATGTGGATTATTTTCTCAACCGATCCTGATCGTAACCCTGGAATATGAAACTGGCAGAGTTCCTTATATGGAAGTTAAGATTCATTGCTGGTGTGAAGCCGGCCCTGGACGCCCGGAAAAAGTATTCGAAACAAATGAATTATATTCTTGAATGATTCTCTTCGTTATACTGAAATATGAGTTCCTTATAAGGAAGTTAAGATTCATTGCTGGAGTGAAGCCGGCCCTGGACGCCCGGAAAATGTTTTCTGAACATGAGAATTCTTTTCTCAATCGATCCTGATTGTAAACCTGAAATATGAAATTGGCAGAGTTCTTAATAAGGAACTTAAGATTTATTGCTGTAGAGGAGCCGGCCCTGGACGCCCGGAAAAATGATGCTAAACATGTGAATTATATTCTTAAACGATTCTCTTTGTTATGCTGGAATATGATACTGGCAGAGTTCCCAATAAGGAAGTTAAGGGTAATTGCCAGAAAGAAGCCGGCCCTGGACGCCCGGAAAATTTATTATGAACATGTGCATTCTCTCCTCAACCGATTCTGATTGTGAACTTGAAATATGAAACTGGCAGAGTTCCTAATAAGGAAGTTGAGATTTTTTGCTACAGTGAAGCCCGGACGCCCTGAAAATTTTTTCCGAACATTTGAATTCTTTTCTCAACCTATCCTGATCTCTACTCTGAAATATGAAAGTGGCAGAGTTCCTTATAGGGTATTAAGATTTATTGCTGGAATGAAGCCGCTCCTGGATGCCCGGAAAAACTATTCTGAACATGTGGATTCTTTTCTCAGCCGATCCTGATTGTAACCCTGAAATATGAAACTGGCAGATTTCCTAATAAGGAAGTTAGGATTTATTACTGGAGAGAAGCCGGTCCTGGACGCCCGGAAAAATCATTCTGAACATGTGAATTATATTCTTAAACGATTCTCTTCGTTATGCTGAAATATGAAACTGGCAGAGTTCCTAATAAGAAAGTTAGGATTTATTGCTTTTTCCGTCGACCGTTCATTTATGATGTATTTTAACGCACTCAAAATCGTTGGTTAATGACCCCTGTTAATGAATGATTTTCTATTAATCAACGATTTGATTATATGCAACCCAACATACATTGCTCTTATACATTTTATATTGGTTAGTACTATCTGTCATTATTTATTTGTCAAATTCCAAATAAAATTTCATAAAATGTTCATTACGCCAGTTGGCACTCAGAACCATATATGGTCTCGTGGCGTAATGGTAAAGTTCACCAGGCAGGCAACACTGAGGTCGAGAGTTCAAAAGCCACTGAGGGTAAATTTTTTTTTCATTTCAATTTGAAAATAAATAATAAAAAATAAAACTACCACTAAGAAAAATTAAACTACCTTTGAGTAGAGTTAATATAAATAGGAAATAGTGATTGGTGTTTATCGTAACGTTAAATAAATAAACATTGAAAGTGAGATATCTCTATTTTCGAAAACTACTGTCGACGGAAAAGTTTTGTAACAAATTCGTGAATTAAAATGGCGATTAACAATCTCAAACAATCATCTCGATTGTTGATCGCCCTTATTAATACACTTGTTCGTTAAATAACCATTTCCGACGACCGTTCATTTACGATGTATTTTAACGCACTCAAAATCGTTGATTAATGAACCCTGTTAATGAATGATTTTCTATTAATCAACGATTTACTTATATGTAACCCAACGTACATTGCTCCAATACATATTATACTTATTAGTGGCCTGTGGCGTAGGCAACCATATTCAGAAATCAAGTAGCTGTGTTAGTAACTATCTGTCTTTATTCATTTCATTGTTGTATTTCTTTAAAATTCATTAAGTTTCAATAGTTTAACAATTTCTTATATCAATATTTATAATGATAAAACTGAAAATTAAAAGTAACATATTTTTATTTTTGAAAAGTACGGTCGACGGAGAAGTTGTGTAAAAAAAATATTCAGAAAACATTCAATATACCAGTTGTCAGTAACATGTGAGACTAACGCCAATTTGAAGAACAGGGTCATTATATCAGAAATTGGCGGAACAACACTGACAGCTAGAGCAAACAAGGGATGTCCGCAGGGAGGGGTGCTATCGCCCCTACTTTGGGCCATCCTAATTGATGAATTAATTGAAAAGCTAGTTTCCAGAGGCTTTCATTGCCTAGGATATGCCGATGACCTTGCAATTATTGCAAAAGGCAAATTTGCAAGTACAGTATCGGAGCTTACACAGTCAGCCCTAGATATAGTCGACAGGTGGTGTAAGGAGGAGGAGCTGACAGTAAACCCTCATAAAACCACAATAGTCACATTCACACGAAAAAAAGTACTGGAAGGACTTAGGTCACCTTCATCTTCGACCATAAGTTGACCTGGAATCAACACCTACAAAAAAACCATAGAAAAAAGTACTGTAGCCTTCAATCTGTGCAGGAGAATGTGCGAGAAAAATTGGGGGCTACAACCAAAAATGACTACATGGCTTTACGCCAGAGTTATCAGACCCATGATAACGTATGGGTCGGTGGTATGGTGGCCAAAGACCAAGCAGGCAGGAGTGGTTCGACGGCTTGGAGGACTACAAATACAAGCATGTCGAGTGCCACCGGGGCCATGAGAACTACCCCAACAGCCGCCTTAGAGGTCTTGCTCAACCTACCTCCACTACACATATACATCCAAGCCGAAGCCAGGTCTGTCACGAGCAGGTTGCTTAGAGGACAAGCACCCATTAGCAATATGCACGGGAGAGACTACAACAAACTATATGAAGAGTTGGATAACGAACCGGTTACAAGAATGCCATCAGATAGCATTCTTCCCAGATATAGCTTTGACAAAACTTTCAAGACAAGTATAACGGACAGGGATGCGTGGAAGAAGGGGCCTCTCATCAATGCGGAAATCGCTGTCTACACGGACGGCTCCAAAACGGATGAAGGTGCAGGAGCCGGCATTTACGGAACCAAGCCGAAGATGAAAATCTCACTGAGCTTGGGCAAACATGCGACGATATTTCAAGCGGAAATCGTTGCAATACACCATTGTGCACAAGAGCTAATAAGGCACGATTTTTCACAAAAAAACATTGCCATATACTCAGCCAAGCTGCGATAAAAGCAGTCAACTCAATGCAAGTTACCTCAAAACTTGTTTGGGACTGCATAGAAGCCCTAAAAGAGCTGGGCAGTCAGAACAGACTGACACTAGCCTGGGTACCGGCACACACAGGTTATAGAGGCAATGAAGAGGCCGATACACTAGCCCGAGAAGGAGCAAGTAAGGCCCTGAATGGCCCAGAACCGTATTGCGGTATAGCAAAAGCTGTACTAAAAACAAACACCAAATCATGGATTCAACAGAAGTCTCAAGAATGGTGGAACAATGCACCAGGGATGAGACAGGCCAAAGAGTTTATCAAACAACCGCAGCCAACATTCACAGACTACCTACTAAGCCAGAAGAGCAACACTACTAGAATAGTAGTAGGACTTCTCACAGGGCACTGTAGGCTCAACAAACATATGAGTACAATAGGCCTGGCAGAAGAAATGCTATGCAGGTTCTGTCAGGAAGAAGAGGAAACATCAGTACACATACTATGCCACTGCGAGGGCTTGTCAAGGCAAAGGTTTCTAACACTGGGAGAAGAAAAACCAACAGCTCCCAGATTCATGGGAGTTCTAAAAACTAGCCTGTGGAGTCTCGTAAAGAAGACAGGGCTAGACAAAGAACTCTAAATGATATCGAGGACAAACACAATAGATCTGAAAAGGTCGCGGTGTAGAGGCTTGTAGCACGAAAGTCCCTAATATATAATCTAATCTAATAATCTACCGTGTGAGACTTGAGGTGATTGCGAATGTCGAGGGTTCAAGACCCAAATGGAACCAATTTTTTTTTTTTGAAAATTACGGTCAACGGAAAAGTTTTGTAACGAATTCGTGAATTAAAATAGCGATTAACAATCTCGAACATTAACGCGCTCGCTCCGCTCACGCGTTAAATTATCTCAATTGTTAATCGCCCTTATTAATACACTTGTTCGTTAAATAACCAATTTAGGTCAATTCTGTGATCTACTTCGTTCCTAAAAAAATAAAAAATGAATTATTGCTGAACTTTATTGCCAAAGTAACTAGGCTTAACATGAGTGGTTCTAGGGTACTAGTTACTAGGTGTTCAGTTGCTCCAGAGTCTATAATAAAAGTCACATCCTGTTCACTACATATTTCATCCATTTGTACACTAAATGCGACGAATGATATATCTCTTTCTTCTTTCCTGCCATTTTCAATCTAATATTTTGCTCTAGATTGATAATTTGTATTTCTTCTTGTATAACTATTACCATATTGTCTTCGTCTTTGCAATCTTTCACGTTGTCCTGATGCTTGTGAATTTAGTCTATTGTTTGGACATTAATTTTTCTTGTGACCCTTTTGGCCACATCCGAAACACTGATAATGGAAGTTGGCTTTGAAAAACAATTGCTCACTGTGTAAATGTGATAACTTAGTTTGCGAATCTAAAAATTTTATTTCTGCATCTAGGAGTCTTGTTTTGACAAATTCTAATGTTATATTTGTCGGCATAGTTTCAATGGCTGTTATGACGGTGTTATATTTTTCCGGCATTGTCAAAAGTAAATGACCAACTTTATCACTTTCATCAATTTTTGAACCAGATCTTTCCAATTCTCTAATCATGGTTTCAAATTTCACGAAATGATCTTCTAAATTATCGAGACAATTATATTTCAGTGACCGTAGCTATCTTTTCAAGTAGAGTTTTGAAAATGTACTCGTTCTTTCAAACACGTTCTCCAAAGAAACTATCATTTCTTTGGCTGATTTCGCATTCTTAATGTATTTTAAATGTTAATCGGTCAAGCACTGTATTATTATTGATTTCGCCATCATCTTTTCTCCAACAGGGATAATACTCGAAACTTCCAGTTCGAAAAATTTTCACTTGACAGCAACGGTAGGTTTTGTGTGTTTGAAGTCATCATGTTTCAGAAATTTTACTTCACAATATTCGGGATGTCCTGTTTTAATAACGTGAATCTGGGCCCATAACCTTTTGAAATTGAACCATCTAATGTAGAAAAAATTATTAGGTACTTATGAAACTTCAGTTGCAAAACTTTTTATTGACTTTTTAATTTTTCATTCAAAAATATAAAAATCATTTTTTTATAGTCTAGTCAGCTACTAAATAGTAAAGTGAATTTCAACATATGCTAAGGGCTCGTTCAGGCAAATACAAGCAAATAGAGTTTTGAGCTCCTGGTGAAACAAACACCGTCCGAAAATACGAGAAAAAACGGACTCAAAATCGAGAGTTACTCTTTGAACTCCGCAGGCTCTACCCAAACCATACTGTTAAAATGGTGGTTCTGGTCATAGGGGTCCTTGGTGTAATGCTGGACACTCTGCGCTCTAATCGAACAATCATGCCCTTTTGCCTGCGTCAGAAATCTTAAACGAAATTATACAGAAGGCCGTCATCCTTGGTTCACTCTGTCTAGTTGGGGCATATGATTCTCGGATAAATAACACCAGCGCGCCCTCCGTTTGTATCGGAGCTTCAAAGTCAGGGCCTGACTGAAGCAATCCTATTGAATGAAAAAATATATAAATGATGATAATGATGAAGTACTCCTGCAGCTACATAAGGATGAGCCAATGCATGGTGTTTTCTTCAAGAACATTGAAGACCTTGGCCTATCCAAAAATTTAACCTTCGCTCTCCTCAGGTCTAGTGGGCTGGAGTCGGAGATCAAGGGATTCATAATGGCCTGCTAGGATGGGGTCTTCAACACCCTGATCTACCGTAGTCGTGTGATGGGTGTATAGGTCCCAGGCACTAACTAGATGCAGAGCGTATTGTGGGGTTCCCGAGACCATGATGCATTTGCTGTCCGCATGTCAAGCTTATGTGATCTCAGCCTATAGGCCAAAGGCATAACGCGGCTCTGAGACTGTTGTATGACACTTGTACGGTATAGACGTATAGACGAGACACCGGTGTTGCTCTGGGAGATCTGGATTCCGTTTGGAAGAATGAGGAATGCCGAATCTATCGGAACTACTCATCAAAATTACCTTCATCACTTCAATCCTTAAATTATCGAACTAGGCCAGTAAGGATAGACATGAAAAATACAAAATTTAATATTGATTCCAAAAGTTTTCAAACTTTCGTGAAGTGAATGTTACATCGAAAAAACAAAAAATCTCAGTTTACAACCTCTTCCGAAGTACGCAGTATTGTCACAATGGCAATTAACTTGAATTTCATTATATTCTCGTTGAGAAAGTTCCAAAAGTTCTGCAAACTTAGTGTAGTATTGAATATATTATTTCATATCACGAATCAAGTTTTCAATCAATTCAAGAGTACGTAGCATTTCTTTTATAGAATGTTTGATATACCATAAGAGAAAATTCCGACAGTTGTTTTCATTTGCAACCTTTTACATTGACCGGAATATATATTTCCCTAATTCGTAGTAATCAATCAATTTATCAAGGTGGTCTCAAAATAATTGCTAAGGTTTTGACATTTTGTTAAACATTTTGAAAAATCTAATTGATTTACAAATCAGATTATTGCAAATTGCATGAAAGTTCCGGATCGTGTATAAGGTTGCAAATTTGGTATTTCATATTTAAAAAATATATGTTGGGAAGAGGTTGCAACCGGAGATTTATTGCTTTCTCGATAAACTATTCACTTGACCAAAGTTTGAAAACGTTTGGAATTATTATGAATTGATTGTCTATTTATACTGGCCTAAATTTTTTGCCTTATAACAAAGTGAGAATCAAATAATTCATGTATTCGAGTGAACTCCTAGCAATTATCAACTCATGTTGATCCCCAGTGGATGAAAAGAAATCCGAGGGCGTCCCTGGACTACGCTATTACCCGTTGGCCACTAATTACATTTCCATAATTCACTTAAAATGCAGATGAGGGTTTGCTTTCTCCTTTTTAATATGTTTATAGTCATCTGGTCGCTGCGACTCCACGTTGATAACCAAAATGCTTGCTATGGTGATATAAAAATTATATTACATTTTACATACTACATTTTGGATCCGCAATGACATTTTAAATTATATATGGGAGAGTTCGTTCCCTTTGAAAAACATGATGGCCTTTTGATATATGTTGGACACAGGTTGGATCATACCCGACACAAATTTAATGATATTTAATGGCAAAAAGTAGATCCCACTACGAAAAGCACGTAAAATATTTTTTTTTTCATTTGGATAATGACTGTCCGTTTGTTAACCTGGGACGAAAAAAGTTCAACAACATTATTGAAATACACGTCGTCTCGTTGAATCAGATCCCAAATGGGAATAATTGTGGAGATATTTGAATGAAGTGAAACGAAGATTGTAAGTCCAAATGCTCACAGTAGTTATAGTTAGGCTAGATATTGGGCAATCCTCCACTGTTTCCGTGAAACCAGATCTTTTTCATAAAAGACCAGAACTAGAGGTCCCGATCAGAAAATGGTTCAGTGTCAGCCTCATCGATACATGCACAAGCGGTTGCGAATTGATAAAATGTTCAGCTTCCACCAACAGGGTCAATAAAATATCTCCCAGTTGAGCTTATTTTCTCAGTACAGTTTTCAATATCGTCTTCACGGATCGTACCAACCGTTCCTAACTGCCACCCATATTTGGTTGTCAGCTTTGTGGAAATACGTTCCATTGTCGGAATATATTTTTTCAGGGCATCCTCTTATACCAATTAGACGTCTTATTGCCATAATTGCAGAATCGGCAATAAGTGATGACTTAATTTCCACGTTACCTCCCCCCCATCTCTATTCCCTTCTTCTTCCTATGGACACGTTCATCGGCCCAAAATAATCCTTTCCTGTATGGGTAAAGGTCTAACATAACAGTCTTATCTACATTCCGGTAATGGAGCTATTTCAGGCGATAGTGACTTCTTTCCAAGTACTTCTTACTTCTTGGATACTCAGTATAAGGAGTATCCAATACTTTTGCCATACTTCATTTACAACGTATTATTGGCCATGATGTCGTGCTTCTTCATGATGGAACTTCACTAACAGTTTCGTGAATGGTATCTTCGGGTCTATTATTAATGGAGTCTTCATGGCTCTCCCTATATCTTCTGAATTCTTCAACCTCGCCTTTATCCTCAGAATTCCTTCAGCATTAAGGAATGGTGACAATTTATAGATTCTGTTGAAATTCTTTATGGGGTCTTTCTTTCTGAAAAAAATCCAATTCTTCAATAAAATTTTCCTCATCCACAGTTCTTCTGCTTTTTCAAAGCTCTCAACAATTTCCGTAACGAAGAAATTTTTTTCAATGTCAGGTAAAGCACCTGACAAATCAATTTTTGGAATTTTTGTGGTTACGGCCATGAATTTTCTTTTCATTTCTAGTATGCATTCTAGGGGTATATCAATTTGCTTCTCATCCACAACGTGCCAAGATTCTTCATTCGGTTTAAAATCTGGACCATCGAACCAACGACTTTTCAATGAGAAGTCACATTCTTCATTGTCTCTAGTCGCTTCATCGGCCACAATTTCAGTCGTATGAATCTATTTCCATTCGGAAACATCTGTGTTGTATCTAATTTAACTTAATCTCCCGAGCCGTGGTGAGAAAATCGGTAACACTGAAAGGAAAGCAATTCGACGTCCTACTCAATAATTCTTTAAATTTCTCGGCTTATTCAGAAAACTAGGAAAAAAATAGAGAAATGAATTTTTAGAGAAAAAAAACGACGATTAATATGGTTATTTAAATATTTTCACAAACTGGAATCGCAATATAATCAATTTCTTAGTTATGGGAAATCTGTCAAGTTTGGTTATTGCATGCTCTAAAATTCACGTTTCGATAGATTTTTTTAAAAATATTTTTCTGATAATTGCAGAAACCACATGGATGATATGTTTTTGGAAGGTACATATACAGAATGTGCCAAACTACCTGAGTTTGGTACATTCTGTATAATGTACCTTCCAGTAACATACTATTTTCATAAGTCTGATTTTAAATGAAAAATCTGAAAAAAATCAAAGATGATCTGTGTGGTTTCTGTACCTATCAGCAAAAAAAAAGTTGAAAAAATCTCCAGAAAAGTGAATTTTAGGGCATGGAAAACCAAACTTGACAGATTTCCCATATCTAAGAAACTGAATATATTGCGATTCCAGTTTGTGATAAAAAAATAAAATGGACACATTAATCGTCGTTCTTTTGTCTAAAAATCCATTTTCTTATGTTTTTTCTTAGTTTTCCTAATAATCCGAGGAATTCACATTAAGAATCAATGAGTAGGACGTCAAATTGCTTTCCATGCAGTGTTGTCTATTTTCTCATCACGGCTCGGGAGATTAAGTCTGCTGTGGTTTTAGTTTTCTTGTATCCGTTTTCAACCAATAGATAACATTTTTTGAGTCTGTCCAAAAGTGAGTGGTGTTTATTTTCACAGTATGGTATTCTTCAATGGTTTTGGCAAAACGGGAACCCAGAACTGCAGCCTGCAATGCTAACCTTGGGATGGAAACAGTCTTGATTTTGCCATAACAAATGAAATTTTAATATTCCCGTTCATTTTTGTCTTCAAAATAAGCCACTGAATGAAAAGCATGAGAACTGGCATCACGAAACACGTGCAGTTGAATATTATGGTCTCCTATACTTTTCGAGTAAGAACAGCGGATTTTCATATTGGACATGTTCTTAAGCTGCTCTATCCATTTCATTCATTTCTCGTTGCATTATCCTGTTAGATTTTTATCGAAACCAGTTCCTAATCGCCAAATCTTGTAGAAGTACATTCGCCTTAATCGAAAAATTCGTGAGGAATCCTAGTGGGTCGAATATGGACATAACTTTTTTCAATACTTCTCTTTTCTTGCATTTTTTCCTCTTTCAAAATACCATCCAAAGCATCTAATTTAATATGAAACGAAAAGGTGTCATCGTTAGGATCCCAAAATAACCCCAAAACTTGTTCAACAGGTATTTCCTTATTAAAATCCATATCCTTACCTTCTTCTGTTCTCAAATCATATGGTATAATCAGTACCTCTATTGAATTGCTATTCCAGTTTCTCATCGAAAAATGACATTTTTTGTGCACGTCAATCACTAAATGAATCAACTTTATGGCATCCTCCACCCCATCCACACTGTCAAGCCATCAACAAGTGTTGACTTAAAATAGCTTCGACTGATTCTGTGTGGGTATTTCGAAGTTCTTCCGCATTTATCCCTATAATATATTGGGCGAATTTGGGAGAAGAAATAGCACCAAATATCACAGCGGCCATTTCAAATTCTTCAAGGAAATCTTTCCTTTCCTGTCCCCTCCAAAGAAAGCGTTGCGCCCACCTGTCCTCTTTTCTGATGTTTACCTGATGAAATATTCCTTTTAAATTCACAGTAAAGGCAATATTTATCTGTCCGAATCTGAAGAGTATAACCAACATGGAATTTAAGAGATCGGGTCCTTTCGCTAGTACATCATTCAGGTTTGAACCGCTTATTTTTGCTCGTCAAACACGAGTCTAATCTTGCTCGGTTTATTTGGGTTCGTTGTTGTAAAATGGGGAAGATACCAAACTCTTTCTCTCTTATCAAATTTTTTGACATCAGGTATCATCCTCGTATAACCCTTTTTCAAGTAATCTTCGATTTTCCTAGAATATTCCACCGAAAAATTCTCTTCTCTGTCCATTTTCTTCTAAATTGTTGAAGACCATCATCTCACTCATTGGTAGATTAACATTATCATTTTTCCACATAAGACCTATCTCATTTGTTTTCTGATGCATTCGGAAGTATTTTCAAGAATGTCACGAGCCCTTCTTTCTTCAGAACACATCAAACACTCCTTCGGAATTTGAATACCCTTATTTTCAATTTGAAATAATCTCTTCACCATTTAATGGAGTTCCATATCTCCTTGATGATGATCGTGCAGTATTCCATTTACCCGTCCACATTCTGAAATATTCCCGTGAATAACCCAACCTAACTTTGTTTCGGAAATAACTAGGGAATTTTTGTTTCTTTCATTAAATTCCCTGGCAATAATCAAAATAATCAAGTCCTTGTTGTCCTGCTCGATAAGAATTTTTGGTTTGACATTTTGAAATGATGAAATCTCCATATTTTCAGATATATAATTCCATTATCTGAGTCTCAGACAATCTTTGGTTCACTGGCCCCAATTTTATCAGCTTCTCTCTCATCTAATGAAGTGACAGTTGACCCTTCATCAAAGAGTGCGTAGGTTGAAAAAGTTCCCTCAGGTCCCGTCAAAACAACTGGCGCAATCCTCAAGAATATTTCGTTATCATACTCTTAGTAAAAGCCAGTGGCCGGCTACCTGTATGTACTTGACCAGACCTAGATTTTTGTACAGAGAGTCCCCTATACTTACCAAACATGAAGTGGGGACTCACTAAGCCTAGCGCGGTGACCGTAACTACTGCGCAGGTACCAAAGGTACTAAAATTAGACTAATTTCAAATGTATTTGACCAGAGCTGCCATTTAGAAATTTTGAAATATATTATTATTATTATCGAAAAATAACAATGGCTGACCATTATCACGTGACTAACATCGTGGCAGACAATTTGAAGGTATCAAAGAGTATGAAATTTTGAAAGTAAATGACCAGGTCTGCCATTATTGTATGTCATTATATTATAGCCTTAGCTTATATTTATCACGGCTGACCATTTTATTGAGGACACACATTAGTAGACAAAAAAATCTTCCCTACATGGTTTTTCCTTTAAAGATTCATCTACTTCAGCGTCAATATTTTTTTCAAACCAGTGAACAACATCTTTATGTTTCAGTTTATGAAATTTCCGTAACCTCAAAATCTTCCGACATTTTTTGATTGTCTTTTCAGAAAATAACAGTGGTTTTTCCGTTTTTTCATCAGCACAAAAAACACACTTTGATCTACTCGACATAATGTCAAATAAAAGTCAAATTCATGAAACCAAATACAGCAATACTATATGTTTGATTACGTTCAAGAAAAACTTGTCATCTGTATCAACGTTCACAAAAATATTGAAAACATTTGACGAAAAACCGTTGCACTGTGTGTTTCCATGGGCCACTTTTCGAAGTTGACATCGACGACAAAAAGTGGTTCGTGTTTACGGCAATGTATGAACGTTTTTTCGACAATAATTGAACTTTGCCGCCGTGAATTTTGACTTGAATTCATCATCGGAAGTTACGGGGGTGCTTCCATGAAAAGTGAGACAAATTCAGATTTTTCAGGACTAACTTTTTTTCAGAAAAAAGGTGTGTCTGTAATAAGTTGGGGGTCCTGATCACGAATCTGATGGAATTTTGCTTCTGTTTTGCCCCCTAATATGATTTACCGTAAAACTGGAGTGTTCCATCGCGACTGGCGGGCAGTGTATATCACTTAGGCCCTTGTCATTCAACCGGTAGATGCATTTTCATCATTTCCTCCAGTCCTGAGAGTTTCATTATTCTCCCTCGATAATTACGGAAATTACGGGGGTGCTTCCATGAATAGTGAGACAAATTCAGATTTTTGAGGACTAAATTTTTTTCAGGAAAAAGGTGTGTCTGTAATAAGTTGGGAGTCCTGATCACGAATCTGCTGAAATTTTGCTTCTGTTTTGCCCCCTAATATGATTTACCGAAAAACTGGAGTGTTCCATCGCGACTGGCGGGCAGTGTATATCACTTAGGCCATTGTCATTCAACCGGTAGATGCATTTTTATCATTTCCTCCAGTCCTGAGAGTTTCATTATTCTCCCTCGATAATCACGGAAGTTACGGGGGTGCTTCCATGAAAAGTGAGACACACTGTATAATAATGCATCCTATACACATATCTGCTCAGGACGTAGCGAAGATTTGTTTGTACTGATACGTGTTCTCAATAAAATGGTCAGTCGTGATAAATATAGGCTTCTAAGGCTATATATAATGATGACATATAATAATGGCAGAGCTGGTCAATTACTTTCAAAATTTCATACTTTTTCATACCTTCAAGTTGTCTGCCACGATGTTAGTCACGTGATAATGGTCAGCCATTGTTATTTTTCGATAATGATAATAATAATAATAATATATTTCAATATTTCTAAATGGCAGCTCTGGTCAAATACATTTGAAATTAGTCTAATTTTAGTACCTTTGGCACCTGCGCAGTAGTTACGGTCACCGCGCTAGGCCTCTCTGGAGAAAAATCTAGGTCTATTCAAATACATACAGGTAGCCGGCCACTGGCTCTCAGACTATCTCTTAAAGTGTTGTTGACATTATCTGTATCATGACTTTCTAGCTAAGTTATTTGAAGAGATACAGCAAAAACAAATTTTTGGTTTTCTTACCCAGTTCCATCTTCTTTCCAGATCTGATTCTTTTGAAAAACTTACATTTATCCGTTCTATGATTTTTATGAGTAGCGACACCCATCCGTTACTCTTCTTGCTTTGTTTGTTCACATGTAGTGGTGGTGCATCTTCCGTAATTTCAGACAGCCACATGGAAAACTCTACAATTGTTATAAAATTATTATTTTTATTTTAAGAATTTTTTTTTGCATTTTAGCCCACTCTATTTTGATGCTTGGAGTGTGCTTTTCCACCATATCCGATAACAATTGCGGATTAATCAAATATTATTGACATCTCAAACTCGTCACTGTGACAGCCAAATTTTGAACAGAATTTGAAAAATCTCTAATCGAATATAATTCATCTTCCCTTACATATGAAATTTTCTTGATTGTGGTAATCAAATTGGTCACTATCATTTCCGATATCCCAAAACGCTGCTCCAAGATTGATATTATTTTATCTACCTCCCACGTGAACGTGAGCAAAGCTTCACTCTCCCTAGCTTTTCCACGAAGACTTTTTTCTAATATGTTTTCCCGTCAGTGAAGTTGCAAATGTTTGTTGTTTCTTTAAATTGACTGATAAAATGTAACCATTCTTACTGACTGTCTAAAAATGTTTCAAAATTATCGGTTTTTGTTACTCCAATACTTTTCGTCGGTTTATCATATCCGAAACTTTTACGAATTTCGGATACATCAGAGTCAACCTCAACTTCCGATAATTTTTCTGATGCATTCTGTTGATCCATGTTTGAATTTGATTGATATTTCTACATGAGGAAACATTTTCTATCGCATATGCATTTTCTAAGACTTTTCTGATGTTTATTTTCCCATTTTCTGAATTTGAACTGGATATTTCTGCCTGCTTTAACTCTAATTCTAACCTTCTTACCTCTAGTTCTGCCTTTTTGAATATATGTATGTTTCCGTACCTATATAATTATCTGATTGATTCCTTTTTTGCTATAAAGTGAATTATTGATAAAAAATATAAATGGCAATGTGTCTCTATATACTGACATCGTACAGATTATACCAGCAAACATTTTCAGAAGCGTACAAAGTGAAGACGTAGTCGAACAAAGAAGGTGGTATCAAATTAGTACTATCCTGCAAATTCCCAGGATAACATCGAAAAACAGTGGCAGCAGTGACGAAACTAGTGAAGGTAACAACATGGCAAATAATAATAATAGCCGTCCCCACCCGCACAGACTATGCCTTTGGGTACACTCTACGAAATTTATAAGGTATTATTATTGTTGTTAATCATCATTATAACAACAGAATATGCTGGTAATATCAAACATTGAAAAAATAAATAAAAAATGACTTCTAACCTAACATAACCTAGTTGTTTTGGGTTATGTGAGGGGATAGAACCTCACATTTTCCATCCTTTTCAATTCACGAGGCAAAGTGTAAAGGTATTCCTCATGTTTCGATATTGCTGACCAGTACTGGCCACAGTAGGTAATTTCGGAACGCCTGAAACCACAGAACACCTTGGTGTTCTGTGCTGAAACTGCTAGCCAATTTCGGAACGATGGATCAGTATTATCAGTAATCACAGTAAAAAAATGCGCCTAAAAATATCGCCTAGCATAATTTGGATCTGAAATATTTATTTTCAACTCAATTATCTATTTTTTTTATGTAGGAATAAATCTCGAAGTCATCTCCACAAAATTTAATAAAATCTTTAAAACATAGTGGAGATGACTTCGAGATTTATTCCTACATAAAAACTATCCACTTCACTTTGAGATATGGACTTTTTCAACAATTTTCAATTATCTATTGCAACAAAAGACTCATGAGAGAAAAAAGAACAAACCTCGTAAATTAGCTGCGGTTTCTGCATCTACTTCTACTCGCAAATCGTCCAATACCACCTGATACATTTTTAATAATGATTTGATACTAATATATTAATTTTATAATTTTGTACACTGCAGAAAACACCAACCAAAACAAATCAACAATAAAAATAAAAATAAAACCAGAGTATAACCTAAAACCTAAGTTATTTGTTATTTCAGTTAGGGGAGGGGATACTGAAACTACACGACCACCTTCTGTACAGTAACGTCAGTAAATTGTTTAGCCTCTAACAGGGTATCTTGAAAAGTGGCGCGAAATCATTGCCAGTGAATTTCAGTAAAATCGGAACGCCAACTTTTACTGGGCAGTACTATTCAGCAATATCAGAACATGAGGATTATCTACAATATAATATCAACACTCTACAAATTGTTTTACCGAATTGAAAACTATACCAAATCGAATTTCAGTTTCCCAATATAGAATGGGAAGTTTACGACGTTATGCAAATTAAATTTCTGTATACTATTTGGATGATCTCTTGCTGATTATAGTAGTTATACAAATGATGACAAAAAATGTTCAGACATCCATAAATGCTCTTTGACATTTAGGTTCCTTAATAAATTGGAAGAAAGAGTATTATAGAACCGACAAACGAAAGCTTGAGTTTTGTGTTCATTCCATCCGAAATGACTTCATCACTACCGAGAGAAAAAAAAGTAGAATCATACTTATCTAAATAAATAAATAAATAAACTTTGAAGAAATGCACTAAACAAAAAAAATCACAGAGTATGAATACTCCACTCAATTTCCAAATGTACCTACCGAAGATTTTGGAATCGGAGTCGAGAAAACCATATAATTTCGAGTGTGGTTTCAAGTCTGAATCATTTGGAAAAATTGTAAAAACATTTTGTAAAATACATGTGAATTCTTTTGCAAGTCAAGGCAACGATATTTTTTATCTTGAAGACCTTTATTGCCTTGAAGTTGATGCGGTCACAATAATAAAAATAAGTTGACCAGAAATAAATATGCTCTTGCACATGTATCGCAAATAATCATGCCATAAAGATGGTCCATAAAATTCTTGGAAAATTGGTATAGATTCTTTTACGCATTCTTCCCCACATCTTTTTTCAGAGTGGTGATTTGCAGATAGTGTGAAAGGGATAGTAGTTGTTCCAAATTGGAATACCCAGCTCACGTTATTCATTAATTTACTAGGAGGCGCGCATCCTATCGGGAATCAACTTTTCCTAGAATTCACTCCCAGTGAAACCTGTCCACATCCTCACCTCGTCTTTGACGGGGAAACTTTGAAGCAGTATGATTCAACCTTTTTTCTTTAGTAAATGCATTGAAAGATAAATAAATCCAGAGTTTCAATCCAAATATGGCTGATATATTATGATTTTCACAAAATATATTTGATGAAAGGGCTTCTTATATGTCTTTGAATAACGTCTGCCCTCATGTTCATCTGCCTTGAATTGAAGAATTTGAACAGCCTTAAAAGATTTTTTGAAGGCGTTTTTTGCATAAGCAACATTTTCCCAAGTATAATGCTACGTGAGTAGTCAAAATGGAATACATCAAATAACTTTTCTTTAGAGAAAGTTTCAAAAATGTTAACTACTTCCACTAGTAGCCAACGAGTGCAAACATTATCTAAAATAAGGTTTGATAATATTTAATTTACGGAAAACCACATAACAATTCAGAATGAATCTAAAATTGAAAGCAAGATAAAAAATCTGAAAATCTGTAGAAGATGAAGCGTTAAAAATACTAGGTATAATAATAATAATAATATATAATAGTAGAAATCTATTTCGAGGATGTTTTGAATGGAAATTTTGGGAAGAAAAATGTACCGCAAAAAGATTTTTCGATGGTTTCGTCTAGAATATTGGATAAAAGCTGATGACATGCATGCAGCATAAATATACAGTGCTGAAGTCTTCAATCCTATTATTTTTTTTTAAACATATTGAAACAAAATTAATTTTATTGGGATACTTGTTCATAATTCCGGTGATGATGTATTATAATATTTATCGGAGGAAAACACAAAGTAGTGGACGAAATTGGAGATTATGGTCCCATTCGATTCAATATTGGTATGAAAGGGTTTCCGGGGTGCGGAGATTAGGAATTTTTTGTCAAAATTAATAAATTGAAGACGGCGGACGAGATTTGTGGTTATGGTCAGATTTGATTCAAAATTCGTATGTGTGGGTTTTCGGTATAGGATATTGTGTTTTTTTTTAATCAATGTTTTCAAGAGGACCGCTCCAAGATGGCGGACGAGTTTTGTTATTATGGCCCGATTCGATTTTAAAAGCTAATTTGTTGGTTTTTCACATTCTTCATATTTGTAATTTTTGTAACTTTGAGTTTTACTTAACTTCTTTGTAATTAGTGTTTTCACCTTTGACCTTCTGTTCATGTCAACTGAAGATGAACATTAATATGGTCGAAAACATGTTTTTGATTTATATGTTTGATGCAACTTTTTGACAAGTGATTGCCAAAGTGGCGTCGACAACATCCCCTCCTTACTCTGTGTTGGAATATATATTGAGGAGACAACTTTGAGTTCTACTTAACTTCATCATACTAAAACTCCATTTTGGGTATGCATTACTTCCTTCATATAATAAAAAATTCAAGATATCGGACGATATTTGTGATTATAAGGTCTTATTTCATTCAAAATTTTTATGTGGGGATTTTTGGGCTCGGTAATTTTTAATATTTACTTGAAATTAATTAGATGACGGCTCCAAGATGGCGGACAAGTTTTGTGATTATGGTCCGATTCGATATTTGGGATCAAATATCATGTTTTTGAATAAGTTGACAAAACAATTTCGACCAAGTTGAATGGAAAGTAATTTCATTCAATATCATATCTGGTAGTTGTAGGCATATAGCACAACAAAAATGTCTAGGCGCAGGAAATATTTCAAGTTATCCGAAATCCGACTATGTGCCAGAACTTGTAAGTATGATCCCTCTCTTCACGTTTCCAGTTATCAGCCGTATGGGAGGAGCAATATTAGGTGCGTAATAGTATATTACGTAACAAGTGTTGTAACACACATATAAAGAAAAATTATGCAAGAAGTCGCGTAGCGGCGAGTGTGTAATTCCGTGAGTGCGTAATTGCTTTACAACACGCATTGCGTATCTACTATATTTTAAGTACGGCCATACAGAGTGTACCGTTTCCGCAATCCAAAAATTTATATTATTATTATTATAAGTAAAATGACCTTCTTTCAGAAAAGACGCCTATATAGTTGAACTTAAGTAGCACTACCTCATCTGAATAATAAATTTGATCCAAAAAGTTGAAGCCGTTTTCGTGATAAAAAAATTCACATTATTATTATTATTTGTAAAATGGCCTTTTTCTAAAAGAGACGCCTATATAGATGAACTTGAAAAGCAAAACTTCATCTAAATACCAAAATTCCTATATAGATAAACATAAGTAGCAATACCTTATGTAAATACAAAATTTTATCCAAATCGTTGAAGCCGGTTTCCAAAAATTATCATTAATATTATTATTATAAGTGAAATCGTGTTTCTCCAAGATAAACTCAAAAAGCAAAACCCTATCTACATACAAAATTTCTCCCAAATCGATTGAGCCGTTTCCGAGATATATCAAACTGTGCGTTTTGTTTACGAAAACTGTGCGATTTGTTTACCGTGCGTAAGGAGCTATTTACTGAGGCTGTGAGACGTATGTTTTTGCCTATTTCCTGCAGTGGTCGTAGGTAAAGAAATTAATTTCTGTTTGTGAATCGAGAATTGTCAGAAATAACTAATTTCCACTAGTCGACGGCTGAAACATTCCTTTTTAAGTCGCCGTTGGTAACAGTGGATATTTCCTAATTCGGATGGAAAAATGCAAGAAAATCCATTTCGCGAAAAAAAAACTTTTTTTTGTGAAATTATTTAAAAATAAACGAAATATTTTAAGAGGAAAATGAGAATGGTAGGTATTGAAATAAGTAAATGATAGACTTTAACAATAGAATGATAAAAAAATGAGGAAAATATCCTTTTAATACTTTCAAAATATATTTTTTTTTATTTTCATCTGTACATACTCATACATGCCTTCATTAATCAGAAAAAAAATCGTTTGCAAGTCCCTTTTTTTCAGAGATGAAGACCCTTAAATCATAGCTGAATGGTATTAGTTTAATTCACAAAAGATAAAAAATTCAAGTATTTTCTTTGAAAAAGAATATGAGCTTCTTAAAATTTGCCAAATTTGCGCTGATTGTTTATTTTTTACTAAAATGTTCCAAAAACACGAAAATTGATAAAAATTAGTTGGGTATTTTACTCCACGTCATGAAAAGACTCAAATATTTTTCCCTATTTTCGTCTTTTTAAACATTTTATTAATAAATAAACAATCAGCGAAAATTAGGCAAATCTCAATATGCTGGTAATTTTTTCAAAACATATGTCTGAATATATTTATAAATTGAGCTGACCGGTCAGACGTTGCCTGCCCGAACTTTGAACAGAATTAAAATATTAAAATATCGTCAATAATTATTCATGAAGTTATGTTTTCTTCTGAAGTGTCCATTTTCGATTCGACGACTAACTTTTCGGAGATGGAGGAAGATCGTGACACGGGATTACTTGGCGATCCCGAATTTTTTTATACTTTCCAGAAGCTTTTAGAACATTCAAGAGTTTTCTTTCTTATGTTCTAGAAATTTCCAGGGAGTTATACCACCACGGCACCTCCCTGGCGAGAACTTCACTTGATTGTCATTTCTGTGCTGGTTCATTTCAAGGAGATCTCGAATTATTTTCAACTTTCCAGAATCTTATCCAAGGACAGCCAATCTTATATTTTAGAAAGTTTCACGAAATTTCCTTGGTGGTCTCCCTGTTGCATCAAGTTTACGTATCAGTAGAACTGGAGCGCCAACCTTCAGCTCCAATTTATGCAAGTTGTTGAAAAATTCTAGAGCGTAAGTTTTACTGTCGTCACTGCTTATCAAACCTATCTATTGATGTGTATATCTTTGATTCGCCAACTATATGTTTTTTAGCGAAGTATTTCCTATTTTCCTCTGAATTTTCTCTGTGAATTTTTCAGATATTTTAATAATTATTCTGCTATTCGGGGCAGAGACGAATCCAACAAATAAGAAATCATTAGAATCGGAGTTGAAAATGGTTATAACTGACTGCAAATATTTTTCATCACCTTCAAGTCCAAATTCGATTTCCCATCCTTGTTTCGGTATTTTTCCAGCACTTAGTTTTTATCGATAGGCCGCGCACGAAGAAATTTAAATGAACAAATTCTGGCTCAAATTCATATTGGGTATCTTGACAAAATTTTGACATCATAACCATACATAAACCATACCCGTTCGAAACAGCTAGAACTTTCAGATTCTAATCTCATTCATCCCCTACGACGCTACTGGCAGATGCAGAATGCATAGTTGGCTATGGATCCTTCTTTCGGCACTTCCTCAACCATTGTTTCCGGTACATTTCACGTGTTTCCGAGCCATATTCTTGTTCAAAACTCCTTATCGCACCAGACTCCGATTATCGCCCATACTATTTATTCTCTTGGATTTTTTTCATTCGGGGACAACTTGATGTATCAGAAATGTTCCATGCTTGAGCTCGAATCTCCGCATAATGAATTAACATTCGATTAAATTCTTGAGGAATCTGATATAGATAGTTACTTCCGGTGAGTAATATGTTCTTTTCAATACAAGTGATTTACTGTGTTCCAGAGTAAGATTAGATAATTCATTTGACCACTTTTCATACAAATAATAGAGTAGGTAATATATCTCATTTACTATCTACGAGGGATGGTTGTATTTTATTCAACAGTATATATAAGAGTAATTTATTTGACATTCTCTATACACAATATCTACATTAATGGCAAGACATATACTGGGTGTTCCATACTTCCTACAACCAATAACCGCTTTATTTCTGACATGGAGCACGTTGAAATTCAAGAAAAAAATCAGTTCTTTCCCAATATGCCCAAACTTCTATTTCTTCAATTTTGATACATACAAACAACGCATAAAACTACATTTTCTCCATAATGGAAGTTATCTTAATTGTCATGTTATGTCCATATTAACATGACCTGTCATATTTATGATCAAAATAACGATACGCTACTGTATTTTATTAAATCAATATTATCTTCCCATAAAAATAGTTTCCTGCTTTTTTTGCCCATTGAACGGTTTTTGTTTTAAAAAATGAAATGCTTATTTGTCTCAATGAAATGCATTTTGTTTTTTAAATCGAAAACTGTCCGCCGGACAAAAAAAGTCAGGAGACCATTTTTATGAGGAAATGATCCCACACTTCTCTTAAAAAAAATGGCCTTCGGTTAAATATTTTGAAATTTTAGTATGTTGTAGTATTCGATTACCTTATCGGAAGTGTCCATTGGCCCAACACGATTCTATGACTAGTTTTCGAAATATTGGGTGATGAAGTTGAAAGTGGTCATTTTTATTTCATTAGTTTTTACGCAATAAGAAGATTCAATAATTTTTTATTTCTGGTGTTCATCATTCATATCAGCCGAAACAATATTCTAATGCTTGTGAAACCAATTTTTTCAATTACTACAGGGTAATTTTCAAACAAAATCTGCTCAATCGATAGACAAAATTTATTAGGCCCTCGTTAATATTTTTCAGTAAAACATATATCAGAATATAATGAAAAATCCATGATCGAAAATAACTTAGGACTTCCAAACACATACAAGGTGTTTCAATTTTTTTAACATAAATGACTCAGTATTTTCCACTCATCATGTATATTCCAAATACGAATACGACTCAATTGAAGACCAAATGTGAATCTATATCAATTTGGAGAAATCTACCGGGTGATTCAATAGGAATGAGCAGAATGAAATGTCGAAATATGGTTTTTTATTGATATCACCCTATATCTCAAAATTTTGTCGATTTCCTGTTGTGTTATTGAGAGGTGACATTCGAATGGTTGTCCAAAACTGTATATGCCTTTTTGGGCTACTTTTTGAATTATCAAGTTATCAAGTACTTGGCGTACCTACACAAAACTAAATATTGAAACAGAAATTATTCAATGGATCGTAATTATTTGTTTATGCTAAAGAAAAGGGTATTTATAGTTAGTTACTGAGGCAACTTACTGATGTTTTTTTTGAATTTTTTTTTTTGACGAATCCCTCTGTGAGCGGGATCCAAAAATATTCAAGGGGATAATTCGCCGAATTTGATATCCACCCAGAGAAAGGTATACAAAACCACCTTCACCACACGAACCCCGCTTTGGAATAAAATATATATGATTTTGTCTACTTTCATTCCTAAAATAACAACCTTCAACATTAATTTTGATGTTGAAAGTACCAAATGGTATGCAACAGGTGCGTGAAAATATACAAAAGTTTAATAGCAGAGTATAAAATGGGTCGTTCTGTGACAAAAATACTGTAAGAAAACCAACTATGCCGTCATATGAAAGACACTCCGAAGTTATATTCTGTTATGTTTTGGGCTCGCCAATATTATTGCTTGATTTGTTATAAACAATTATATAAAAAAAAGAGTTTTTTTTTAATTTTTCCCGCTTATAAAATAAAAATGAATACAGCAATATTATTTACCAGAATAAAAACGAATGATTGAAGATAATTTAAATACAAAAAAAACAACAATTGTTAGTTGGTATGACCCGATCAGGTCACTGGTAACGTAGAAAACCCGGAAATACCAGAAATAGTTTGCGTTGTTTTCTTTAGTTCTTATCTCCTTTATTTTTTGCGTAGTAGGACCATTTTTTTGGACATTTGTGATTGGAATATTCTGCTCTATCGGCAGCATATTCAATTACTTCGGACTCTGGAGTGTTTTTCATATAATTGCATAGTCGCTATTCTCCTACTATTTTTGTCACAGAATCACTCATTTCATTCCTTGTTGATTGATCTAACTTTGGTATTTTTCCGCACACTCACAGCACACAATTAAGTACTATCAACAAACATTGAAAGCGAAAGTTGAAGGTTGGGTTTTCACAAGTAATAGTAGAGAAAAATCATATATATTGATTTCCAAAACAGGTGCATGAGATGATGGTGGTTTGTTTCATGTATCTTTTTCTGGATGCCTATCAAAGCGAATGATCCTATTGAATATTTTTGGAGCTCCATCAGAGCTTTGTCAAGAAAAATGGAAAATAAATGAAAACTTCAGTTAGATTCCCCAGTAACTGACTATAAACATCATTTTCTCTTACACGAAAATATAATTACAGTCCATTGAATAATTTCCGTTCCAATGTTTAGTTTTGTGTAGGTAGTATTTCGAGAAGCCAAGTACTAGGTAACTTTGTTGCCTATTTATTTAAAAAGTAGCCTTAGAAGGCATATACACTTTCACACTTCGATTCGAATATTATCACTCAATAAAATAATAGAATATTGAAGAATTTAACCGACAAAAATTGGAGATATAGGGTCATTTCAATAAAAAAACATATTTCGGCATTTTATTCTGCTCATTTCTATTGAATCACCCGGTAGATTTATCCAAATTGATATACATTGAGATATGGTCTTTAATCGACTCGTATTCGTATTGAGAATATACAGTAGGACACAAAAATACTGAGTCATTAATGACAAAAAAATTATTTTCGATGAAGGTTTGTTCATTATATTCTGACACGTGTTTACTGAAAAATATTATTGTATGCATTAAATTGATGTTTATCGATGGAGCTTACTGTTGTTTGAAGATTACTCAGTAGATAATTGAAGAACAGGTTTTATTGAAGACTAAGGATATTTTTTATGATAACATATAATTTCGCCAGAAAAAAAATCAATATTCTAATTGCGTAAAAAATAAAATAAAAATGGCCACTTTCAACTTCAACATCCCATATTTCGAAAACTAGTCACAGTAACGTGTTGAGCCAATGGACACTTTTGATAAGGCGATGGAATGCTACAACATACTGAAATTGAAAGAAATTTAACCAAAGACCATTTTCCATAAGAGAAGTGTGGGGTCCTTTATTAAAAAAAACTAAGTGGCGTATCATAATTATTTTTGTTGAATTTCAACACTCTGTATGTCAGAAATAAAGCAACTGCGGACCTATGTTCATATGAAGAATTTTTCTTTAAATCATCAAAGGATTATCTCTCTTCAGGATCAGCATACAATTATGAAACACCTTGTATATTTACTGAGCCAAACATTCAAAATCTCCAAATGGACAAAAACGTATCTGAATGAAAAAATATCTATCATAAATATACAAGGTGTATTTTGAATGATGCCATTAATTTCAGGAAGTGATTCCTTGTCATATTTTATGAATAAGAGAGCATGGGTTGCTTCGTTTCCGAGTAATGGGGTTTCAATGCGACGCCACTAGAATTGAAATTCAAAATCCAGTTTCATGAAAAGAAGCTTTTTGATACTACTAACAAGCACACGAAGTTTTTTCAGAATTGGCTGAAAGAATTTTTAGTAATTCATGAAGTACCGATTTTTTATTGAACTTTTGACACCTCGTCACTCGGAAACGGAGCAAGTTAGAACAAACGTTTATATGAACTCTTTTTCATAAAATATGTGAAGAGGGATGACCACCTAAAATCATTGATATCCTATAAGATCTATCCTATATATCTGGCAAAATCAAATCTCCCAGACAGAGCACATTGCCACTTAATGATAATGAATATAAAATATACCGAGTGACAAAGGGGACACTTTTAGTCTGCCATTTTTTTAATCTTCCACTGTGTAATATGAAACTTGGCATGGTTAATACTCAAACCTAATGTAATTTTTTTTATTCGAAGACAAATTTCTGAAACTTCTGGTTTCACCGGAAATAACCTCAACTTTTTAAATTTAAATAGGACACCCTGTATATTGTTTCTTTTTCGGTTACTTTAAATTAAATAATTATTGTACATCCGAATTAATAATTTTTGAATAGATTTTGACATAAATTCTATTTTTAAATTAAATTTTAAATTTCAATCAAGAGTGCCATGGACATCCCAAAATGTCTCTACATAGCCTCTGAGTACAGTAATCACAGACAAATGTAAGCCACAAGTGAAGAATGAATCGTAGTATTTTGAAACTTGGCACACCACTTTCTGACATCATATATTGTAGAAACGGACTTTAGACGGACACTGTATGTATAGAATCTATATACGTGAATTCCTTCAAGGGACCTTCTGACAACACTGCTCGTAAGAATCAAGCGTGGGTGTGATGTCACATTACAAAATATAAATATTTTACAAAATTGAAGGAATGAGTAACTAGTACTTATAGATTCGTACTCTAGAGTTTATGCCATAACTCTAATAACTTTCTAATAACTAATGTGAAAACGGTCATACAATAATTGTCAATAAACAGTTAGGTACCTATTTTTAAGATTAGGACCTACTAGATCAAAAGTAGCTTCTTCTACGCCAGAGTAATTCAATAACTGAACGAATTTATAGTGTGATATATAGACGAATACCTTGTTCAAGTCACATAATGTCAGGTGTCAATTTGAGATACTTTCACCGAACAATATTTAGTATGAATAAACAATTATTTTTATGAATATTGAAATATACTCAAATATGTTTGTAATTTTCATTTCATGAAAGCCCTGATGATATGTTTCCGATCATCAAAATATACAGGGTCTTAGTTGAGTACGTTGACAAACTTCAGGAGGTGATTCGTTGAAAGTTTTCAGTTTACTTCGACATTTTCTACAATAATCGATTGGGCGAGTACAATCCATTCAATAGTACGCACGATACAAAATAATTTATTTCTCAAATAATTCACAGGGTCCTCCTTTTTTCAGAGTCAAGCCTTGTTCAACCCTTCAGATTTTTTTTTCGCTGTCACTGACATATTATGAGACAGGAATGAACAATGTTGTTTCATTAAACATATTTTTGTTCTCTTAAAGTTTTTCATTCACTTGTACAGTTCAGGAGCTACAATGAAAATATTAATGCGAACATTTTCCTGTATCGCATAACAAAAGGAAATTTGAGAAGCCTATATTCTCACTAATTTCGAAGGGTTATTCTTTGAAAGTTCGTATATACATATGTCCTAAACGGCTTGGTTTTCGAGATACATGAGGGTGAGGGGTATTTTCCTGTATAAGATTATCTGTTTTGTATCCGCGGAAGCTTTCGAATTTGTCATTCACAGAATAACCTAGATCAAACAATGAAAGATATTATTTTCCTATCGTTATGGGACACTGGAAAATGTTTGCATTAATATTTTCCTTATAGGTCCTGAACCGTACAAATAAATTAAAAACTTCAAGGTAACGAAATGATGATGAAACATCATTGATTATTCTTCTCGCACAATCTATTACTGGTGGCAGAAGGGTTGAACAAGTCTTGACTTTGAAAAAACGGAGGACCCTGTGAATTATTCAAGAAATGAATTATTTTGTATCGTGCGTACTACTGAACGGATTTTACTTGCCTAATTTGAATTGATTTTGATTTTAGCTCGAAAATATGAATAGGACATTCATAAAATCTGTTGTGGAATCATCTGTGACTGAAAGACAAACTTTAGTCGCTATTTTCCATCGTTCAAGATAACCTCTTGGGATGTATTCATGTTGAAAAGGGGAACATTCTCCATGAAAATTGAAAAATGAAAAATTTGATTTATTTGTGATATCTAACAGAAAACAACTACTTCCCCGGCACAAATTCATTTCTTGAATAATTCACAGGGTCCTCGGTTTTTTCAAAGTCAAGACTTGTTCAACCCTTCTGCCACCAGTGAGAGATTGTGAGAGAAGAATAATCAATGATGTTTCATCATCATTTTGTTTTCTTAAGTTTTTAATTTACTTGTACGGTTCAGGACCTATAACGAAAATATTAATGCAAACATTTTCCAGTGTCCCATAACAATATCTATCAGATGTAGTTCAATATCCAGCGTGGCTTGTGCCGGGGAAGTAGTTTTTTCTGTTAAATATCACAAATAAATCACATTTTTCATTTTTCAATTTTTAAGGAGAATGTCGAAAATATCGAAGTTTATTCCAAAAAGACTTGAAAAAAATGTTGTTTTATCATCCTGTATTTCGAAAACCAAGGCGTTTGTGGCATATATTTATATGATCTTTTCGTCCTGAAAACTTTCAAAGAATAACCATTCGAAGTTTGTGAGAATATTTGCTTCTCAAATTTCCTTATGTTATGCGATACAGGAACATGTTCGCATTAATATTTTCATTGTAGCTTCTCAACCATACGAGTAAATGACAAATTTCAGGAAAACAAAAATATGTTAAATGAAACAACATTGATTATTCCTGTCACATAATATGTCAATGACAGCAGAATAAAAATTATGAAGGGTTGAACAAGGCTTGACTCTGAAAAAAGGAGGTCCCTATGAATTATTTGAGAACTGAATTATTTTTTATCGTGCGTACTAGAATGGATTGTACTTGCCTAATTTGAACTGATTATTGTCGAAAAGTTAACCCCAAAAAATCTTGAAAAAAATGTATTTTTTGGCAACCGTCCGGGAAGTATCTACTTCCCGGACGATTTTCCTTTGAGAAAGTATCACTTCCCGGACTAGTCCTGGAAGTATGTACTTTCCGGACTAGTCCGGGAAATGATCGAATTTCAATATAAATATTTATATAAATAAGAATTAAAATGTTTTTGTTAGTACCTATCTTCTGTTCGAATTTCGATATTTAATACAAATAAGAATTAAAATGTTCGAAATTTTCTTCTACAAAGAAATATAGTCAATGAATGTGTCTCGATTTGTTATTCTACACGGTTGCCGAAAAAATTGTGTACGCAACACGTTCGAAAACAGTTTTTCTGGTCTCGCAGACTTCCAGGACTCGCTACGCTCGTCCTATAGAATCTTGTCCACTCGTCCAAAAAAAAACAGTGTTTTCCGGACTTGTTACGTAAATTACTATTTTATTACCCTAATTTCCTCCCGAAGTTTGTCAACGTATTAATTAACACCCTGTATATTCACTTTGGAGTTGTGTGGAAACCCTAGATAGGTCCAAGCTCCAAGATGAAATACAAAAATACTTGAATGGGCAATCCGATATAGAAGCGAGGAGTAGGTTTAACCCAGAAACAGAAAAGTCACTCTTGAAATATTTAACCTCGTTTTCTCACAATTTTTGATGCCATATTCCAAAAGGATATAAGCCCAAGTCCATGTCTAATAGAAAAGAGTAACATAGTAGGGCCGTAATAAGATAATCGAAAATGCTCTTGGCATAATATAAGTTTCTTTACTGAAAAACGCCTTTTCTGAAAGCCAATGAGATTATTTTTTAATTTCTTAAAATCGACAGGAAATAAATAACTGAGTAGATATTTCAGAGAAGGCTCTAGGGCAGCTTTATTCAAGTGGGAGGAGACTCTCATACCTAGTTATAAAACAAGCTTCTAGAAAACGAGAGAAGCTTGATGGTGTAAAGGAACAAATCCTAGAAAATACGAGAAGCCTAAAAGTAGAAGTTGGTCATGTGGCAAACTGATAAGGAAGAAAATGGAAAAAGACATGAATAAAATCGAGGCTGAAATTGACAAAATAAATGAAATAAACCTGTCAGTTAGAACGCCAAAATAATAGTGAACACACTCCAAAAACCGCTGAAAAATGTAATGTTGGACCTGGATATGAATATGGATTGAATTCAGATGGGGATTGAAAAGCTTTTCATGAAGTCGCTTAAGTAGGATGGATCCATTGGCCAATTTTTGCCGATAATATGAAGCTGCGGCCAGGGCAAATGGGAGGCATAACATGTAGTATTCACACTAGTATTATGGGAAGAAGGAACAAATATTTCACAAACACTAACCGCCCAAAAAAAATAGAAGGACTGTGAACAGCTGGTGAAATATCTAGAACTACGGTATAGCCAGACACATCCAGAACACGTATCCCAGTGTGCACGTTTTCATAACGTTGAGTAAACGTATGGTTCGTTGACTAAACGTTTATGGTTGAAGATTCTACCGTTAATTGAGTGCTGAAAAATAAACAAAACTTCAACGTTTATAAAACGTTAATTTCAATTATGTCTGATACGCATAATTGAAAATATACGTTGAATCATATACATATAACTACTTATTTAATTTTGAAATCACACCTTAGTTATTGAGTTTTCTTTAAAAACTAAATAATCGCAGAACAAAAAAAAAACAATATACCTACGTTGTTTTATTTCTGAATCGCACCGGTGATATGAAGTTGTGAAGCTCTCTAAGCTTTACGGGTCACTTTGACACCCGAGTCCAGGTTACGGTTTGCCTCGGACGCCAACTCGGTTTATCGTGTGTAGGGCCACTTGCTCCGACAACTTCAGTGAAGAATGTAATACTTCAGGGATTGTTATGGTATCGACCTAATCGCTGTTAGACAGAAAGGCAGGCGTCAATTGCACTTGCTGGGTTCAACCCCTGGGTACCTGCCGCTTTCAGATGTTAGTGTAATGAATGTTCTCAAAATAAGGGAAAAATCAATCTGAATAATTAAATAAAATACCAATGAAAATTACAACTGATATTTTGTTTCAACTAATGCTTGATTAAAGCCCGTGTTAAAGTTTGGGTCAAAGCTCGGGTCGAAGCTCGGGTTCAAGGTCGGGTTATATTCGGGTTGAAGTTCGTTTAAAGTTTTACTAAAGCTATGATAGAAGCTCGGGTTAAAGCTCTACTAAAGATCATGTCGAAGCTCGGTACACAAGCAGATTTTTAATTTACCTTTAGGCACGAGATATTCAGAATCAGACAGCTTGGGAATTCGAACTCTGCACTCGATAGTAAAGTTCCCTTTCGTAATGCTTAAACAATAGTAGCAGACAAAACTCCCGGGGTTCTGCACTGCAACTTGAAAATTATACCCGGGAGTAAAGCTCTCTGTAATGCCAAGCTCAAGCTGCTGCAACAAGTTCAACTTGATTATGATACCCGGCCAAAGCCAGGCAAGAACTTCGACATGCCAGGATACACGTGCTATAGGATCGACAGCACAATTCACAGTCGGTGAATCGGTAGCGATCAGAGTAAAAGTGGATGGCATTGGGCTCGTAAGGATCTCCTCCGTCTATTTTCCGCCTGGCCCCATCCTCCGAAATACAGACCTGGAGAAACTATCCCTCGACCATCACCCCACGGCGGCCATACGGAATCACAACACAAAGTCTACGAACTGAAATTGCTGCAACAAAAACCAACGAGGCAAGAACCTGGCAGAGATACTGCTTTCAAAGCTAGATGACGTTACCGTGACATCGACGCACCAACCAACACATTACCCCGGGAGAGAAGGAGATACCCCAGACGCATAGAAGCGAAACGTACCATGTTTCAGTCGATGAAAGATAATCTAGCTCTCTGATTGGTTGTGACCAAACACAGATGCATTTTGCCATCCAGACTAATACGTGGTGCACTTTGTCGCCCGGAAACTTGTTCGAAAAAATTCCCAGCGGTGAACAGGCCAACCAGGTTAGCTTGCTCATGTTAGATTTGTGTGCCAATTGCGAGCAAAAACCCAATTCACGCTAGTGCAAAATGCACCACGTTTCAGTCTGGATTGGCAAAATGCACCTGTGTTTGGTAACAACCATTCAGAGAGTCAGAATATCTGCCGCTGACTGAAACGTGATACTTTCTGCTTATATGCACCCCGGACATACTGGACATAGCTCTTATACAGAATATTCCAATAACAGTGGATATTTCTGTATTGGACGAAGGATCATCGGACCACAATCCAATCCTATTGCCAGTGGAGGAAGAAGAAGCCGAAACCGTGCAAGCTCTTCTGCTGCCCACGATAACATAGATCCCCAATATAGACACCGCACCTCACAACCATGGACTCGAATGACATCATTACAACAAAATTCGACTTCCAAGGAGGGCTTCCGTTCGAAATCAGGGAGATGGTGAGGCTGAGGAAACGTTAATCCTCCAGCATTACACGAAGAAACTATGCCTGCCCCCTTTACGGCGGAAAGGGCGTGGTTTTCACGGAATCGGACAAGGCCGAAGCATTTGTGGACTCCTTCGAACGCCAATGACACGACTCGAAGCAATGTCTGCAGAACTGAACGTCCTTCCAGACGAACAGTTCGTATTCAGACACGAGCACTCGACAGAACTCCAGGTCACCCGCATAGTAGACGCCATCATCCAAGCCTGAAACCGTACGACCAAAGATCATCTTGCCGAAGCAGTCCTCTTAGACGTCTCCAAGGCCTTTGACATAGTGTGGCACAATGGATTGATCACGAAGCTAGTGGATGCGGGATACACTACACCAATGGTCAAGCTCATAAACTCCTTCATAAGAGGGCGAAAGTACCGATGCAGGGTCGGGAACATCCTCTCCTCCCGCAGAAGATTAGAAGCGAGCGGTTTGATCATCGCACCTGTTCTCCATCTACACCGCGGACATGCCAACCGCAGATGACCCCATGACCAAACTCGCACTGTACGCAGACGACTCGGTGATCTTCACCGAGTCAACGCACGAGAGGAGAGTTACATCCAAGCTTCAGCGACAGATCAACAAACTAGAACCGTGGTTTAACCGTTAGAAGATCAAAATCAATGCAGTCAGAAGCAAGGCCATCCTGTTCACGAAGCGACGTAGGATACCAGAGAGCCATGTGACTATGAACGACGAGGACATTCCATGGGTAGACGGAGCCATGTACTTAGGAGTAACACTAGACAAGAAACTCACGTTTCAAAGGCACGCCACCCACAGATTAGCACTAGGAAAAGCCTCAAGACATAAGCTGGGACCGCTCATCGGACGTAGGAGTACCATGGCTCTCGAACTAAAACTACGCCTCATCAGGACAATTCTCCTGCCAATAGTGTTATACTCGTCGACCGCTTGGGGTCAATGCGTGAACACATAAAGACAAAGAGTCCAGGTCTTCTTCAACGTCTGTCTACGAATGGCAACGGACGTTCCACAATACATGCCAAACAGGTTCATCTACCGAGACCTAGATATCTTACCTGACTACATCGACATACTGATGAAAAACCACGCGAGTACCACTCTGAAAAGAGAAAAGGCCCACTCAAACCTGCTACCCACGGAACTGCACGAGCACAGACGTGAGGAAGACGAGGGAGGCAGGGACAAATACAGGCGACCTTTAAACCAGAGAGACAACACCCCGGAAGAAGTAAGACGAAGGCGGGAGCTCCGGCAACGGCAACGTCTACTTCAATAAGGGTACAGCACACGATGACTAATAATATTTCCTTTTTTATATTTGAGGTTTCTGACATCGGAAATCCAGTCAGACAAGTTAGGGTCATCAGCCACAGCAATATGGCCTTCAGTCAGTTTCAGTAAATAAGGTCGCAAGTCATTTAAGTTCAACTCATGTCAGATATAAGTTCAGGCGCACAAAGGCTGAGCACTCCATATCAAACGGTCAAATAGCATTCTGATGATCGCCAATCAACAGAATGAAGATCCGCTCCGTGAGAGCGGGGGCGGTGGAAGAGAAGAGGGAGCGTTCGAGAACTTCGAGAAATTATTATCATTCCATCGTTAATCTTTGGATCATTCGATCCGCTAGCCTTCGGAAGGCTCGGATATCAGTATTACTTTGTATTCCAGGAGTCACTGAGGAATACCGTTTCCTTAAGGGAGAACACGAGTTCTCCTAGTGGTGAATCTCCTAGAACTCTTCATAAAATTCATAAATTAAATCAGTAGTTATTTCGGTGTTTGTGAAATCTTCACCTGGCGTTTTGTTGAAGTGAAAACGTTTAGAAAACAAAACAAACATCTTGAAATAATTCGTGTAATCTTACATACTGTTTGGCTTTGAGTCTCTTTCAAGACACAACAAAGCAAACCAAGTTCAAGTCGGTTCAAAACCGAAAATATCGAAGTTCCAGAAGTTCCAAATCAACTATGAATTTTGCGGCTGCGCTGAAGTTAGGGTGGAATACTAAGCTACCCGTCGTATTTCCTGATCGCGTAAGTTGACAATCCATTAGTTTTATATGCTCGAGCTGACGTCACACCTTCCATCCACTACATCGAGTAAGAGCGCGCGCCGATCCCCCCGACTGCCTTCGCTAGGCGCTGTGCAGAATAAATGAAATTATACCGAGCGGTAGAGATTCTGAATCGGTTCAGTTCTCCAGGAAAATGGGTAACTTCGTTACAAAGTATTTTTGAAAAATAAATTCATCGTCGGAGTTAAAATTAGAATTTATTTAACGTTGAAATAAAGGTAAGATTCAACTTAACCGAATAACTCAGATAAATTATTGTTTTACACTTTGGATGATTTCGAAATAGATACATTCATATATGTTCATTCAACGTCTCTAGATAACGTAAATTAGATTTGGTAGATAAGCAAAATATATACGTTTTTCAAGTGAATTAATGATACTTCAATAGCAGTTCGAACCACGAAGTTGAAATAACTGATTCTCTAAACCTAAGATATATTTCGCATTGCAAAGCAGTTGAATTAAATGTTAGAATGAAGTACTTATTCAATAATCGTCTTCATGCGGTATTGGAACAAATGATATTCAAGTTGAAATACATATTTATTTCAACGTTATTTTAAAAATGAGTGATGAAATCACATTTCTTCATTAAATTTCAACAACGTTGAATATCCCTGGAATATGAAACAGAAGTAACTATACATTCCTCGAGTGGATTATTCATATGTCAACAACAGCTTGAATCATGAAGTTGAAATAAAAAATTATATATACTCTATCATCAGCTTGAAAATTACTTGGAAAACAACTAGTTTTAAACATCTTTTAACTACGTTGAATATCCTAGGATAATAAAATGATCATAAACGTTTTGAAAGCGGTTTTCTCGAGAGATAAAGAAAATCTGCTTAGAATTGAAAGGCATTTGAATTCAATGTCATAATAAGACAAACATCAAAAGTGTATTTTGCGGTTTCGAGTAACGTGAATATCCAGTTTGAAAAATATATATGTTTCAAATTTATATTGAAAATTAGTCATTAAACTACTTTCATTTTACGTCTTCCAACAACGTTGAATATCTTCAATGAATTATATGACTATATATAAATAGGGGCTGGTTAGATGTCAGTTTATTCGTCGTGTAGGATCTTCTCGCAAATGTACCTAGTTGAAGATGTGAGTGGGTTGTTTAATTCAGTTCCGTCTCTCTTTCTGTGAGGTTCTGTTTGAGTTGAATATTAGAAGACATTCCATTTTGTCCATTTCATGTGCACGTGATTGACTAGCTCTGTTTGCGGTAAGTTTTTAATTCTTTAATTGAAGATGATTTCAAATTATGTCATAGTTTCCGGCTGAAATGTTTTGATCAAGATCAATGCATTATTCAAGTATTTGTTATTTCCTTTATACATTAAATGGACCGTTAAGACTTCGTTCTGTGAGTTTTTGTGGGTATCACGATTAGCTGCTGCTGTGAGTGATTCAGAGCTTCATACGTGAGGAATGATCGCATATATCATTACGAATAGGGCTTCGCGAAACCAAGACCAAGACCGATCATTCTTGGTCTTCGTCTCGAAAAATAAATGTGGTATCAGTCTTGGTATTGGTCTCGATGTTTCAAGACCTAGACGAGACTCGCTCAGTCTTGGACTTGGTTTTGATAGTCTTGGTCTTGATAGTCTTCGTCTTGGGTCAAAATGCGTCTAGAAATTTTAATTATTCATTTCAATTGTTACAAAAATAATTGAAGACAAGTATAGCATATTATTAAAGTATTTAACCCAAAATTAAAATAGGTATGCATCAATATACAGGATGATTGTTTTAAAATAAGAAATCGTTACCACGTTTAGCTGGAAGTGACAACGCAGTATCTAAAATATTTCCAAAAGTTTCAAATTCAAACCAAATAACTTTTGTATTGATTTTTTTATTATCTTCAATAGTGGAAGGTATTGGACCGGCAGCTAGCAACATGTTGACATGTACAATAAAGATATATCTGCCATTGATACAGGCATTTTGTTGATGTGAAAGATGATGAAAGCACACATTTTCAATCGTCCTAAAAGCACTAAGACATTTTTTTAGTGCTACCCTCGTGGTTCCTAACTACGGTACGAAACTACAGAGGGTGATTCGTTGGGTCGTTTTAAGAAAAAAAGTTCCCATGAACATATGTCCGGAGTTGCTTCGTTACTGTTATACAAGATACACCTATTTGTTGTACACCGTAAAACTGCAATAATGAATTTCAAAAATGTATTTCCGATTTTGATTGAACAAAAATAACCATACGAAAAATAAACGAGCGGGAAACCGCTGAAGAAATTGTGTACACTAATTCCCAAAAATCGTTAGTAATGCCTCAAATACCCATGTAACCCGAGTAATACCCTCAAGTAATGCCAGTATTGCCCAACAGAAAAGTAATAAAATATTATATCGTGTCTTAATGTTAGGTATGTTGTCAAGTACAATTCTGAAGACCTTTTTTTTTTAGTGCACAAACCTAACGTCCGCCAATGATCTCTAATTTTTCGGATAATTCATGTAATTTCGGATTCCCATGTTTTGAAGATCTTTTTTCACTAATTCCTCTAATGCTGGAGTAATAGGTACACCAGTTATACCTTTAATACCCAATAATTTTCAAGTAATGCCTCTAATTCCCGATTAATACCCCAGTAAAACCCAAAAAAATTTCCCAGTGGTTTCCCTATCGGAAATTAATAAATTTGTTACTAGTCTCGCGAAGCCCTAATTACCAATGAGATTGCAGTTAATTTATTGCAAAGTTCACCATAAGATTTTCATTACTTCATTACTCATTTTCATTAAATCCATTATTTGATTTAATTCTTCATTGCTTCTCATTAGTTTCCATCAACATTCATTATAAGTCGTTGATTTTCATTAGTCTTCACTAATTTTCAATACGCTTCATTGATTTTGATCAGGCTGCATTAAATATGGAATTAACTCTTCAATATTCTTAAAAACTCTTTCATTATTTATAATTAGGGCTTCATTATTATATACAACGGGAACAGGATAAGTACGCGTGACCTCTTTAATAATAATATTAAATGACTTTATTATTTTCAGCAATAATACAAATAAATGTAATTCAAACACTTTTGAAAATGAAGGGCGGAGTTTATTTTTAGTTGTACATTAAAGAACAACAAAAAAAATTCTTACCAACAAGGGCCGGGTGGCTCAGTGGTTGAGACTGTCGCATTCAAAACCATTGACTGCTGGTCGGCTAGGTTCAAATCCTAGCGACTACAGATTTTTATCTGATGGCCCGAGAAAGTGCTAGGAATAGCACGTTCAAAGGTGAGAACTCGTTAATCCTTGGCTTGCACAAGTTTCGACTTGCGGGCTGCCCTTCGTAAGGGGACGACAGCTGGTTAACGAAAAAAAAAAAAACAAAACTCAACCCGAAACAAAGCTTGTGTAATTCTTGAATACCTGGGCGACCGAGCATCGCTCAGGTGTTTTCATGTAACATCGTGATTTTTGGATGATTATTTATATACTCATTACATACTCATTACATATGAATATATTGCAATCTCATTTACATAAGTACTGCAGTCATTTGAATAAAAAATAAACATGAATGCCCTCAGTTCGACAGTTCATTTTGAACAATTTTAAGATGTAATTCTTCCTTCCATACTATGTTGCTTGGATGTCTAGAATTTTCATCTGGAAATAATATGGTCGCTTGACTCGTGAAAAAGCTTCAAAATAAAAAATGGGGGGAAAAATTACAAAAGGAGCGAAACTTTCACAAAAGTTGTATTTCAGTGCTCAAAAACACTGTACTAAGAGAATTCACGAAAGTTCGAAATTTTACAATAATTGAAGTACATATATACAGGGTGTTAATTAAGTACGTTGACAAACTTAGAAGGATGATTCGTTGAAAGTTTTCAGGACGAAAAGTTCATGGAAATATATGTCCCAAACGGCTTGATATTCAAGATACAGGGTGATAAAAATTAATGTTTTGGAGTAGACTTCGACATTTTCGATAATAAGTTCAAATTAGGCAAGTACAATCTATTCAATAGTACACACGATACAAAATAATTTATTTCTTAAATAATTCACAGGCTCCTACTTTCTTCAGAGTCAAGTTTTGTTCAACCATCACTGAGAGATTGTGAGAGAAGAAAAATCAATGGTATTGCATTTACCATCTTTTTCTTGAAGTTGTCATTTACTTGTACGGTTCAAGAGCCAAAATCAAAATATTAATGCAAACATTTTCCGGTGTCCCATAACATTGAAAATGAAACATTCTCAATTATTGTAAATTTGAAGAAATATTTTTTCAGAATTAGAAAATTCTACGATGAATAAACATTTTGAAATAAAAAATATAAAGACAAGCTTTTATAGAAATGCACTGAAAATAAAATAATAATTTTTTTCATTGTTTGATATTAGTTATTCTGTGGGTATTAGATTTAATAAAGATTACCTATTTTGTATCCGCGGAAGCTTTTGAATAATTTTTTAACACCCTGTATCTCGAAAACCAAACCGTTTACAACATATGTTTATACAGTGACCGGCAGAAAGTACGCATCATATGGGAAATTCTTTTAATGATAAGTTTTGACAAATACCGATACCTGCCATCGCTTCTGCATAGAAAAAAACCACAAAAGACGTTGCACAATGCCTTTCATCTTTTCCTTTTTTTGTTTTTTTCATTTTTTTGTATTCGCCTTGGAACAGAATAAGGCCTTATTTTTATATTCATTTGTCATTTTGTGTTTAACTATTTATTACTGTTCCATTTTGTTTACAAATAATATGCAATCACGCATGTGCAACTGAAGTTTATATTTATATAGTTCATATTTGTTTGTTCACAGAGTGATATATATTTGTTTGCAACTGAATTTCAATTGAATTTTTTATTTCATCATGATAAAACAATTATTTATTTTTATACTCTTTCTTGGTTTTCAATTTCTAATCAATTTCAAATTACGTTTTAATAACCTTGTGCTTGTTTATTGTTTTATATGACCATTCCCTCATTCTCCACCATCTTTAATTTTTTTAGATTAAATTTCATTAGTATCCATTATTTTTCAGCACATTTCATTAGTGGTTATTTTTCTTCATTGCTGTTAATTATACAGTGCGGCTTTTTATAGTCCCCCCCTGTTAACTTTTGAACGGTTTGACGTAGAGCCATAAAAAAAAACCGTTTCGAGGGTTTCACCGATACTACCTTTTGAAATATAACGCATTGTGATTGCTCGATAGATGGCGCGGGGGGGCACAAAAACCTAATTTTTTTCGTTAATAAGTTTTTTCACAATAAGCATTTAAAGTGTCAATGTAACAAAAAGAAAACAAACTATTATGACATGTAGAATTTGAATAATTAGAAGCAAAATTGTTCTCAATTAACGAAGCAGGTGTTCGAAATGTCCACCTAATACTTCTTGACAATAAAAAATTCGATTCACAAATTCCTGCCGAACATTATTCAACATGTCTGCAGTTATACCAGCACAAACCCGTGTTATTCGTTCTTTAAGTTCTTCCAAAGAGTTGGATTGTTGCATATACATTTTGGATTTGACGTATCCCCACAGAAAGAAGTCACAAGGTGTAAGGTCTGGTGATCGTGCCGGCCATTCCATTGGTCCACGACGTCCATTCCATCTCATAGGGTATGTTACATCCAAATACTCTAGAACTTGACGTTGGAAGTGAGGAGGGGCCCCATCTTGCTGGAAGGTGATGTGTTCCTGAAATTCGTTCTCATTTTCTTCTAATATTCCAAGTATGAGTGGTTCAACCGTATCTCTTAGTAAATCCAGGTACAAATTACCGTTTAAGTTTTCTTCCAGAAATAAGGGACCTACAATATGGTCTCCCAGAATTCCAGCCCACACATTTACTTTCTGTGGGAACTGTGTGTGACCTTCTCGTAAGATATGGGGATTTATATCACTCCAGTATCGCACATTTTGTGTATTCACATTTCCGTTCAAAAAAAAGGTACTTTCATCTGAAAAACAAATATTCCTAACGTAATTGGGGTTCCTAGCTATCTTTTCCTCCATAATTTCACAAAATTCCATTCTTCGGTCTGGGTTGTCTTCTGTGAGTTGGTGTAACATTACTAATTTGTATGGATGGAACTTGTGTTTCTTCAAATATTTTTTTACTGTAGCTGTTGAGACCCCACTCGTACTTGCTACACGAGAGGTACTTTGTTGCGGATTTACCACCATTTCGGCAATTATCGAAACCTTTGTCTCTTCCGGAATTGATTTTCGACCAGCTCCACCTTTCCTACGAACACTGCCAGTTCTGTTGAATTTTTCAACTAGTTCCCTTAAATATTTCCGAGTTATAGGATGTTCAGGAAATTTTTCATTAAAAATTCTCTCCGCTTCGTGGTAGTTCCGATGGGCCTCACCAAAATTATAAATTGCTTCAATTTTTTCTTCGAAAGGACGTATACGAACCATAATAATATAAAATATTCAAAGTAAATAATAATTATAAGTAGGCAAAACTCCTCAGTGAATATGAATACAATAATTCATCAATTCATTGTACTTTTATAGGTAACTAATTAATTATTGTCATTTAAACAAATCCAATAAATAGTCCTTTCGTAGTACCTGTTATTACTTTTGTCATTAAAAATAAATGAAATGGGTATAATTTCGATATCCTAATACCTAATTAAGCTTTGAAAGGAATTCAAAATGAATAATTATTAATGTTGTCAATTGTCTTTATTGACCGCATTTCGTGGTATTGATTGCAATTGTGAATCACTGGAACAATTAAGGTATTTTTCTTCAAACATTATTATTTTAATACCACCCAAAATATTTTCCGTCCCATTATTTCAGATCAAACCCTTCAAAAGTTATTGAGGTAAGGTAAGGAAACGAATTCAGATCCGCTCTTACACTTGACACTTCAAATGCTTATTGTGAAAAAACGTGTCAACGAAATTAAAAAAAAATTAGATGGTTGAAAAGAAAATCAAATTCTCTTTTCAACGATGTGTCACTTGACCCCCCATGCCATTTAAAAAAATTAGGTTTTTGTGCCCCCCGCGCCATCTATCGAGCAATCACAAAAGTAGTATCGGTGAAACCTTCGAAACAGTTTTTTTTTTATTTCTCTACGGCAAACCGTTCAAAAGTTAACAGGGGGGGGACTATAAAAAGCCGCACTATATTTCATTACTGGTTCTTGTCTTTCACAATTGGTAATTATATTTTATTAATGGTGATTATCTTTAATTATTAATAATTATCTTTCATTAATGGTAATTATTTTTCATTAGCCCCTAAAACATTTTCATTACTTAATTATAATAATAATATTATTAGTTACTTAACGCACCACTTTCATTAGGTGCAAAAAAAATGACGAGTTGTTTTTTCCCTCGGTAACACCTTTTTGAAAGGAATGTAGTTGATTGAACTGATACGTCAATTTTCAGTTGAGATAGTGGTTCATTGTGTGTAAAGCTAATGCGGCCTCTGTCTATATTCACACACAACAGTGCTGCCTTATGTTCTGAAGGATATTGAGTACGTTGTGGAAAATGAGAAGTGCCGAACTTATTGGAAATGCTCATTCCCATTCAGGCAAATACAAGCAAATAACGAACGAATACAGAAGGTTGTCATCATTGGTTCACTCTGTTCCCTGTATTTGATCGCCCGACGGAAGTGGGAAGTGACTATCTGGGTAAATGGCCCCAGTGCGCCCTCCGAATATGTCGGAGCTCCGGAGACAGGGCTCGACTGGAATAATCCAAACGGATGAAAAATATAATGATAATGGTCTCTTCAGTTTGGAGTGTTCACATGAGGGAATGGCACTGCATATGGTCCGTGACCATGAAAAAGCAGATACACTGTCACCAATTTGAAGCCCGTTCTGCAAAAAGCTCACATTGAAGCTGCAGAGACTGATGTCCTCCTACAGCATATGGTCTTCTTCAAGAACATTGGAGACCTTGGCTTATCCAAAAACTTTACCTACGTATTCCTCAGGTCAGGTGGGCTCAAGTTGAAGACTGAGGGATTCATAATAGCCTTCCAGCCAATAAACTTGGTCTTGTTTTCGACTTTTAATGTGTTAACCCAAATTCTGTCAACGAGATGGGACCCACTCAGCAAAAAGCTCACAGCGGAGACTGGAGTACTCAAGATCAAGGAATTCATAATGGCCTGCCAGGATGGTGTCTTCAACACACTGATCTACCAAAGTCGCGTGATGGGTATAGAGGTCCACGTCACTAGATGCAAAGCGTGACGTGTAGCGCCTGAGACCATAATGCATTTACTGTCAGCGTGTCAAACTTTTGAGGTCTAAGCATATATCCACAGGCGTAACGCGGCGCTACGAGTGTTGTACAATCTACGACACTTGTATGGTATAGACGAGACACCGGTGTTATGCTCCGTAGAATATTGAGTCCATTGTGGAGAATGAGAAGTGCCAAATCTCTTGGAACTACTCATTCCCACCCTCAAGCAAATACAAGCAAATAAGCCTGATGTAGTCCTCCACGGCTATCAAAGTAGGATGATTTTCATCAATGAGTTTTCGGCTCTGGGCGAAACGAACTTCGTCCTAAAAGAGAAGGAAAAACGAACTCAATGTCGAGAGTTACTCTTTGAACTTCTCGGGCTCTACCCAAACCATTTTGTTAAAATGGATCTTCTAATCATAGGGGTCCTTCGTGGAATGATGGGCACAATGTCCTCTGATCTGCAGATGGTAGCGGCTGGCCGTGATGCAGCAGAAATCTCAGCCGGATTAATGCAGAAGTCTGTCATCATTGATTCATGCCATCTAATCAGGGCACATGATTCTCGGACTCAGTAATCGCTAACCCCACGGACGTGGGGAAATAATAATAATAAAAGAACTTCATCAACTGAATATACATACAATAAAAGAGAAAAACCGCCGAATATCAGATGGAGTCACGTATTGGTTAAGAGTGTTGAATGATTGGTTGTAGCGCTTCACGAGACCAAGTCTTGTCTTGGTCTTCATACAAGACCAAGACTCAATTAATCTTCTCAAGTCCAAGACTTGACTTTCGAGACTAAGACCATGACTCTCTCTTGTTACTTCCAGCTGAACTTGGCAACGATTTTTTAATTTAAATAAATCATCCTGTATATTGATGCATACTATTTAAATTTTAGGTAAAATATTTTGTTAATATTGTATACCTATCTTCAACTGTTTTCGTGACAGTTAAATTGAGTAATTCAAATTTCTAGACGCATTTTTATCCAAGACCAAGACTATCAAGACCAAGATTGGGCCAGTCTCGTCTTGGTTTTGAACATCAATACTAATACCAAGACCAAGACAACATTCATTTTTCGAGACCAAGACCAAGACTGATCCCAATTGCTCCTAATTGGCACTAATTGGTTTGCTGATTTCGCTTCAGTTTGAATGGATTTTACATTGGCATGAAGAATAAAATAATAAAAGAGGGAAAATTAGTTCTCTACAGTTACTAAATCATAATAATTACTATTTGAAGGCCATTTACATCCAACATGATATGTACAGGGTGAACTACAACCACTCAACAAGAATCATACAGTGTTCTCTTCCCAGCAAAAGAAGTGGAAAACTGAATGAAATTTGGAATGTAAACTATAACCTTCCTAAAAAATTGGGCTATCAAATGCAAGAGTTTTTGAATCCGAATGGCAATTCCAGAGATTAGCGCCTTCAAAGCGAAAAAATAACACAATCTATTCAACTTTATAATATAGACAAATATATGCAGAAAATGTATGAGGAATGATGGGGAAATTGTTGTTGATGTCGATGAGAATATAAAAAAAAACCTGAATATACTGGTCGATATATTTGCATTTCATGTATCATATGCATTAAAACTGGCCCATTACAAAGTAGAAAAGAAATTTTAAACAAATCAGGAAAATTATATTTTTCTTTGAAGGTAGGAAATGATCTATAATTTTCATCAAAGAGATATTTTTTATAGTCCTGCAAACATAAAACGTGATTGAATTTCAAACATTCGCTCCAGATATTACATCCTCGGTGTTCATTGTTCAGTCAAACATGAGCAAAAAATCTGGTTTCAGTATGTTTATTATGCCCTGGAACTCGGTTCGAATGCGGTTTGCAAAAAATAAAAGACCAGGGAATGCTGAACTCAACAGTGAAGCTTCGAAAGCCAGGAAAAGGGAATTACACTTTTTTTCGCAAATTCGACCTTGGCTGCAAACTCAACAAGTGAAGCAAGTTTATGACTGGTACATAATAATAAGAATTGTAACACACTGTGATAAGTAGCAATATTCATTGTGGATTCAATGTTACGATTGAATTATTAATTTGTGTGATTGATGACTTGTTTATTTTGTGGAAATTCATGATCACTTTGATGAAACGAAAGAACACTCTTTTGTCTTATTTCCACTAGATTTTTATTGTTACGACCGGTTTCGGGTTTTATCCCATTATCAAGTATAAAAACTAACTAATACAATTGAACTCTAAGCCTAGTTATATAGGGAGTTTGCAGGTAGGCTGGATGGAGAGGTAATTAAGGGAACAAGGGTGAAAAAATATAAACTTAAACCCTGGAGGTGATGGAAATTACCTGGGTTGTCAAATTTATAAATTCAAAAGTGGAGACCTACACAAATCGAGTTGCTCGTTGAGGGTTCTGAATTTCGGGTTTTTAATTGATTTATTAATTTCCATGGCTTCCAACAGATTCATTGTCTTCCCTTTATTACATGTGTGTAGAATTTTGAGGTTATCTTTACTTATCTTGTGTTTGGATTCTATTCAATGCAAAACCTAAACGAGACAGAATGAAAAAAATCAGGAATATATAGATTAGAATGCGGGGAATGCTCTGCAGTATATACAGGCCAAACCGGTAGAAATTTTGACGTAAGGTTCCGTGAACACGTTGGTTTAGACAAAAAATCAACAATGTACGAACATCTACAAGAATCCAAACACAAGATAAGTAAAGATAACCTCAAAATTCTACACACATGTAATAAATGGAAGACAATGAATCTGTTGGACGCCATGGAAATTAATAAATCAATTAAAAACCCGAAATTTAGAACCCTCAACGAGCAACTCGATTTGTGTAGGTCTCCACTTTTGAATTTATAAATTTGACAACCCAGGTAATTTCCATCACCTCCAGGGTTTAAGTTTATAATGTTTCACCCTTGTTCCCTTAATTACCTCTCCATCCAGCCTACCTGCAAACTCCCTATATAACTAGGCTTAGAGTTCAATTGTATTAGTTAGTTTTTATACTTGATAATGGGATAAAACCCGAAACCGGTCGTAACAATAAAAATCTAGTGGAAATAAGACAAAAGATTGTTCTTTCGTTTCATCAAAGTGAATTATTAAGAATAATATAATATTTTTGTCTTCATTCATCATTCGACAACATTCACAGAAAATAACAGAAAGTTTTAAATAGAATTTGAAAATAAATATGCATGATGGCAGGGTATGGGTTCAGCTGAAGAGCTGATTTTAAACCCAACTGTTGAGATATAAAACTAATATTACTAAAATAAAATATAGATGTAAAAATTACCCTAATATATACAGTCATTTTTTTTCAATCATTCAGGGTGAATTCCATAGGTATGGTATTATAGATTTTAGGTGTACTGTAGGAGAAGCTTTCATTAAAGATTGCCTTTGTTTGCCTAGGATTGATAAGCACAGGCCTATCACGCGATCACTTTCCAAGTGAATGCGGAACTAGTATTTTGAAATGTCGGCTAACCATTGCTAAGCAAGTGCATAATATTGATATTTGCGGCTACCCTTTGAAAGATTAACGCAACTGTTTTGAATTTTTTGCACTCTTATGACATCACTTCGTTGTAGAGCAGGTCTATAGATAGAATCGCAATAAATCAGTCTTGAAAAAATTATTCACAGAGATTCATTTCGTTTTCCTCCTAGCATATCTATATATGTGAAGCGACGTGTTCCGGTACATTTTTCTTCCGGTAGATCTGTTGAGTTCCGGGACGGGACTGGAACACACTTTATGTCTAATGCTTCTTCCCGGTACAATTCGTATGTACCGGAAGACACTTTATGTTAAATGTTGTTTTCCAAGACAAAAAGAATTTCCGAAACATAGTTAATTTTCTCCATAATTTTTGAGTTTTTATAAGGTTTTACTTTATCTGACATGATCGGGTGAAATCTTCCAAGTAAATTTTTAGACATATCCAGAAGTCCGATTGACATGAAATTGGGCAGGTTATCATGATTTCGGTGACAATTTCCTAATACGATTTTTCTTGGAATAAAATACAATATAGTGGTTCCAAGATGGCAGACAAGTAATTATTGTCCTTTTCAATTCATAATTAGTGTGTGTTCAAATTCATTAATTCTAGTTTTGTGATGAGGGTGTGTTTAAATTCAAAATTTGTATTTGTGGATTTTCGGAGATTGCGATAGTTTTTTTAATTCATGTATTCGAGATGTTCCAAAATGGCGGATGAATTTTGTGAGTATGAATGGTCCGACTCTATTTGAACTTGTATGTAGGAGTTTTCGGCGTTAGAAATTATAATCGTTATTTCAAAATTTATCAATTCAAGATAGCGGCTCCCAAATGGTGGATGAGTTTTGTAATTATGTTCTGATCTACAGATTCAAAATTGGTATGTGGGTAGTTTTGGATTTGTACACTATCGATTTTTTTCATTCTGAATTCGAATGGCAGCACGAGTTCGATGATTATGGTCCTAGCCTATACAAAATTGGTTTTAATTCGTTTTCGGGGTTGGAGATTATGATTGTTACTTGCACTGCACTCTTTGGAACCTTTGGTGTAGTAAAAAATATACTGGAGTTTTATCCCAACACCAAACCGATATTTTTAACTGTAAACGGTAAAAATACCCCAAAAAAAATGAGAATTAAAAACCCGAAAGATAAACCCGGAAAAAAACGAGAAAAAAATCATATGAACAAAAATAAAATTTTCACGCACTCAAATATCTAAGTAAAGTTATTTCTTTCTGGTTAGATCAGACTAAATAATTACTTCCCGCAAAATGTGTGTATCAAATTTCCACGCACTGAATTATCTACGTAGAATAACTCCTCGCAAAATGTTTGTATTGAATTTTCACACACTCAAATATGTCTAAGTGCGACTAGATCATTCTGGTTAGATCAGACTAAATAATTACTTCTTGCAAAATTTATATATTAACTTTCCACGCTCTCAAATATCAACGTAAAGTTAGTTCTTTGTGGTTAGATCAGACTAAATAATTAATCCCCGCAAAATGTATGTATCAAATTTCCACGCACTGAAATGTTTACGTAGGGTTAGTTCGTTCTGGTTAGATCAGACTGAATAATAACTTCTCGCAAAATGTATGTATTGAATTTTCGTACCTACTCAAATGTCTACGTGAGATTAGTTCATTCTGGTTAGATCAGACTGAATAATTACTTCTTGCAAAATTTATGTATTAACTTTCCACGCACTCAAATATCTACGTAAGGTTAGTTTATTACTCCTTCTTTTTTCAGGGATTTTTTTTGTTTTTTTCCTAGATTCATTTTCAACACCTCGACACGTGTTTGATTGAAATGTGATCCAGGTGTTGAAAATAGCGGTTTGATGTTGGAATAAAACTCCAATTTATTATTGAAGAAATAGAAGCTACCCAAAACACCCAAACTGCGTCACTTTCACTCGACGTACTAGTAAGCTTATAGCTTTTGAGGGTGCTAACTTTGTTGGCGAAACGCACGTCGGGTGAAAGTGACGTAGTTTTGGTGTTTTGGGTAGCTTCTATTTCTTGAATTGTTCACACCAAAGGTTCCAGATATTAATTTTTTTCCAGTATATATTTTTATGATTGTTATTTCAAAATTTATGAATTCATGATAGCGGGGTTCCAAGATTCCGATGAGTTTTGTGACTTTGGTTGAAATCTATTCAAAACTGGAGATTTTTTTTCAAATTTCTTGAATTCAAGATGGTGTCTGCAAGATGGCGGACGAGTTTTGTGATTATGGTCGAGGTATAGTAATTTTATCTCAAGGACATCACAACACACGACTGCTCCATTCCTATCTCCCATGTTTTTATCAGAAATGACCTTGAAATGACGTAATGCGGTGGCCTCCGAATGAAAGAAACAAATTGTTGAATGGAATGGACTAGGTATGGGGCCTCTGAGGTACGTACGTCACGGTAGGAATCGAGCAGTACTGTGTGTGTAATGTCCTTGATTTTATCTAATGTTATTTGCTCGAGTCATATGCCAACAAACAACGTCTGATTAGTTGCAGCGAACGAGCGTGTACGAACGTGACCTCTTTATTTGTCGTTTATATAACGAACCCTCATAAAACATGAAAAATACTCTTAGATAAAATACTCAGAAAAATACCTAACTAAAATAAAATAAGAGCGTGATTCTAGAAAAAGAGTTTCTGTACAACTGAAAACCATATTCATGTCCAAACGAACATGAAACCAACCAATGCTTATGGACGTAATTCCGAAAGTCAACGAATGTCGATCGTTGGCCTTCGTTGGGGCGGTCTGTACGCAGCCTAATGTATTTTATCTTAGTAAGTGTTTCCACAGGAATTTTTAGATGCGACAAAAGTTTCTCGTTGAATATTTGGGCTAGCAACTAGGCAATATGGGTAGTTATCAAATAAAAAGACTGAACTAGTAGATATACAGTACACCATGAAACAATTCCAGATCTAAGATGGCCGCCACCACCCTTCAATATGGGTATCAAATGAATGGCTTGACAAGCAGATAATTCAGTACACTTTATTAAAAACATATTAATAAAATAAGTGAGAAAATAAATAATCTAAAGATATTGATGCAGAGAATGCACTAAAAGCTTTACAATAATTAGGCAGGTACCAGGTACAAGTCATCATATCACTCTCCTCATCATTTTGGAGCATTGATCAGAATAAAATGAAATCGTATGGCGCAATATCATTTGCATTTTTACTCAGGTAATGCTGCGCCCCACGATTTTATTTTAGTATGATTGGTGCTCTAGATGGATGGGGAGGGTGCTCTAATGACTTGAAACTGGTACCTATCTAATTATTTCTCATCTCTCAATACATTCTACGCATCATTAACATGTTTCTTCACAACAAAACCGTTTAACTTAATTTGTTTCCTTATTTCTTACGAGCTTTTATTTAGTTTCGCTTGCCCGGTATTTCTAATAGAATTTAAATATCCAATGCAAGTATAAAGCCGTATCCATACTGTACGTGAAGAAATATGGGCAAATGAAAGGAAAAATGTAATAGCAGAAGTATTAAATATTATCAAATATAAATATTATCCAGAAATGCTCCGTATACAAATATCTACCAAAGCCTGAGAATGAATGTGTGTGAAGTTAGCGACGAATTTGCCAGCAACGTTTCTGAAAAAATCGTTGCCAGCAACGATTTGATAGGGCGGATTTCATGCAACTCAAAATTCTTTAACGTGTTTCTTGAGGTGAGGAATCTCACAGAGTTTGAAATGAACATAAAATTTATCATACCTGTGTATTAATAGAAAATTCGAAATGGATATTTTCTAAATTCCGGGGTGAATGTCGAAAAATAATTAAACCCGTTCTTATTTATTTTTTCCAACTTCAAGAAGTATATCTCGAGAACAAGAAATGGTGCCACCATGAAATTCAACAGTATTATGGAAAATGACATGCTCTTTCCAGCTATGATTGAGAGAATCCTTAATTTCCGGGGTGAATGCCGAAAAATAATTAAATTCCGTTTTTTTTTATTTTTTACAACTCCAATACGTAGGTATATCTCGAGAACAAGAAATGGTGCCACCATGAAATTCAACAGTTTTATGGAAAATGATGTGCTCTTTCCAGCTATGATTGAGAGAATCCTTAATTTCCGGGGTGAATGCCGAAAAATAATTAAATTCCGTTTTTCTATATTTTTTCCAACTTCAATACGTAGGTATATCTCGAGAACAAGAAATGGTGCCACCATGAAATTCAACAGTATTATGGAAAATGATGTGCTCTTTCCAGCTATGATTGAGAGAATCCCTAATTTCCGGGATGAATGCCAAAAAATAATTAAATTCCGTTTTTCTATATTTTTTCCAACTTCAATACGTAGGTATATCTCGAGAACAAGAAATGGTGCCACCATGAAATTCAACAGTATTATGGAAAATGATATGCTCTTTCCAGCTTTGATTGAGAGAATCCTTAATTTCCGGGATGAATGCCGAAAAATAATTAAATTCCGTTTTTTTTTATTTTTTCCAACTTCAATACGTAGGTATATCTCGAGAACAAGAAATGGTGCCACCATGAAATTCAACATAATGATGGAAAATGATGTGCTCTTTCCAGCTATGATTGAGAGATTACTTAATTTCCGGGGTGAATGCCGAAAAATAATTAAATTCCGTTTTTCTTTATTTTTTCCAACTTCAATACGTAGGTATATCTCGAGAACAAGAAATGGTGCCACCATGAAATTCAACGGCATTATGGAAAATGATGTGCTCTTTCCAGCTATGATAAAAATAATTCCTAAAATCCGGGGTGAATATCGAAAAATAATTAAATCATGTTTTTATTTTTTTTCCTATTTCAAGACGTATATCTCAAGAACTAGGAATGGTGCCATCATGAAATGAAAAATTGTATGCTCTCTCCAGATATGATCCAGAGAATTTTTAAATTCTGAAGAGAATATTGAAAAGTAATTAAGTTTAACTAGAAGAGGTATGGGATATTCCCAATGGTGAGTGAAATAATAAAAAATCCGGTCGAAAACTCTGAAAGATAAATATTTTTCACATATAATATATTTACTTCGAACACGATGGGTTTAGCTACTGTGGAATTCATTCATTTTATAAAAAATTGTAATATTTTTATGATTATATAATGAATACAACTTGTATTTATTGTATTATACAAGAGTCAATAGTTCGACATTCTATAAAGGTTACCTGACTACAGTATACAGTTTTTGGTGTATTCAGTTGAAACTAAGACTTGGAGTTGAACTGGATTTGTTTGCTGTCTGTCATGATTGAAACCAACTCTCATGGAAACACCCCCGTAACTTCCATAATTTTTGACGTAGAATGGTGAAGTAAGCATAACCGATAGATACATAAAATATGTATCGAATATCTTTGAAGTTGTTATTTCAAGTTATATGCACGTCAGCAGCGATTGTACCACCGATATTTCCAAAAAATCTTAGTAGGAGGCAAAATAAGTCAAAATGGTCTTGGAATTCGTAATCAGAACAACCATTTTACCACTATTCTACTTTCTTTTGGAAAAAAATTCAGTTCAGTTCTGTAAAATCCAAATGTCTTACTCCGCCTATCAAATCTTATGTGATTTTTGAAGCGGAGCTTCACATTTTTTATGTATCTAACGATGCTGCGAATTTCATAATTCTACGTCAAACATTACAGAAGCTACGGAGGTGTTTCCATTAGGAGTGAGACAAGTTTAGATTTTTCAGAACTGAACTTTTTCGAGTAAAAAGTGGATCGGTAGCAAAAGGTTTGTTTCGATTACGAATCCGAAGACATCCTAACCTTGTTTTTTATCCTATCATGATTTTTCGGAAATGTGGTTCAATCGCAACTAGCGTGCAGTGTATATAACTTGAAAAGACGCCTTCGAGGTCATTTGGTATATTTTTGGTGTATGAATCGATTCTGAAAATTTAACAATTATACATTGAATATCCGAAACAAGAAAACGCATTGTTAATGGATTCTTTTATTGCAAATCTGCATTTTTTTAGGAACGTAATGAAAATACAGTGAATAATTATCAGAACAAATGATTAAACAAAACTACAATTATGTTGATGTACTCGCAACAATAAATGATTTTTAGTGTTGTCATAATACAGATTCATGAAAATGCTCAACTTTCTAATTTTAGTACAATAAATAAATAGATAAAAGTAGAATAGAATATTTTTTTACATCATTGGTAGAATTATTGAATATAAACACTTTCAATATTTAAAAAAAAAATGCTCAATTTATTCGTGGAAAAATCGTTTGTACGTGTTCTCTCCAGAAGTTCTTCTCTACCATAGACATGTGACACGTAACTTCTTTATTTTACATTTTACAAAATAATGTTAAACACATAATTTGTAGGGTTTCATTCGATTCCTCTAATGGTTTGAGTTTCATTTATACAGAGTGACTCAAAAAAAGCGCAGTTAATTTTTTTAATAAGAGAACCTGTATTTCATTGCATAATCGGGTAGGACGATAATAAGGAATCCAACAATACCAAATTTGATACCGCCTACGGCGTCGTGCATCAACATTTCCTACTCGTAAAAAAGTATCACTTTACTCACTTGATATATAAATAACTATTATTATGAAAACAAATGTCTGTTGAATTTCATTTTTAGGCAATAGTTTTACTTTCGAAGAGTCTTTATTTGAATCGTCGGCATAATGAAATATTTCTGATACAGGCAAACTTAACCCCAAAAAAGATTATTGGAATACAAGAAATAACAATTTTTTCAGAAACCAACCATAAATGAAATAAATATATTAGATACACTCACGTTATTTCACATTTCGGATTTTCATGACAGGGATTTGTATTGACATGAAGATGCTCTGTTACAACTTCCATAACGTTTCCTCTCCACTGTTTGTGTGCAATCATGCAAAACCATACAGAGCCCCAGATAACTGATGAAGGAAGTACTCTTGGCTACGTCCAATCAGGTAACCCTAAGGCATTCTAGAATCACTTTCCAGTTTTGCTGAACTTCTGAGGATTTGAGCTGTCTAAAAATGTATCGATGATCACTACAAGTTTGGCGTGAATTTGCCCTAGAACATCAGGTATTATTCTCCTTTACAGACCGGATTATCAGGTAACAGTTCTTCCGAAGCGTTTCTGGAAGCTCAATTCGATTGTTTGTAGAGGAACTCTATCCAGACGATTCTGGGTTTGTTACAACGTCATGACTTTGGATTATACCATCGATTGTTGAACGTTTCTGGTATGTTTTACATTGTATTCTTATTGTTGACAGTAACCATAATCTACTTTTGATGCTGGAGATTATCAGTCCAATTGCGAATATTACGTCAGTAACCTCTTCATGAATACCATATTTTATAAATGAGAAAATCTTTATCAGTATTAAAAATGTATCGGCGAGGAAAATAATCATAGTTCATATCAAGAAAAATATTTACAAAAAGTTCCATGTTCCATTTTGATGAAATGAATTACACATCTATGAACACAATAATTCAATTTTTAAAGATATCATCTAAACAAAAACTAAACAGAAACTGAACAACACCTACTCCAAAACAAAATATGATACCAACAGTCAATTTGAAATGTGAATAAATTATCATCAAAATACAGCTTTTAATAAAATCAGCCTTATTCCAGCTCAAAGTCGTATAAATAAAGATTCCCTGCGCAGTACTTTAGATGTAAAGTTCGAGTGCGAATTGATCTCATTATGTACCTAATGGATACAACACAAAATGAATAATGTTATATCTATGGTATGCACTTGATGGGTATCATTTAAAACGAGGTATATTTGCTAATAGCAAATATAAATATAAATAAAAATAAACAAAAACGGAATTTAATTATAATTCGACATTCACACCGGAATTTAAGAATTCCCTCCATCATAGCTGGAGAAAACACATCATTTTTCATATTACTGTTGAATTTCATGATGGCACCATTTCTTGTTCTCGAGATATACCTACGTATTGAAGTTGGAAAAAATAAAAAAAAACGGAATTTAATTATTTTTCGGCATTCACCCCGGAAATTAAGGATTCTCTCAATCATAGCTGGAAAGAGCACATCATTTTCCATAATACTGTTGAATTTCATGGTTGCACCATTTCTTGTTCACGAGATATACCTACGTATTGAAGTTGGAAAAAATATAGAAAAACGGAATTTAATTATTTTTCGGCATTCACCCCGGAAATTAAGGATTCTCTCAATCATAGCTGGAAAGAGCACATCATTTTCCATAATACTGTTGAATTTCATGGTGGCACCATTTCTTGTTCTCGAGATATACCTACGTATTGGAGTTGGAAAAAATAAAGAAAAACGGAATTTAATTATTTTTTGGCATTCACCCCGGAAATTAAGAATTCTCTCAATCATAGCTGGAAAGAGCACATCATTTTCCATCATTTTGTTGAATTTCATGGTGGCACCATTTCTTGTTCTCGATATATACCTACGTATTGAAGTTGGAAAAAATAAAAAAAACGGAATTTAATTATTTTTCGGCATTCACCCCGGAAATTAAGGATTCTCTCAATCATAGCTGGAAAAAGCACATCACTTTCCATAATACTGTTGAATTTCATGGTGGCACCATTTCTTGTTCTCGAGATATACCTACGTATTGGAGTTGGAAAAAATAAAGAAAAACGGAATTTAATTATTTTTCGGCATTCACCCCGGAAATTAAGAATTCTCTCAATCATAGATGAAAAGAGCACATCATTTTCCATCATTATGTTGAATTTCATGGTGGCACCATTTCTTGTTCTCGAGATATACCTACGTATTGAAGTTGGAAAAAATAAAAAAAAACGGAATTTAATTATTTTTCGGCATTCACCCCGGAAATTAAGGATTCTCTCAATCATAGCTGGAAAGAGCACAGCATTTTCCATAATACTGTTGAATTTCATGGTGGCACCATTTCTTGTTCTCGAGATATACCTACGTATTGGAGTTGGAAAAAATAAAAATAAACGGAATTTAATTAATTTTCGGCATTCACCCCGGAAATTAAGGATTCTCTCAATCATAGCTGGAAAGAGCACATCATTTTCCATAATACTGTTGAATTTCATGGTGGCACCATTTCTTGTTCTCGAGATATACTTCTTGAAGTTGGAAAAAATAAATAAGAACGGGTTTAATTATTTTTCGACATTCACCCCGGAATTTAGAAAATATCCATTTCGAATTTTCTATTTATACACAGGTATGATAAATTTTATGTTCATTTCAAACTCTGTGAGATTCCTCACCTCAAGAAACACGTTAAAGAATTTTGAGTTGCATGAAATCCGCCCTATCAAATCGTTGCTGGCAACGATTTTTTCAGAAACGTTGCTGGCAAATTCGTCGCTAACTTCACACACATTGAGAATGAAAGCTGATAATATCAATAACAGGGATATAATTTACCGCCTAGGTGTTTTCTTAAAAATTTGTCCATTTCAAGTGGTAGTATTAAATATATTCCAGTCAACTTGAATAATGTTATGGTTTACCCTCGAATCCCTACAAACACAGCATTATCTTAAATGAAAAATTTCATTAAATATGAACTATAATGTACTATAAGATCAGTTATAAAATTGTATCCTTCATATTAAAGGAATAGAATCAGTAAATTTATGAATTATGTTTGTATACCATTGTTACTAAATATAACGTACGCTCATCAAGAATCAGGTATCGATACCATCGGACTGAAAAACATCTGGTGAAAAGGCAAGTCATATCCTAATTACATTTCCGCTTTGAGGTTGGTGCCTAGCTAAGCTCCCATTAACTCAGGTATGCCGGCACACCCGGAATGTCACCGTAGAACCAAATAAAGTGTGTGCCATGATATTTGCAACAAATGGGAATAATTTTTATTATCGGAGATACAAAAACCATAACCTAAAACCTAAAAATCCCCAAGAAAGGTTATGCAAAATAAATTGTATTTTTAAAAATTGGTCAATTGTGATTCTCAAAATTCAAAAATGTTTGTAAGAAAATTGAACGAAGTCGTAAGATATTGCAACAGCAAGACTCATAGTAAAAATCAGTTTTATAAAATTTCCGCCAGCATTTAGGGAACAAACCTAAAAAAATTTATTCGATTCGATGATTTATTCGAATTATAACAGCTGTTTTGAATGAACATATAATATATTTAGAAAATAATTGCAATTTCAGATAGATATTTCAAATTTCGCATATGCGTCATATATTAAATTAATTACTTTTTCCAATAACTTTTTTTTAAATAACTCCAATTTTTGCCCATTTATTCTGACTGTTTCGAAATTACTGACATGTTCGTGTTCACGCGGGCCATATTAAAATTGATTTTTCCGATTTGCGGAAACCATCTTCCATGAAATATTTTCTGTAAGTCTGTTAATGAAAACGTTTCCAATATGTTGCAAATATTATGGCCCAGGATGTTTGTTTATGAATTTTTGTGTGTCCAATGACGGTAACAACAAAAAAGCAACTGGAAAAGGAATCACGGATCATAAATCACCAGAAAAAAAAGGGGGCCCTTTTTTCGTTAGTAGTAACTACCACGCTTCAAATATCGACATCGATTTTAAATTTTTAACATTTTACTGTTGTCGGTGTTTTCGAATGATGCAACAAGTGTTTTTTTTTGGATTGTTCGAAGGTAAGTAGTTATTGACATAATTTTTTGTGTTTATCACCTTCCACAATCTGAAAATGAAAAATTTTTTTAATCCAAAGAAATCTGTACAAGTGTAGAAGGGCAAATTAATTAATTTGCCCGATAAGTTACTGCGTTCACAAGACTGCTGTCTTGAAAGAAATTAATTTTTGTCAGTAGCGTACCCTACACTGAATTTGCCTATCTGAAAAAATGAGATCGAATTAACAAAGAATACTTCTCTTTTTTTGAAAACTGTTGACGTTTCGGAGGCTGTATCTGCCTCCGTTATCAAAACTTCTTAGAAAGACGCTGAGAAAACTGAATTTGAATTGCGATTTTGGTAATAAGACCTTTCTTTGACAGAGTCAAATGAAATCTGTCATACATTCTTTTGATTGACATTTGGTATCTTGATACATAGGGTGTTCGGTATCAATCAATCACCATTCTATAAGTTCTTATTTCATCTCTGAGGAGGGGTAACCAGGTGCGGTCCATTTCGATGGAATTGGTTGAGAAACAGTTGTTCGATAAAAGAATGCACGCAGTTTCCTTCAACTTCCTTTTTTCTTGATTTGATTCTCTCAATAAAATTTTGGTATTATTCCATTCCATCATATGATCGCCATCAGATGTTAGAATATGTTCGGATATTTTCGAACCCGTTATTTTTCGATTTCTGATGTAACTTTTATGTTCTTCCTGGCGCACAATCAATGGTCTTGATGTTTCACCTATATAACTCTTACCACACGAACAAGGTATGTTGTAAACACAATTTTTTGAACATTCACCAGCGTTTTTGGGTTTTGTATGTGTGAGTATTGATCTCAATGTATTGGTTGTTTTAAATGTTGTTCTTACATCATACCTATGGCCAATCCATTTTATCTTTTCAGACAGTCCAGGGACATAAGGTATAATATTGTTTGTTGGATATGTATGGATATGTCGCATGTCTGTGTGTTGTGTTGTTCGATTGTAAAGTGTAGTACTATTTTCAATTTCATTAATGGTTTTTTCCACGAATTCATTTGGATAAGCTTTTTCCCTGAGAACGGACTTTATAAAATTCAATTCTTCTTTCAGATTTTGTGTTGAATTGCAAACCACTTGTGCCCTGTTGTAAAGACATTTTACAATTCCCCTTTTCACGCTGGTGTGGTGATTTGAGTTATAATGGAGATATCTATTGGTATGTGTTTTCTTTCTATAAACAGTTGTGTTAACTCGAGATGTTGATTTTTTTATCAAAACATCTAAGAAAGGAAGTTCATCATCTTTTTCTGTTTCTAATGTGAATGTTATCGTTGGTTTTTGTTTATTAATGTAATCTAAGAACACTTTCAAGTCATCTCTACTCTGATTCCAAACAGCAAACACATTATCAACATACCTCCACCATACTCTGGGTCCATTCTGGTACGTTTCAACGAAAAATTCTTCAAAATATTCCATGAATATATTACTCAAAATGGGTGATAATGGAGAACCCATTGCCATACCAAATTCTTGTTGATAAAATTCATCTTTAAATTGGAAATACGTTTTTTCAGTACAGAGTTTTATGAGTTCAATAATAGAATCGACATTCAATTTTGTTCTATTATTCAATGATATGTCTCTTTCTAATTTAGATTTGACAATTTCTAGAGTTTTTTTAATTGGAACATTTGTGAATAAGCTTTCAACATCAAAACTAACCAGAATATCTGTATCATTAATTTGTAATTCATTTAGTTTTTTCTAAGAAATGTGGAGTGTTTTATATAAAACTATTTCCATTACCAGATATCGGTTTTAAAATATTGAGTAGGTATCTTGCAAGTTTTTGGCATGGAGAACCAATGGAACTAACAATGGGTCTCAAGGGATGCGTTGGTTTGTGAATTTTTGGTAATCCATAGAAATGTGGGGGTTTACTCTGGTGAGAAATAAGGTTTGTGCGCTCTCCTTTTGAGAGCATATCTTTGTATTTTGCAAGGGTTCGATATGTTTTGCTCTCTATGGATGAAGTTGGGTCACCATTCAGTTTTTTGTATACATTTTTCACTGAAGAAGTGTTGTCTTCATTTAGTATTTTATAAGTGGTGTTAGAGATCATTTGTGTTAGTTTGTGTTCGTAATCTTCTGTATTCATGACGACTGTGGCATTTCCTTTATCAGCCGGAAGTATTTTAATTTTATCATCTGATCGAAGAGATGTTATTGCACTCTTCTCATATGTATTTAAATTACTTCTAGAATGATAAGGTTTTGTCAGTGCATTTTTGCAGTCAGATCTGTAATTGCCAGCTATTTCAGCTGGTAAACGCTGGGCTGTTGCCTCTATGGCAGTGACCATTTCAAGAGTTGGTATAACTTTGGGAGTAACAGCAAAGTTCAATCCCTTCGCTAAAACAAGTTTCTCATGTGTATTTAAAGTTCTAGATGATAAATTGATTACAGTTCTTTCAGCAAAAGTTTTGGTGTTTCTTGTGTTATTTTGGTATTGTTCTTGTTTCTTTTGTAATAGTTTTGTCAATTTTTCTTTGTGTATTTTAATTTTGTTTCGATTGAATGAATTATAGGAATTTTGAATACAGTGACTCATATAATTGAAATCATTTTGGATCATATCTTGTTTCATGATTTGCTCCAAGTTATTAATTGAATATTCTAAATTTACCTTGTTCTTTCTGTGGAATTGAATTCTTTCTCTTACCATTGCGTGGCCTGCCCTTTCAATTATTCTTCTACATTGTTGACTATCATATGGCATTTTCAAAATAAAACTTCTAGGAATGATCTTATTACCTCGACATCTACATAAAAAGGTTAAAGGGTCAATATCCATATGAGACAGATATGATGATATATCATATTCATTTGAGACATTTTATTTTTGTCAGTCAATAGTGAATGTAGTTAGTGCTAGTGTAGTATTTTTGAATTGATTCCTGATCTACAACTTATTTCCGAGGGTGAATAGTTTATAATATATATAATTATAATAATAATATTCCCTCATAGAAACTCGTAGAGTGTACCTTGTTTACGTAACTCTTGGTATTTATCATGGTGGCCATACTAGAAGCTATTTAGGAAAGGCAACTAAAGCTATCTCTCATAATTATTTCGTCAAATTCAAATTTCATTTTTAAACCGGATCATTCCATTTTCGTTCATATTTTTGAAATTAAAATTTTTAATATTCAAGTCCAGTATTTCAATTTATTCCTCAAAACTAGTATGGTATAAGTTAAAAATGACATTTTGAATTATACCGGGTGACTCGGAACCAATTTCCCCCCTGTATCTTCGTTGTAATTTTGTATAGATGTTTCAAATTTGGTACATCTATTTGATGTCATGAATGTACAATTTAGCAATTATTATACCAAATATGACACATCCGGTTGACCTTATACAATCTCAAATATATCAGTAGTTTGTGAATTGGAATTATGATTGTGATATATCGTTAAAAAGTTAATTTTGTACTGGATTGTAATTTAAAAAAAGGTACTTTCCACTTGAACAAAAAATTAGATGCGCCTCTGGTCAAACTGGAAATGTCATATTTGGTCTGATGCTTACTAAATTGTACATTTTTGACATCAAATAGATGTACCAAATTTGAAATATCTATACAAAATATCAGCGAAAATACCGGAAACAAAGTTGTATTCATAAGTAGTGAATAACTATGTAAATGAATGTGCCTTTAAAAAAATGCAATTTTCAGATTTAAAAGATTTGCTAAAGAAAATTCAGCAATCCCTTCAAGCAGCAGATACTACCTTGGAGGAAAGTACTAGAAAAAATCCTTCAGATAGAATTGCAGAAGTCCACAGTATTTCAAGCGATCATGCACCACAATGTTCTACCAACATGAAAAAATTGACGGTAGATCTAAGCAAATCTTCGTTGCCAAACGTAGAAGTAGAGAGGCTAAGAAAAAAATTGAAATATTTTTATGACTATGATATATCAGAATCGAATGAGGAACATGGTATGTAGAAAGTTCAATGATTTTATCATTATTTCATTATTATTAGGGTTTTGACCGGTCTTCGATTTCACGTCTATTCCAAGGAAACTAAAAATCACACCTTCAGAATTCAGGTTCATCTCGAAAAAATCATGTTTGTTCTTCAATAACCTCAATTTTTGTGATTTGAATCCGATAATTTCTCTTAAAAACAATAGGAGTGCGCCATCTTTCAAAAACGAAACAACAACACAAAAATATATGTTTCGAGATAAAACAGATTCTGTAACAGTTTTAGCTTTGCCGGAAATGTTCTTAGATATTTTAAATTGAACACCCTGTATATTATCACATTTATGAAATCCATAGCAAATACTGAATATATATAACGAGGTAAATTCAATTCTTTATTAAAAAATGTGAAAATATACAAGGTGTTCTATTTAAAAAACTCACAGTGAGATCATTTCCCGTGAAACCGGAAAATAAACAGAAATCGTTAAAATATCAAAAATTATATTTTAGTTCTTCAGACCCCTAAATTGTCGTGATTTGAATTGAATCATTTCTCTTTCTTTCCTTGGGGCTGAATTGAATATCTGTATGTTATAGTGATTAGAAGTATTGTTTCTAATGGAACCATAGAATTACGTTATGAACAATCAACTCTTTGTTTAGAAGTTAATGAAATTGATTTTGGTACGGAACCCTCAGTATACAAATCACATTCCCATTTATATATTTCACACCTACTTGTAGTTATTATTTGTATTTCGACAATTCTTTGTAACTACGCCTACCCTAAGCTCTGATTTCAAAGATAATATCAAAATTACTCGAAGCATTTTTATATCATTTTAGGTAGTAAGGAATTTGGCGATTCTAGCGACTCTGATGCCGATCCAAACTATGTACCGAATGAGGTTGAGAATGAAGATGATGAGTATGAGGATGAAGATGATGAGTACGAGAATGAGATTCAGAAGAAAAATGTCCTGACTTCATCACAACGTCACAGTGCAAGTTTTTCAAACGATCGGTCTTCACTTGGGTTTGATTTATCGCTATCTGCTAATAAGCCAGGTATTTCCAGTTGCAATGATGAAAACATGTACGTTGCTGTATCTGAAGGAAGAAGTGGTGATAAAAAATTCAACTTTTGTGTGTATTGTAACAAAAAACAAAAAAAAATTTCCAGACATTTGGAATCAATACATTCAAAAGAAGAAGAAGTTAAAAAAATTCTGATGCTACCCAAAGGTTCTCAAGAAAGAAGAATTCTTGTTGGGCACTTGAGAAAAAAAGGAAACTTCGTCTTCAATACAAATCCACAAATCAACGATGGAGAGTTGATTGTACCAAACCCAAAAATTACGACTAGAGATTATATGCCATGTGGAAAATGTAAGGCATATTTTAGTAAATTGAGTTTGAGGGCACATTTTTCTAAATGCACAGGACTAAGCAGTTTGAAAAACCGAATGGTTTTAGTAACGAGCAGAAAGATAGCCGGAAGAATTCATTCCAAAGCCTCGGATATTGTTCGACAAAATCTGTTTCCCATTTTCAGAGATGATGATGTCGTGAATGCCATCAGATATGATGAACTCTTGATAATTTACGCAAATAAAATGTGCGAAAAATATAAAGAAACAAGACACTTCGAAATGATTAGGCAGAGAATAAGGCTTCTGGGTCGCTTTTTTTTTGAAAATGCGAGAACTGGAAAAGGATATATCGGATTTTAATTCAATATATGATCCAAAGTATATAGACTCAACAATGAAAGCTATGAGTTCATTAGCTCAGTTTGATCATAGGACCAAATGTTTCAAAACTCCGTCTATAGCCTTCAGTCTTGGATCATTATTGAAACAGATTGGTAATATTATGATCAATGAATGTATCAAGAAACACGATGAGAACCAGAAAAAGCATTCAGAATATTTCTTGCGACTTCTTGTTCAAGAGGTGAATATCAGTGTTAACCGTACCGTAGTTGAGTCCCAGGTTAGTATTTCGTTGATTTATTTTATTTATCGTTGACAACGCCACTTAACTTTTTCCCTGCCAGTTGTTGTCTAATAATTATTGATGTTCAAAACTTTCAAATATATGAATAATTTTGTTCATACCTTAAATATTTTTTTCCATAGGTCCAACATCGAAGACGAAAAGTAGTTGAACTTCCTCTGATGGAGGATATCAAGAAATTATACGATTATCTTTTAAGGAAGAGGAATAGTGCGCTCATTTGTTTGAAAAAACAGTTTTCTCGTGATCTCTGGTTAGAACTTGCATCGGTTACTCTTATATCCACCCAATTGTTTAATCGTCGACGTGCAGGAGAGGTTGAGCGGATTCTGATTGATGATTTCAAGGTTTATCAAGGACTGGATAAGAGCGATCGAGAGCTCTACAGCTGACTTTCTGAAGAAGGAAGAAAGATGACAGAAAAATATGTGAGATTTGGTATTCGAGGTAAATTGAATAGAACCGTTTCTGTACTTCTCAATGACAAACTCTTGGAATGTATCAAAACTTTATTGGAATACAGAGAACAAGCGAAAGTAAACAAAAAAATGCCTACGTTTTTGGAATTGGAAGGTGCAAGTATTTGAGAGCTTGCCCGTTGCTGAGACAATATTCAAGTGAATGTGGTGCTCGATATCCTGAGAGGTTGAGAGGCACCCAACTCCGAAAACATATTGCAACAAAATGCCTCTCCTTAAATTTATCAGAAAACGAGTATGATGAGTTAGCGGATTTCATGGGCCATGCAAAGAATATTCACAAGAACATTTACAGACAATCTCAAAATTCGGAAATACTGAAAATGTCTAAATTATTGGAAATAGCACAATGGGTTGATGACTCTAGTGGGGATGAAGATAGCGAGTATGAAGAAAATGGGAGCACAACTAAATAAGATAATATAAGCTACGAATCCAATAGAAATCCGATTGCAGAGAGTAGCCAAGAAGTCAGACGAAAGCGGTCTAGTAAGTTTTTGACTACACTTAAAACATTTTTTAGATATTATTTGGTTCCTTCAGTTCCATCATCTGCTAAAAGAATATAATCATGCATTGCTTTCGATCTGAAATCTCATCCAGAATTCATATAATCCTGTTGATAAATGAAAAAGTTCTATTAATTGATTACCAAACAGATGTTCAAATGTATACAGATTCGGACTCTTCGAAACGGAACATAGAGAACTCACCAGAACTGGGTAAAAACGGAAGATACTTATATCGAGAGACGCGAATACTGTTATTCGAATTTTGTATCTTTCACTACTTAGCTCCTTTTATTGTTCATTTGAAGGGGTACCTAAATGAGCCACTGACCTATAATCAAACTAGATGAACACTCCCATTTAAGAAAATTACGCCTATTATATGACATTTTGCACCGCTTATACGCGTTGAGGATATGTCAAGCAGAGGCGTCTCCTGAAGGTTAAGTCAAGGAACAATTTTAATCTCAATGAAAATTATCAACCATAAAAAAATTGTGAGGTACTCTAAAAATAATAATAATAATAAAACATGGACTCTCAAATTATACTAATAAACTGTCTTCGACTCCAACTCAGTAATTTTCACAAATATAACTGGCCCAAACAATGGCGTCCTGACGTAATGACATTGACAATTTGGAGCAATACACATGCGCATTTTCAATTTGAGAGGGTTCAATTTGGCGTATTATTTTCATGGGACGAAACGGACAGTGCTCATCCAGTTTCATTATAGATCAGTAAAATGAGCCCATCTGAAACAATGCAACGTCTGTTAATTTTACAAGCTATTTGGAGAAATTCTGAGGGGATTTTATGTATCTGATTTCTGTTTGGAAATATTTTTTTTGGAAACTTCTTAATGTAAGATTGTATTCGATGGGTAATTAAAAGTATTTTCTATTGACAGCTTCCCCATATGGCCATGTGCAAAGAAGAAAATGGAATTCAGAAGAGAGAGAATGCGTGTTGAGAGTTTTTGAGGATTTCATAAAAATTAATAAATTGCCACCATTGAAAATCACCCAAGAAGCTATCAACTCTCACAGTAAATTGCAAGGTCGAACGGTTCCGCAGATTCGGACTTGGATCCATAACCAGATGAAAAAAAAATTCAACAAAATTTAAGTAGGTTTGAACATTGCACTAGTTACTACCATGATAATTATTCACCACACAATACATAATACATCATTTTGTTGCCATATTGTTGAAGCTAGAACCTAAAACAGCTGGGCGATACTTTTTATATGGTTCGACAAGATTTAATATTATTATTATTTCAATTAATTTTTCTTCTTGAAAAACTAACGAAAAAGTGAGTAAGATAGTATATATTTTATATTTGCCTTGAATTATCTACAAAGGTCCATAGTGAAATTAATTAACAAAATCTGATTTTTACATTCTTTTAATCATCATGAAATATAGGCGATACTGAATAATAATAATGTATACTTTCTTCATACCTACTAGAAACTATGAAAAAAGAAACAATCCAACAAAAAAATATGAGGTTTCAATTGCTATGTTAATCAATGAATTAGATAAGAGCGATCAAGAGCTCCACCTACCGCTAACTTTCTAATCAAAATAGAAAGAGGGCAGGAAGATATGTGAGATTTGTCATTTGAAGTAAATTGAATTGAACCATTTCTGTTCTTCTAATTGACAAACTATTAGAATAAAGCGGAAAATAATGTTTCCATTAATATTCTATATGAATAAATGATAATTTATCCATTCCATTTTTGATTTTCAAGAAATAATCAAATAAATGTGGAAAAATTCAAAATCAAAATGACGAATTGAAAAATTTTATCGCACAAAAATGTTTTGAATATGTCTGAATAAGATTGTCTATACCATAAGTTAAAAAGTTCTGACAATAAAGTATTTCAGTTTTTGATACTTTATTCGCGGATTCCTTACATTACCTTGGGTGAAAAGTTTCTCAACATTACAAACTTATGTTTTCAGGGGCATAGTAACAGCACTCTAGAAATATGTTTTAAGACTTTTTGAATTTTTTTATTCGGAAATAATTCCTATCTTGTCTATAAGAAATCTTGAAGTTGATTTGTAAAAGGGGTTTATTTTGACAAACTACTTAAATTTCATGTATGTAGTTTCCATGAAATTTTAATAAAGCATATCGAATAAACCATTGACTTATGATTTTTGATATTTTTGAAAACTGATTTCTGTGAGTCACTAGTCTAAGATTATGAAAGCTTCCTTTCACATTGTGGTTTTTTTTTCAGGTTACCGTACAAATATATTTTACTTCACCTGTAAAATACAAAATAACAACCAATTCGTAGGAGACAATTCAGAGGAGAACTAGTCGATGTAGCTGCAGCACCAAATATATCAAAAAAAATTTGAAATACCAAAGAAAGAATCCATCATTTCCGGACAAAGTCCCATATCTACCACTAAATTAAAATTTCAATAAATTATGGAAAAGAATTTTGTTTTTAATTTTTTATTCTTCTTTCTTCGAAATAGAGAATGAATTCTCTTAGACCTAACCAATACACAGGACATTGCCAATCCAAAATTTAAGCTTTCTACGAATCTAAATACTATAGTAATAACCATTTAATTAAAGATATGTTTCGCATGAATTTATCGAAAACCACTAGAGATAGGTATAGAGAGGTATTGACAAAAAAGTAATAGCGAAGCGAAAAATGAAATAATATTCAGGGGGTCCCATTTGAAATATCAAAGTTGTTGCTACTTTTCAAAATAAGCGGCAACACCGCAGAGCTGAAAATATTTTGAATCGATAGAACAAAACTAATTACCTAAGAAACCCAATTTTCAAAATAATTCTATGTTCCGTTGTCCAGTTTGGGACACCCTGTATAGGTTGAGTTGAAAAACAGCATCTGCTGACACTTCGCCTTTTCACCAAATTCCATTTCAATCTGGTTTTTTATGAATAGTCACATAGCAATTTTTAATAGAATCGGACCATATTAACAAATCTTGTCGGCCATCTTGAACCCGCATTCTTTATTATTTTTTTTTCTCCAACGTAATTTCAATAATCATCGCCACCAGAATTATGGATACTCCGCCAAATTTCAGTTATTCGAACGAATAGAAGTGCAATATAATTCTTGAAGATGAGCTGACCAATCAATTCTGAGAATAGATCTTCATTCAGGAATGTTCTCATACCCAAATACTAGGAAAACGCCACTTGCGGCGTCATTAGCATATCGAAATAACATACGATAACGCCGAACGGCTTTATTAGCATGAAACGTGTTAATAATCCTGCACTTTACCCAAGTTTTCTTGGTGCGATTTGAGATGATACCATTTTTGTAAATAGTTTCACAAACTTTGGTTTTTTATTAGGTGTTTCATTTAGTATTTTATGTTATATTCGAAGTGGAAGTGTTAAATAAAGCTGCTATATGAAGGATTTAATGTCATTATCGAGTTTTGTAACTGATATATTTGATTGAAGTCATCAAGTATTTTTCGAAAATTCTATAGTGAGGAATACTAAATAGTGGAGTTTCCTTTAAATAATAGTTTTATGATATTTTTTTGTATTGAAGCTTAAAAGTTTCGCCACGGCTTAGAAAAAAGTTACAAAGTTTGGAAAAAGGTACCGGAAGTATTCACTAAATCATACTATTTTACATATTATAATGTAGAGTTCCAAGACATTACAATGTAGTTTTTTTTCGAAGCATTTTATGAAAATTCTATATCGATGTATGGTAGTAGAATACTAATGTACATCGTTTTAAAACATATACATGATGATTGAAAAATGTCCCTGAAAACGTCAGACCACATATATATATATATATAATAACTTGTGACATCTACATATATATATATATATATATATACCGCCAGCTATCACAGTGAGGACACACCGTTGACTCAACTTTGTGAGAACCACTGGAAGGAGTGGTGCTAGACGTTTGTCATGGCCTTATCTGTTCTCAGTTAGAGTGGGGGGAACTGAGAATCACCAATATACAGTTGAAATAGTGAAGATTTCAGATTTGATTTTCACGAGTATATCGGAACAAAGTGAGGACCGTACTTCCATGATATCATTTTGAGGTCCGTTTATTCATTCACTTGTTCCTACCAAACTGAGGTCTCTGTAAACTGTATATTACTATAATGCGTAGAAAGTGAGGACCACTAAATGTTGCCACGTTTACATATTTCTCTTCGCACGTTAGTCGGCTCTAGATCGTGTTGGTGGTGACACTGTTAGTTACTTAACTTAACTGTTTCAAGATTTTCCTTCGGAGGGTTGTTATGGGATAGTTTTTTGTGAACAAATTATTTCACCATATAGAACGTATTCAGCAGGTACAGAATATTTCATATCTGTGAAAAAACCTTGAGCAACAAGTATTTAGTTTTTGGTAAAAAAAATTATTTCACCCAATAGAATGTATTCAGCAGATAAAGATTTTTTCATATCTGTCAAAAAACGTCGAGCAACAGTTATTTCATATGTTTCAAGATTTCTTCTTTCATTTCTGTCAAAAAATCTCGAGCAGCGGGAATTTCAACTGTTTCAAGATTTTTTAAATTTGGTGGGTTGTTAAGGGGTAGTTTTTGTTTAAGATATCATGTCACCCTATATAACTTATTCAGCAGGTAAAGAATAATTCATTTCTGCCAAAAAATCTCCAATAACGGGTATTTCAACTGTTTCAAGATTTTTCTAATTTGAATGGTTGTTGTAGGTTTTGTTTCACAAATTATTTTACCGTTTAAAACGTATCCAGCAGGAAGGGAATGATTAATTTCTGCCAAAAAATCTCGAGCAACGGGAATTTCAACTACTTCAAGATTTTTCTACGGTTGTGGAGGGGTAGTTTTGGGTGTACACATTATTTCACCCTATAGAACGTATTCAGCAGGTATAGAATATTTCACATCTGTCAAAAAACCTCGAACAGCAGATTTTTCATCTATTTTTTTCTACTTCGGAGGGTTGTTGAGGGGTAGTTTTTGTTTCAAAAATCATTTCACATTTAAATCGTATCCAGCAGTTAGAGAATGATTTATTTTGGCCAAAAACTCTCGAGCAACAGGCATTTCAACTATATTTCAATATTTTTCCAATTTGGAGTGTTGTTGAAGGGTAGTTTTCGATTCACAAAGCGTATTCAGCAGGTATAAAATAATTCGTTTCTGTAAAAAAACGGGTATTTAAACTGTTTCAACATTTTTCCACTCCGGAGGGTTGTTGAGGAGTAGTTTTTGGTACACAATTTATTTCACCATATAGACAGCAGGTATATAAAACTAATTTCTGTCAAAATATCTCCAGCAACAGATATTTCAACTGGTTCAAGATTTTTCTATTTCGTAGGGATGTTGATGGGTTGTATTTGTTTCACAAATTTCACCCCGTAGAAAGCATACAGCAGGTATAGAATAATTAATTTCTGACAAAAAATCCCCAGCATCGGGTATTTCCACAGTTTGAGGATTTTTTTAATTTGTAGGGTTGTTGAGGAGTAGTTTTGGGTTCACAAATTTTTTCACGCCATAGACCGTACTCAGCACTTGTAGAATAATTCATTTATGTCAAAAAATCTCGAGCAACGGGTATATCAACCGTTTCAAATTTTTTTTACTTCGGAGGGTTGTTCAGGGGTAGTTTTTGTCCCACAATTTTTTTCACCCTATAGAATGTATTCAGCAGGTGTAGAATAATTCATTTCTGGCAAAAAATCTTCAGCATCAAGAATTTCAACTGTTTCAAGATTTTTCTACTTCGGAAGGATGTTGAGGGGTAGTTTGTGGTACACAAATTATGTTACCCTATAGAACGTATTCAGCAGAAATAGAGTAATTCATTTCTGTCAAAAAATCTCCAACAAAGGGTATTTAACTGTTTCAAGATTTTTTTTATTTCGAAGGGATGTTGAGGGGTAGTTTTTGTTTCACAAATAATTTCACCCCGTATAACGTATTGGGCGGGTATAGAATAATTCATTTCTGTCAAAAAATCTCCAGGAACGCGTATTTCAACTGTTTGGAGTTTTTCTAGATATTTCTACTTTGGAGGTTTATTGAGGGGTAGTTTTTAGTTCACAATTTTTTTCACTGTATAGACCATATTCAACAGGTGTAGACTAATTCATTTCTGTCAAAAAATCTCGAGCAACGGGTATTTCACCTGTTTCAATATTTTTCTAATTTGGAGGGTTGTTGAGGGGTAGTTTTCAGTTCACAAATTAATTCACTCTCCATACCGTATTTAGCTGGTGTAGAATAATTCATTTCTGCCAAAAAATCTCGAGCTAGGGGTATTTCAACTGTTTCAAGATTTTTCTACTTCGAAGGGTTGATGAGGGGTAGTTTTTGTCACACAATTTTTTTCACCTTCTAGAATGTATTCAGCAGGAGTAGAATGATTAAATTCTGTCAAAAAATCTCCAGAAACGGATATTTCAACTGTTTCAAGATTTTTCAAATTCGGATGGCTGTTAAGGGGTAGTTATTGGTACAAAAATTATTTCACCCTATAGAACGTATTCCGTAGGTTAAGAATAATTCATTACTGTCAAAAAATCTCCAGCAACGGGTATTTCAACTCTTTCAAGATTTTTCTACTTCGGAGGGATGTTGAGGGGTAGTTTTAGCTTCACAAATCATTTTACCCCATAAAACGTATTCAGCAGCTATAGAATAATTAATTTCTGGCAAAAAATCTCTATCATTGGGTATTTCAACTATTTCAAGATTTTTTCACTCCGGAGGGTTGTGCAGGGGTAGTTTTTATGAACAAATTATTTCACCCTATAGAACGTATTCAGCAGGTTTAGAATAATTCATTACTGTCAAAAAATCCCCAGGAACGCGTATTTCAACTGTTTGGAGTTTTTCTAGATATTTCTACTTTGGAGGTTTATTGAGGGGTAGTTTTTAGTTCACAATTTTTTTCACTGTATAGACCATATTCAACAGGTGTAGACAAATTCATTTCTGTCAAAAAATCTCGAGCAACGGGTATTTCACCTGTTTCAATATTTTTCTAATTTGGAGGGTTGTTGAGGGGTAGTTTTCAGTTCACAAATTATTTCACTCTCGATACCGTATTTAGCTGGTGTAGAATAATTCATTTCTGCCGAAAAATCTCGAGCTAGGGGTATTTCAACTGTTTCAAGATTTTTCTGCTTCGAAGGGTTGTTGAGGGGTAGTTTTTGTCACACAATTTTTTTCACCTTATAGAATGTATTCAGCAGGAGTAAAATGATTCATTTCTGTCAAAAAATCTCCAGCAACGGATATTTCAATTGTTCCAAGATTTTTTTACTATGGAGGGTTGTTGAGGGGTAGTTTTTGGTACACAAATTATTTCACCCAATAAAATGTATTCAGCAGAAATGGAGTAATTTATTTCTGTCAAAAAATCTCCAGCAACGGGAATTCCAACTACTTCAAGATTTTTCTACGGTTGTGGAGGGGTAGTTTTGGGTGTACACATTATTTCACCCTATAGAACGTATTCAGTAGGTTAAGAATAATTCATTACTGTCAAAAAATCTCCAGCAACGGGTATTTCAACTATTTCAAGATTTTTCTACTCCGGAGGGTTGTTCAGGGGTAGTTTTTGATGAACAAATTATTTCACCCTATAGAACGTATTCAGCAGGTTTAGAATCATTCATTACTGTCAAAAAATCTCCAGCAACGGGTATTTCAACTCTTTCAAGATTTTTCTACTTCGGAGGGATGTTGAGGGGTAGTTTTGGCTTTACAAATCATTTGACCCCATAAAACGTATTCAGCAGGTATAGAATGAATAATTTCTGGCAAAAAATCCAAAGAATAAATTCCTGTCGAAAAACCTTGATCATCGGTTATTTGAAAATACCATAAGCTAAAATAAAACCATTGCTGCTTTCACACCCGTCCCAATAAACATCAATGATCAGCGTGCCACGATATGTTGCCACATTTTCGGACCTCACTCAGTGCTTACCGTATAATCCCACAAGGAACGATAATATACATGTATAGAAAATATACGTGCTCAGCAGCGCCTTCAACTGGCGAATCGACAAACTAAAATATACGATTTTTTCTATCTTTCTACCAAAGTGAGGTCCACCTATTTCATGCGGTATTTCAACTAACAGTAGTAAACTCACGAAAAGGAACGAAACACTACATCTGTCTCACTCCGAACTATTTGAAGGTTAATCACTGAACTTGTGCAGAGGATGACCCTCCGCACGGAACAGCAAAAACGTTGTGAGGTCCGTATACGGACCTCACTTTGACATGGTCCTCACAACTTCCGTAGTTTTCGCACAAGCGGACCTCACTTTATACGCTGGGAGAATATATATATATATATATTTATTTATAAATATATATATATATTTATACATCTATTTATCTTTTTAGCGTCTTTCTATTCAGTACGCTTTCAGCGTCCGAGGAAGTATATTCAACTATTCCGCCTTCAATAGGTGGCAATAGGTTCAAAGAGCACAAAAATGTAAAGTATATTGAAATATTAGTATTGGATCACTCACAATTTAGATTTATATATTCTGCATATTTTTTACGTCCTTTCATTATACTATCATTTGAACGCCCTCAATATACACTACTTTGTACTATCCTTACTACATCCCCCCGTATGATTATTGGATGAATAGAATACTTTCGGCGTCCGACAGTGTTGCCATGTCTGGTATTTTGTAACTTAATATATGCAGACGTATTATTCCACATCATTAGGAAATAATGTCAAAAGATTCGTGAACCTGTGAAGCGCCATGAAGTGAATAAAAAAGTTAAAAAAAATGAAGAACACGCTTTACTTTCAACATGGACTGAAAAGTAAAAAATTATTGACAATGTAATAACTCAAATGTGAAAAAGCGTGGGTGCATACAAAATATTTTCTTATATTACTCATTTCAACTTTACAATACTGAGCGTTCAAAAGCTCGAGAAAACTTAAGTCAAGAACCCCACTATTTTTTGCATTTGAGTAATTACATTGACAATTATTTTATACTTTTTAGTCATTGTTGGAAGTAAAGCACGTTCTTTAGTTTTTTAAACTATATTTAAAAAACTATTTTGTTTTTTAATAAAAAATCAAAATCTCCGACCCCGAAAACCCCTATATACCAATTTTGAATCGAATCTGACCATAACCATAAAACTCGTTCACCATCTTAGGCCGCCATCTTGAATTCATGAATTTTGACATAGAATTCAAAAAACCCCCACATACAAATTTTGAATCGAATCTGATCATAATAACAAATCTCGTCCGCCATCTTGAATTTATGAATTTTCACAGAAAATTCATTATCTCTGACCCCACAAACAGTTACATACCAATTTTGAATCGACTATTATCACGAATCTCGTCCGCCATCTCGGCACCGACATTTTTCAAATTTTCCTGGAAAAGAATCATATTATTCAAATTGAAGAATAAATTGATAAAATGTATACAGTATCGGAAACTTTTCATCTGGGGTATAGACAGAAATCTACGCGAGCAAAAAGGAACGCAATGATGTGATAATACCACATAATTAAGAGAGACGTACTACCGTGCGCCTCTCCTGTTACCCCACCCGACGCATTAACGGACCACGTGGCAATGCGACACACCACACACAGATCACGTCGATATCCCTTCATCGAGGGAGTAGAGGAAAAATTGTAATGCTCTCTTAACATATAGCAAGCTATTCTTTACGCTCTCATGAAACTACCATACCCAAGATGAAAACTTTCCGATACTTATATATAGAAAGCCGCCCAAAGTTAGTACGCATTGATCTATGCATTTCAAAGAAAGCATGGTTATTACAGGGGCCGTTTCCTGTGAGTTTTGAACTATCTAGCTCTTCACTGAGGAGGCCACCTAAATATTCACTCGTCCGCCATCATATGAATTTTAGCAAATTATTCATGATCTTCGACCCCTAATACCCCACGTACCAATTTTGAAGAGAATCAGACCATGATTACAAAACTCGCTCGCCGTCGTGGATTTATGAATTTTGATAAAAAATCTATAATCTCCTACCCCAAAAACCCTCTCCTATCAATTCAGAATCGAATCGGACCATAATCACAAAAGTCGTCCGGCATCTTGGAACCGCCATATTGAATTTATGAATTTTGACAAGAAAATCATAATCTACGACCCCAAAAACTCTCACATACAAATTAAGAGTCAATCGGACCATAATCACAAAACTCGTTCGCTATATTGGAGCCGCCATATTGAATTTATGAATTTTGACAAAAATTTCATTATGTCCGACCCCAAAAACCCCCACATACCAATTTAGAATCGAATCGGACCATAACTACAAAACTCATCCGCCATATTGGAGCCGTCTTTTTTAATTTTTCTCTAACGAAAATTTCATAATGCATTGTCACCGAAATTATGAACACCTGTCAAATTTTGAATCAGACGATTAGAAATGTCTTATATTTGACTTGCAAGATTTGATTAGAAACGCACAGACACCGTGACAGGTGAAACTAAATAAAAGCTTGTATTGTAATGAAAATGGAGTTATTTTCCGTTTAGTATGCAGTATTCAAGTCTACCTACTATAACATACATTTTGGGTGTGGTGCATATCTCGGTGTGATATTCTAGAAATACAAGAAATACTCAACCAGATGTTCAAAGTGAAATCTCACAAGACTTCCATAAAAAAAATCAAAATGGTGTTCAGGGTCGCCATCTTGAGATATATAACAATAATATAGTTTTGTCAATCCATTGAGGGGCATTTACGATCCAATAAAAAATTGATAAAGTTGTATGATATTCATTTGATTTTTTTCATATACAAATTACTATTTTCGGCAACCGTCCGGGAAGAACCTACGTTCTGGACGCTTTTTCTTTCAGAAAGTAGCACTTCCCGCTCCAGTCCAGGAAGTACTTACTTCCCGGACTAGGTTGAGAAGTGCTCGAATTTTAATGTGAATATTAATCTGAATAAGAATTAGAATGTTTCTCTTAGTACCTATCTTTTGTTCAAATTTCAATATATAATACAAATAAAAGGACTAAAATGTTCGAAATTTTGTCCTACAAAGAAATATAATGAATAAATTATTCTAAGAGCCGGAATATAGGTCGACCTTCACCCATCTGTTAACCGGATGAAACATACTTTTTATAGAGCTACATAAATATACAAATACATCTATAAAGGCTTGCCTACCAAAATATGGTCCATGCTATATAAAGTGAGTTTAAAAAATTTGCACCATATGGAAAACTTTTTTATTATCGATTTTTCAGAAAATTGTAATCCCCATAAAAATTGGTGCATGGCAGACTACTTGCATATCTATGAGTTGTCAAAATTTCAAATTTCCAGTGTACAGGGGAGAACAAAAAATAGGAATTTTGATCAGGTGTAAACTACCCCTTATTTTTGACATTATAAAAAGTGCATTCAAAGAGGTTATTTAGAATTGAAAACAATATTCAAATTTGGAATCACAGCCATGGTAGTTTACTCTTGATCAAAATTCATTTTTTTGTCCCCCCCTGTACACCGTTAGGAAATTTATAATTTTTATAACTCGAATACAAGGATTCCGCAATGCACCAATTTTTATGAATATTAAAATTTTTTGGCCCGAATCGATAATAAAAAAGTTTCCATGTGGTGGCAAATTTTTTAAACTCACTGTGTATAGTTTGGACTACATTCAGATAGGCAAGCCATTAAAGGTATATTTGTCTATTTATTAAACTTCATAAAACGTACGTTCCACGGTTGCGGAAAAAATAGTGTACGCAACACGTCTGAAAACAGTTTTTTTGGACCCGCTGTGATTCAACAAAGCGTACAAGTTATATAGACAAGGGGCTTCATTGTCTGCTGTGAAGTTGCTCATATCTAATCCTTTTAGAGGAAAATCAATAGTGACCTTTTATTTTTCTCTAAATTTTTCTGTTTGAGAAAACCTTTTTAAATGGATTACCAAAATTTTTGGGAATTTATGAATCAATAGAGATTTTGTGCTTTTTCTTCTTCCTTTGCAAATCGAACATGTCATACTAGATACATTTTGCATTTCATCTTGAGTACAGAACTAAACTATTCTTTTTCGGAAACTGAACTCAAATGTTGACTTTTCGTTAAAATCTCAGTAAGCGAAGTGACTCTTTGTTGTTCTAGAACGTAAAAGACGTACAGTTTTGTACATAAAAGAGTCGTACAAGGCATTGCACTAATTGCGCTGAAAAAATGTTAAAAGCGCGTTACTAACAAAAATAGTTTGAATTTTGACACTACTTGCCAAAGTCGATAAGAAGTTCAATTAAGATTGACTCACAATAGCTTCGTACAGCAATAACTGCTGTACGACTTTTTTATGCACACAACTGTACGATAGTCATGCAAAAAATATCACCTAGATATTTCATTTTGCTTCAAACACGAAATGTCAATTAACAATAACAGATACTCATTTATTAATTTTTTATTCTCATATTAGTTTTAATTCGAATGCAAAATACTGTTGCGTCCTCGAATGCGAATTTTCTTTCATCGTGTATTCATTGTTACCCCACTGAGTCCATCAACGATAAATGAGACCACGTAGAAACCTCCCGAATACAAATGGTGTGTTGCCAAGTGTCCGGACGCTGAAGAATCTCAGAATGTAGTCCACAATAAGTATACAGTATGCGTTTGTAGCGCTGCAACGGACATGACTTCAACTACACGTGAATATATTTTGATCAACTTGTGATACTTTAGCGTCCACATGATGGTGAATATGTAACTCCGTCAAAGTCACAGTGAAACTCACGACCACAGACAGTAATCTGTCAAATACGGAGGTTCGAAAGTAAAATGATAGAGGTCACTAGCAGTTCTTTCACACGAAATAATAAGGGATTACATTTGAGCGTCCGTATACGGACGCATAAAGGTGGGGGACGCTGAAACATATGTAAATTTAAAATGTATGGACGCACAAATGATAGAAAGCTATATATATATTTATATATATATATATATATATATATATATATATATATATATATATATATATATATATTTATATATATATATATATATATTTATATATATATATATATATATATATATATTTATATATATAAATGTGGCTAATGACCATAGCAGTCGACACAACAAGGAAGAAAAAGAGAAGGCAACTATAAATTTAATTATTACATGATGATGGTATTATAAATGTATGAATTATCTAAACTTGGGTGAGGTTGGATGACACGATGTATGTCATAAAAAAATTAAGTATGAAGTACAGGATGAAGAGCTGATGCATTGTCAATAAAATGAGCGTACACTATAAGTGAAACGAAGATTCCTTATTGTAATAACATATTATAATTATTATTAGCATTATTGGTCTGCGCCGTACTTGGAGTCAGACCTAAAATATTTGGTTCGGACCTTCTCTTATGAATAAACGATTTGAAATGTCGACAGTGACACAGATCGTGACATCTGTCATGTCAAAGGAAAACAGTGGTAACAACTGAAGGTGGGTACCAACTGCTGTATGCGTGCTGCCAACTATTCAATAGAACAAGTTTGAATGATTAGTGGCAGTGACAAAGATTATGAAATCTGTCATGTCAAAAAAAAAACAGTGGTACCAACTGAAGGTGGGTACCATCTGAAGTTGGATTACAAACTTGGAGTTCTGTGAGAGAATTATTTTGTGAAATTGATTTTTAAACTATATAAAATGTTTAATTCAAATGTTTTGAAATTATTTAGTGAATTTTGAATTTAATTTTAAACTATGTGAAGGTAGTATTAGTACTATTACAATTATTGTCTAGTGAAAGTAAATATGAATAAATCTCATTCAAATGGTTTATATCAGTTTTTTTGTTAATAATAGGACTATCTTCGGAAATGAATGCTATTTCTAGGAAAAATCTCTTTGACATATGACTCCTTGGATAGCACCCTCACTGAGTCATAGTTGATGCGATGATCTAACTTATTAATGTGATCTGCTAAAGCGCATCTCTCTGGATGCAATCTGCAATCACTTTTTTGGGAGGTAATTCAACTTATCAGGGTTCTTGAAATGTGACCAATTTAATTTTCATTTACAATCTGAACAAGGAATACAATATACAACATTGGAGGCAGATGTTATGGATACTCTATCTTTAGCTTTTGAGAAAATTGATCTGATAATCAGTACCGTTTCATTCGCAATTTTTATATTACACTGAGGGTGCAGTGAGTTTGGGTGTGATCTCTTTAATGTAAGGTGAAGAGGTAAATACTGGTAGAATGGGGGTTGTATCAGAATCACTGACATTTTGGGTTGGATTGAGACCAATCTTGTTTTCAGTAATTTGAATAAGTGGGAGGGATGGTGTGTTATACAAAATACTTTCAACTGAACTTTGTGGATATGAATTTTGAATAAAAAGGTTTTGAAGCATTTTTAAATTGCAAATGTGAAAGGATATGTCAGAAATTCTAAATACTCTGTTCTTTATTTGCTTTGAAAGATTCATTCTCATTGACCGTTTGTGATACGACTCGTAATTTATGTATCTGCCATAATGAGACAGTTTTCTGTACCAATCTGCTAGTACACTATTATTCGTGGTGCGAATAAGTTTGGTATTAAGGAATGGTACTGAATATTCATTGTCTTCAAGTTCAATTGTGAACTGAATATGTGGGTCACAGCTGTTAAGAGTATCCAGAATATCTGATGTACCATTTTTTTGTAATACTACAATTATGTTATCGACATATTATATTTTGACGAAATGTGTTTAAAACTATAGTACCGGAAGTCCAACACATCATCCATGAAATATATGCTACCAGGATGGGGGAAATTGAAGTAGGTATTATCAAATGTTGAAATATACATGAACGATTTTTCGTTTGTATTCTAATAGCATACCAATTTTTATGGACTACTCTTTGGCAGTCCTCAAGATATACATTACTGAATGGAGAGACCACATCCAGACTAGCGACAACGTAATTCACTGGGAGAGTCATATTAATAAATTTCTCAGATAACTCAAACGAATCTTTTATATAGTACTCATTGTTGAGATCGTAAGCTTTAGTTGAAATGTCTGTTATAAATAAGGTAATAAATTCTGTAAGAGCTTCTATATGGGTCTTACTGAAGTGGTCGATTTGTGAATTTTAGGTAATGAGTAGGATTTTGGTGAAATAGCACTATAGCATGTGAGTTTTCTTCTTATGTTATCTTCTATTTGATTGGTTTTCTTTGAGGTAATTAATAACTCGTTTGTTTTTCTTTGTATTGCGGATGTAGGGTCTTTGATTAATTCGGTACATGAGTTGCTATTAATAATATTATCGGTGGACAGGTTTAAATATTGATCTTTTTCCATGACAACGGTGACGTTTGCCAAAAAGGTTTTCGATTTTTGTAGTAATTTCTGGAAAACTGACGTAATATGAGGAGAAAAGTGAATGTGATTGGTAATGATCTTAGTAGCACGAGCTGTGGTCACATTTCTCTGGTTTTGATCAGTGATAGTGGAGGTGATGTAGTGTACATCTGCCAAAATGTCCTTTATAGAAATGTCCCTACGAATTGTTGGTTCAATACTAAATTTGGGGCCTAGTGCTAAAAATTGTAACATATCATCTGGGATGACTGTGTTAGAAATATTTCGAATACAATTGGGTTGTGAGAAATTTTTGAAGAATTGATTTCATTTAAAATTTTTGACTTGACTTTGTTGTTTATGAAAAAAATTTTGAATTTTTTTTTCATTTGTGAGTGTGATTATAGTTCTCTTTAGTGTCACTTACCAGAGTTTTATTTTGTGACATAAGCTACATTCCGTTCACTAGTTTAATCTCTATATAGTTAGCCACGACTACCCTCTAACATAAATCCACAGATATGGGGTTTTACCATGCCATCTCAACTATACATTTAGGAATTAAATTACTGAATATAGAAATTTCATAAAACCATTCATTAATAAACAAGCTACAAGGCTCCCTGGTGGCACTAAAGAGGAATATAATATCACCCACAAATGAAGCAATTTTTCTAAATTTTTCTCATAAACAACAGATGCTATTTCATACCCTGTTTCACAAAGTCAAGTTAAAAATTTAAATAAAACCAATTCTTTAAAAAACCCACTTGAATTATAAATATTTTTATAACACAGTCATCCCAGATGATGTGTTACAATTTTTAGCACTAGTTCCAAAATTCAGTATTAAACCAACGATTAGTAGGGCCATTTCTATGAAGGACATTTTGGCAGGTGTAGACTACATCACCTTCACCATCAAAACCAGAGAAATATAACAAACTATAATGAAATTACCAATCACATTCACTCCTCTTCTCATAATACGTCAGTTTTCCAGAACTTACTACAATAGTTATTTATGCATCAAGTGCAAAAATTATGTGTTTATTGCACTCGACGTGAAATTGTCGACGAGGCCGTTAGGCCGAGTTGGACAACACATTGAGTGCAATAAACAATTTTTGCACGAGTTGCATACAACATTTTTTCTAAGTTCAAAAAATGATTTATCAAGGTACGGCACTAGGTGTTGGAAAATGAAAAGCACAACTTGAATAATTGATTATCACTATCGATTTGCATTGAAACAGATCGCTATCATCTATTTTCCATTAATATTACTCATTTTAAAATTTTCAATTCTGTAATTGTCAGAAATCATTTTTGACTGACGTTTCTATAACCACTGTTACATTATAAAAATAAAAATCATAGTAGCCGTGAGCGCGTATGTTATCACGAGGTGTGGTCATAGTACAGAGAGTTTGCTCTATGCAGGTAGTCGGTTTAGAACAAAACGGATCAGTTTTGATTATGGAGTTTTTCTCGGGAAGGCATTGTATGTTTAGCTCTGGCTGCTAACATTAATACTGTTACAGACCTGAAATTTGATAAAGACTTCTCGAATTGTTCGAGATCGTTCGATGAATTAGATGGAAAAATCTAGAAGCACTAACTATTGTTCTGGATCAATCGTCGAACATTCTTATTGTGTTCTATTGATTTCTTAAGGCTTCTAGAACTTCATTTGTATATAAAAGCAATGCATTTGTGAGATGAAGTAAGTTAGTTAGAAAGTTACCTTGAGTTACCTTGGATACAAGTATTTTGACAGTGAATTGTATTACAGTGTTGTCAAGTGAAGTTTGATTAATAAAGGCGAGTTCATACCAGAGTACACTTATTTTTGAACCCGAAGACGCAACAATTGGTGACAGCGGCGGAATAAGTGTTACTGAAGTAAGAAAAGTAAGGCAGTTTTCCAGTATTTGATGGTGAATACTCGAGCATATAATTACGACGAGATGGCGACATCAGCAGATATACTTGAGTTTTTAAAGGAACAAGAAGCCAAACAAAAACAAGAACAAGAAGAGCTTCTACAACAATTCGAACTGAAAACGAAACAAGAACAAGAGGAACAAGAAGTCAAGCGAAAACAAGAACAAGAGGAACAAGAAGCCAAGCGAAAACAAGAACAAGAGGGACAAGAAGCCAAGCGAAAAAAAGAACAAGAGGAACAGGAGGCGAGGTTAGTCCAGCAGTTACAACAACAACATGTTGATATTCTGCAACGTATTAGTCACAGTCAAAAGTGCTTCCAGAATGAAATCACCAAAGTAGTACAAGAGGTCAGAGGAGAAAATCAGAGGTCAAAGGTGAAGTTCAAGAAGTCAGAGGCGGAGTCCAGGGAGTCAACAAAAGGGTCCAAGACGTCGAAAATGAACTGTCCAAAATAGATGAATGGGTGGCACGAGAGGTGAACAAGAAATTCAACGAAGAAGTGGATTGGATCAAGGAGAGGTTGGAAACGTTACACCTTCCACACAAGCCTGCACCCTCTGAGGAAATCTCCCCCACCAGCGAAAGGCCATCCTCACTGACAACTCCGATAAGGCATACACAAGTGAAATATTGAAGCCTCCAACATTCGATGGGCAATCCTCGTGGTCCATGTATAGACGTCAATTTGAAGCGGCAGCAAACGCAAACGGCTGGTCCGAGGAGGAAATGGCCACTTCTTTAGTCCTGTGTCTACGAGGACCAGCATTGGACATCCTTCAGAATATCCCCGAGAGTAATCAGAAGGAATATTCTAGAATCGTTGAAGCTTTGGAAATCAGATATGGACAGCAATATCTCAAACAAGTATTTCAGAGCCAAATAAAGAGTCGATGCCAAAAATCCAACGAAACCCTACAGGAATATGGAGCCGACGTAGAGCGACTCATTAATTTGGCATACCCACAAGCACCGAAGGAGTTCATAGAACAAATTGGGGTGCAGACTTTCATCGATGGTTTGAGAGATACTGACATGCAAAGCTCTTCGACTAGGACGACTTCAAACCATAAGCGCAGCACTAATAGCATCTTTGGAGTTCAAGGCCGCGAAAAACGCATCAAGAAATACGAGGCCCAAGGTACGTGAAGTTAAATTCAACGTAAATTCTCCTACAAGAGAGGCGCTATTGAAGCAACCAATTGCCTTCCCCAGAAGACAGGAAGAGGCGCTGCTATAACTGTGGGAAAAGCGGCCATCTACAGAGGAGTTGCTGGGAGAGATCAAGATCCAGAAGTCCAAGAACAAAGAGGCCGTCGTCAGCGAGCCACGAAGATAGATCGAGATCTCCGAGCCCAGGAACAAAGCAACGTGGGCGTTATACCAGAGGAACCTTCAGGAGATCGACAATGGCGTCTGAAAGAGGACTTGCTCCCATCCAGGAAAAACGAGAATTAGTCGGCACTAGGGGGCGCGTGGCGACTTTCAGTGTTCAAAGCCCCAAGATCCATATATCGTCATTGAAGAAAAATGACCAAAGTCTACTAATACAAGGCTACTTAGAAGATCGGAAATGCACCTTCACTATTGATACAGGAGCTTCGAGATCAGTCGTTCGCCCAGACCTCATACAAGAATCTGTGAAGCCGATGAAAAGGAATATGGTTTTGGAAACGGCAATGGGACAACCGGCACCAGTCATTGGGGAAACACTTGTACACATCCAGATAGGACCTATTACCATGGAACATTCCATGTTGGTTTCGGAAATAAGGGATGAATGTGTTTTGGGTCTGGACATCATGGAGAAAAACGATTTCATCCTTAACATCAGACAGAAAATTTTGCGGATTGGCAATGAAGAAATCTTCCTGCGCAGATACAATGAGAAAATCCAACCAATTAAGATTTATGTTGACGAAGACATCCACATTCCGAAAAACTCCGAAACCATCATCATGGCCAGAATGGATAAAGAACCTGGAGATTTGAGCACTGGAATAATTGAAAATGATGAATAACGCCAAGATGGAATTTTAATTGCCCGATGTCTTGTGAACACAGAACAACTAATTCCTGTCAGGGTTGCCAATACTTCGGAAAATAAAGTCCTACTGAAGAAAAACGACCAATTGGGATTCTGCAAACCTGTCACTCGAGTTATCAATTGTGAAAACCACACTCGGGTACTGAGAAAAAATACCACTACCACCGATCAGAGAAAATTAGACAAAATGATGGAATCCACGGAACATTTAACTATGGAGGAAAAGCAGAAGGCCAAAGAGTTTCTTCATAGCCACCGTAACATTTTCTCGACAGAGACTTCGACGGGACGTACCAGTCTAGTTCAACATCGCATCAACACCGGCGATGCCCGACCAATCCGACAGGCTCCGAGGAGACTACCGTTTGCCAAACAGAGAGAGGTAGCAGACATGATAAACAACATGATGGAGGATGACATAATTGAAGAAACCACAAGCCCATGGTCCTCACCGGTAGTATTGGTAACTAAAAAGGATGGATCAACCCGATTTTGCGTGGACTATCGTCGACTGAATGACGTAACGATGAAGGATAGCTACCCATTACCAAGAATCGATGATACACTAAACACCTTATCCGGTTCCAAATGGTTTTCAACGTTGGATCTGAAAAGTGGGCATTGGCAAGTGGAAGTTCATCCTGATGATAGAGGAAAAACAGCGTTCTCTACCGGACAAGGGTTGTACCAATTCAAAGTTCTTCCGTTCGGATTATGTAATGCTCCCGCCACCTTTGAGAGACTTATGGAACTAGTATTGAGAGGTTTGACATGGAAAATTTGTCTAGTCTACTTGGATGACGTCATAGTAATGGGAAGGACATTTGACGAACATCTGAATAATTTGGAAGAAGTATTTTTGAGGTTAGAAAATGCTAACCTGCAACTGAACCCAAAGAAGTGTTATTTATTTCAAAAAGAAGTTAATTTTTTAAGCCATGTCATCTCGGCCGAAGGAATTAAGACCGATCCTGCTAAAATCGAGGCTGTTAGAAGTTGGCCACGTCCTAGGAATAAACATGAAGTAAGAAGTTTTCTGGGGCTATGTACCTACTACAGGAAGTTTGTTCAAGACTTTGGTAAAATTGCCTGATTGCCAAGAGTCGTTCACTGAACTGAAGACGAAATTGAAAACTGCGCCTATTTTGGCTTACCCACGAGAACAAGGCACTTTCATTTTGGACTGTGATGCGTCTCAGCAAGGCATTGGATCAGTTTTATCCCAAGAACAGGATGACGAAGAGAAAGTAATAGCCTACTTTAGTAAAACTCTAGGCAAAGCCGAAAGGAATTACTGCGTTACAAGAAAGGAGCTTCTATAGATAATCAAAGCCATTGAACATTTCCATACCTTCCTCTATAGCAGACGTTTTCTCGTAAGAACTGATCACAGCACTTTGCAGTGGATTATGAACTTCAAGAAACCCGAGGGTCAGGTTGCGAGATGGCTAGAGAGACTCCAACAATACGACTTCAAAGTTATTCATCGCAGTGGCAGGAAACACAGAAATACAGACACATTATCAAGACGTCCATGCTTGCCGATATTGCCAGAAACTTGAAAACAAAGAAGTCAACTTTAACAATGATGAACATTGCAAGGAAATTCTGCAAGTTACCACCGTAAGAGTCGAGTCTGCAGAATCTGATTTATGGACCACAGAAGATATGAGGAAGAACCAGAAGAAAGACAACAATTTAAAGTTAGTCCTAAGCTGGCTAAAGAATGGAGTTAGACCTGAGTGGCAGGAAGTATCCAAGTTTGGTGCAGTTGCCAAGGGATACTGGGCTCAATGGGATTCCCTATGTCTTCGTGATGGCCTATTGCATCGCAAATGGGAGAGCCCAGATGGAGCAACTGTGGTGTACCAACTGGTCCTGCCGAAGGCACTTACTAAAGATGTGCTCGAGCAACTTCATAGTAGTCGTGCAGGTGGACACTTCGGAATCAAGAGGACCCTTGCTAGAATTCGAGAACGATTCTATTGGGTGAATTGTCGTCGTGATGTAGGAGAATGGTGCAAAAAATGTGACCTATGTTCTTCAAAGAAGGGACCCAAAACTAGAAGTCGAGGGAAAATGGCTCAGTATCTTTCTGGTGAACCATTCGAAAGAGTAGCAGTTGACATTCTTGGGCCGTTTCCTGTTACCGAGCAAGGAAATAAATACTTGATGGTAGCCATGGACTATTTCTCCAAGTTGTGCCCATTCCAAACCAGGAGGCAAAGACCGTTGCAAAGGCCTTTATAGAAAATGTAACAGCCAGACATGGAGTCCCACTAGAATTACATTCTGATCAAGGACGAAACTTCGAATCTGAATTATGGCAGGAAATGATGAACATTCTAGGTGTGAAGAAGACTCGTACCACAGCCCTACATCCACAATCAGGTGGTATGGTTGAACGACATAATAAAACTATCAGCCAGTACCTGTCGATGTTCATCTCCAAAAATCAAAAGGATTGGGATGAGTTGGTACCACTATTTCTCCTATCCTATCGAAGTTCCCAGCATGAGTCCACCGGATATACTCCTTCAATGTTGATCACTGGGCAAGAAATTAAACTACCATGCGACCTGCTGTTTGGAATGCCACCCAGAAGTACAGAGGACAAAGTCCTACCAGAATATGTCCAAGAGTTGCGAGAAAGACTGGACCAAGTTCATGAACTCTGCAGACGTCGTCTTCAAATCTCCGGTGATAAAATAAAAAAAGTTCGACAGGAAGAGTGCAGGAACTATGTTCGAGCCAGGTGATGCCGTTTGGCTATACCAACCTCAGAGAAAGAAAGGAAAATGCCCCAAGCTACAGAGAAATTGGACAGGAACCTACGTCATCATAAAGAAGATCAATGACTTGGTATACCGCATCCAGCTCAACCCAAGGAGTAAACCCAAAGTTGTTCACATCGAGAGGTTAGCAGAATACCGAGGTCACGATCCCCCAAATTGGTTCCAGAGGGACAACCAAAATGGTGATGGTGTTATCCGATACGGAATAACCTAAAGGAGGAGGCAGTGTTACAGACCTGAAATTTGATAAAGACTTCTCGAATTGTTCGAGATCGTTCGATGAATTATATGGAAAAATCTAGAAGCACTAACTTTTGTTCTGGATCAATCGTCGAACATTCTTATTGTGTTCTATTGATTTCTTAAGTTTTCTAGAACTTCATTTGTATATAAAAGCAATGCATTTGTGAGATGAAGTAAGTTAGTTAGAAAGTTACCTTGAGTTACCTTGGATACAAGTATTTTGACAGTGAATTGTATTACAGTGTTGTCAAGTGAAGTTTGATTAATAAAGACGAGTTCATACCAGAGTACACTTATTTTTGAACCCGAAGACGCAACAATACAAAATAATATAAAATATGTAACTGTTTAAAACGTATTGCCAATCTAACAGAATATCTGCTAAATATGTAGTGGGTTTGAACATTTATATTTGTCATGATGACAGCACGTTGAAGTTGAATGACAGATGAGTGCAATAAAAAGTTTATTGCACTAGTACAATAAAGAACTTTTTCCACTAAATATAGTTCAATAAAGTTTTGCTTTTTGCATAAATGTAGAAAAAAATTATTTTTTTATCATAACAGTCAGATAAAGGCAACGTCATAGTTGTCATGGAAAAAGACCAATAACCGGTCTTACGATATTATTATCAATAGCAACTTATATACCGAATTACTCAAAGACCCTACTTCCGGAATACAAAGAAAAGCAAATGAGTAATTGATGACCTTGAAGAAAACCAATCAAATAGAAGATAGCACAAAAAAAAACTCTCATGCTATAGTGGTATTTCACCAAATTTCTAATCATTACCTAAAATTCACAAACCCGCCATTCCTACAGAATTTATTGCCTCATTTATAACAGACATTTCAACTAAGTAAAGCCTACGACCTCATCAATGAGTACTATATAAAAGATTCGTTTGAGTTATCTGAGAAATTTAACGATATGACTCTCCTAGTGAACTACGTTGTTGCTAGCCTGGATATGGTCTTCTTATTCAGTAATGTGTATTTTGAGGACTGCCAAAGAGCAGTCCATGAAAATTGGGATGCCATTAGAGTCCATTGCAACATAAACGAAGAATCGTTCATGAATATTTCAACATTTATTTTTGATAATTCCTAATGGTTTTAATAACAAATTTTACAAACATTTGACACTCCTATGGAAGCTCCAATTCCACCCATTCTGGCACAGTACTTCCGGTACTATCGTTTAAAACACATTTTATCAAAGAATATGTCGATGACATAATTGTAGCACTACCAAAAAATGCTACAACAAAGATTCTGGATACTATTAACAGCTATGACCACATATTCACTTCTGAACTTGAAGACAATGAACGTTCAGTACCCTTCCTAGATACCAAACTCATTCGCACTCCGAATAATAGTATTCTAGTAGGAAACTATGTCACTCTGGCAGATACATAAACTACGAGTCGTATCACAAACGGTCAATGAAAATGAATGTTTTAGAGCAATTTAAGAACAGTGTAGGTAATTAGAATTTCTGACAAATTCTTCCATAGTAAAAATTTAAAAATTCTTCAAAACCTTTTTATTCAAAATTCAGATCCACAAAGTTTAGTTAAAAGCGAATAAAACGTTACTGACTATCAGATCAATTTTCTCAAAAGTTAAAGATAAAGTACCCAGAACATCTGCCTCCAATGTTGTATTCCTTCTTCAGATTGTGATTAAAATTATATTGGTCACACTTTAATAACCCTAATAAGTAGTATTACCTCGGACAAAAGTAATTGCAGATTGCATCCAGAGAGATGTGATTTAGCAGATCACGTTAATAAGTTAGATTATCGCATCAACTATGACTCAGTGAGGGTGCTAACCAAGGAGTCACATATGTCAAAGAGAATTTTTCTAGAATTGGCATTTATTTCCCAAGATATTACTTGTATCAACAAAAACACTAATATAAACCATTTGAATGAGATTTACTTTCACTAGACAATAATCGTAATAGTACTTATGTTAGTACCATTATCTTCACATAGTTTAAACTTGAATTCAAAAAAAAATATTTCATAGCTTACTAAATAATTTTAAAACGTTTAAGTTAAACATTTTATATAATTTAAAAATAAATTTTACAGAATAATACTCTTATAGAACTCCAAGTTTGTAATCCAGCTTCAGTTGATTCCCACCCTCAGTTGGTACCACTGTTTTTTTTTCCTTCTTTTGACATGACATATCATGTCATAATCTTTGTCACTGCCACTAGTCATTCAAAATTGTTCTATTAAATAGATAGCAGCACGCCTACACTAGTTGGTACCCCCCATCAGTTGGTACCACTGTTTTCCTTTGACATATATCACGATCTGTGTCACTGTCATCATTTATTTCAAATCGTATTCATAAGAGAAGGTCCTTACCGAATATCTTAAGTCTGACCACATGTACGGCACACACCAATAATTTCAATACTAATTTTAATGTGTTATTACAAAGATAATGCTCGTTTTACTTATTGTGTACGCTCATTTTATTGACAATGCATCAGCTCTTCATCCTGTACTTCATAATTGATTTTTTTATAACATATATCGTGTAATCCAACCTCGTCTAAGTTTGTAAGTAGAGATAATTCATACCTTTATAATATCATCAACATAATACAATAATCAAATTTGTATTTGCCCAGATGATGGGCAAAGTCCGGAAAACACTGTTTTTTGGACGAGTGGACAAGATTCTAGGACGAGCGTAGCGAGTCCTGGAAGTCTGCGAGTCCAAAAAAAACTGTTTTCGGACGTGTTGCGCACCCAATGTAGAATAATAAATTGAGAAACATTTATTTTTTATATTTCTTTGTAGAAGAAAATTTCGAATATTTTAATTCTTGTTTGTATTAAATATCGAAATGCGAACAGAATATAGGAACTAACAGAAACATTCTAACTTTATTTATATGAATATTTTTGTTGAAATTCGAGCAATTCCCGGACTAGTCCGGAAAGTACGTACTTCCCGGACTAGTCCGGGAAGTGATACTTTCTCAAAGAAAAATCGTCCGGGAAGTACGTAGTCACTCACTGTCGATGGTAGGTTAGACGTTTATGGTAAACGCAGGGGAGGATTTTTCTTAAAATTTCACATCTTACATTTCCTTACCTGTTCTATCAATCTAAAATGTTTTCAGCATTGTGACGTTGCCGCTCCTATGAAATCCTAGTCAAGTCCTAGCAACTTTATTTTTTTAAATAGAACATCCCGTATATTAACACATTTTTAGAATTTCCCTTTCATTATGATACCTTTTTGTTGATATCCTATACAAATCTGTTGGTTTTCGAGATAAAGAATAATTTGTGTTAAATATGGTCCAACAAAAGCATAGCCCTGATTGAACCTAAGTAAATTAGTACTCTAAATTCATGAGAAGTTGATAATTTGGTGTAGTTTAGACGAACAAAAGTATTTAACTTACTCCGAGAAATCGACTCCATATAATAGAGGGCGTGCTGAAATTACAATTATTTCCGTCGTGTATAAAAGTGGTCAAAAGGTAATTTTTTCAAATGATATCTGTATAATACTCGATAAATTGAAAGATGATGAAATAGTTATTTACCTAACAAGTGCGGAAAGTAGTACTTTTACGCACGCGACGGCAGTTGCACGAACGACGCAGAGCGGAGTTCGGGCAAGCCGTTAAGGGCGGAAAAGACATTTTCCGTAAGAGTTAGGTACAATATTTTTCCTACGAGTGTTTTTGTCCATCTTATTTATGAAAAAACAAGGTTTTTAATAAACAAGTTTTTATAATAATGCTACAAAATGACTAATAAGACAGAATAGTTACATAGATCATTTAGTTAGTCCTAAATATACTCATTTTCAACAATACAAAAATCGTGCGGAAAAGTAAAAATCGTACGGAAAAGTAAAAATCGTGCGGAAAAGTAACTTTTCCGAACGATTTTAAATCGTACGGAAAAGTACAACATTCAAAACGAAAAATCGTGCGGAAAAGTCACTTTTCCGCACGCTCGTACGAAAAATGCTTTAATATGACATATCATGTCCCTATACCTATATCATCAAGTTTTCTTAATCAGTCACTTTTTTGGAAAAATTATTATTTTGAGAATTTAGTTTCAGGTAGTCGCAGAAATATTAAGCTTATGGAAGTTTGGTGACTTCACTAAAGTATTATACAAATAGTTAATACTGGTGTTTCAAAATATCTCCGAAAATGAAATTATTTGTTACACATGAACAATATGATCAAATCATTGCCAGAACTCGCAGAAAATTTAAAATGTATCCTGAATTAACACCAATCAATGAACGAAAGGAAGTTTGTAAGATTATAAAATGATTTCATTAACTATGGCTCAAAGTTTCCAAAGAACAACTGTACCAAAAATTAGCTTTTTGTCTCGCATGTCTAGGTTAAAAGTTGGATTTTTTGGGCTCTCTGTGAAAGTACAGAAAATAACAGAATTAGGAGGAATAAAAATAATAAAGTTGTTAATGAAACATCACATTTTCACAGTAAATGCCATAAATGTTGTCCATTACATTCTAAAATTTTAAAATATGCTTTGGTGCACGACTCGTGGTTTCCTTTTAAAATTCATGGGGATCTTCCATACACCGCACTATTTGCCGTCGCAGTTCTTTTTTGGAAGGCACTGGAGTACCGTACACCATTTCTTTAAATTACCCTGTGAAAAAGTCAAGTGGCGTGAGGTCCGGTGATCTTGGTTGCCATTCCGACGGCCATGAACCAACGATCGTCAAACATTTCGTGAAGTTTCCTGGAAATTTCCTGGGTGGAATGATCTCTGGCCAGTTGAAACCACGAATTCCTACATTCGTCTAAAGGCAAACTTTCGAGGAAATCTATAAGAGTCGTCCTTAATATTTGGAGATATTTCTCAACATTTAGCGTGTCATTAAAAATAAAATGCAAATTTTATGGTTCTTCAAAATACAGAGAATATTATGGTAAATTTTTTCTCGAAAACCTACTTCTTTTATCACATAAAGTTTATAATCAGCCCAAAAATATTTAGTCCTTTTATTCAAAATTCCATGCCTCGTAAATTTCGATTCGTCGTTCCAAATTATTTTTGACAAAAATTTCCGATATACTCTTATACTGTGTATGTATTAAAGGGATTCACAAAAATGTACTCTACGTTTAAAGTCTTCTGCTTTGAGAGACTTAGGTAAAGGACCCCGCACAAATCAAATGGGAAAGTGCTCCATGTCGAATTGGCTGAAATTTTGATATATTGGAGTTTATACCCTTCCTATCAAAAGTCTCTATTGGCCCAAGACCTAAAAATGGACAGTTTTTTAGGTTTTGAAGTTCAAAAGTTGCAACTAGTGCAGATCTCCCAAGCGATCACATTTGATTTGACCCTGTATAATGACGATGATTTTGTTTAGTTTTGACAGGAATAATAACAATTTTAAAGATTCTTTTACTCGCATTATTGACTCGAATAGATATATAGAGAAGAAAATGCCAACAGATGTGAAATTGCCATACGCAGACGAGAGTGGTTGAATAGACATTGGAATAGACCACCTGTTGATGTTATGCCTAATATAAGAATAATGTGCTAACTGTAATCAGTCGATGAAAAATGAAATGATAGCTTTGGAATAAGTTCCAGCAAATATTTCATTTTTTATTGACTGATACAGTTAGCACCAGAGCTGTCCCAAAGCACAGTGCTTAGTGCTCGTGAAAGCACTTTTCTATATATTTGCCTAGTGCTCCGAAGCATTTAACAAAAAGGCTTAGGGCTTGGTAATCCCAGTGCTCCGAAGCACTTTTTGGGATTATTAAGCACACTAAGCCTTTTCATATAAATGAATCTTGTCGGAACATGAATTCGGGCAGATGATACCCGGCGGCACCCCCACCAAAAACAAACTGTTTGTTGTTCACGTCCTTTATGCAACATTTCTGTGACGAAAGTCAAAAGAAATCTGCAAAAAATTCCATTGGTATCTTGATTTACATATTTTCATTTTCAAACTGTGGGAGGTTTAGCTCTCCAAACACGATGTCAAGAAAACCACAAAACTAACATTCAATCAATTTTCCTATTGTATTCAAATCAAATTGTTGATTGAAGCAATGCTATTTCAAAATGGTATTTTGTGTAATACGTGTTATAAACGTACTTTCAGTGAAGAGTATTTTAATCACGAGTACAGCATAGCAGAAGGCGTGCTTAATAAACAAGTATCTCGATATCTTTTTTATCATCAGTTTTAATTGACAGGCCAAAACTCTGTTAGCAGTATTTTCAACCACTGAAACCAAACAGTAATGTATTTGAAAAATTGAATTGCTTTGTAATGTTTTTAAAAAAACTCTTTAGATATATTTTGTGAATCTGTGATAATAGTGCGGTACGCTGAATGCCATTTTTATTATGTGAGTAGAAAGAATAACTTAAGTTTTTAATAAACTCGTTACTTGATGGAAATCCGTGGCACTTCTCAGACTGTTAGGAACGTAAGTTACTGAATCTTGATTAAACACGATGAGATTTCAACAAATTATATTACATCGCGACATGTTCCGCTTCACTGTAGCTTTTTCAAGCTGTAAATAAAATAACCGCTTTAAAAAGCTACAGTGTAGCTACACATGTTGCGATGTAATACTTTTGTAGAAACAGTATGGTCAAGCTATTCATAAGAAAATAATTTGATAAATTTCTACAGCTAGAAAAATATAAAAAAATTCTATTTTCAATATTCCCACATTATTTCCTCAAACTCTGTATACGTGTATAAAATTGAATTCTAAGCAACTTTTTCAAATAACTGTTTTCGATATCTTGCCATTTTATCCGACTTTTTGCCTATTTATAGTATATTTTTTTCAATTTGCCGCCATACTAGCGATCACGTGACATGCGTCAGAATCGATTTTTAGGCTATCGGACATGCACAAACTTTTCCCAAAAATCGTTTTTCCAATATAATAATAAACTTTTTTTCCATATGGTACATACTTTTTGGCGGTCACTGTATTTGTACTCCTTTGTGTTGTTCATAGATATTTAGGACATAATTTTTATTCCAATGTTCGACCTCTGAACAAGTTTAGTCAAACATGAAAATGAAGAAAGGAGTTAGCGCCTATGTTATAAATAGATATATTGAGAAAAATTAACGGCATGAAGACATGCTCTACCAACTGAGCTACCAAGAAGACATGAATTCCAAGTGCATATCTGAATATCGAAAAACCACACCCGATTTCTGCGAATATCTCTATATGTCGACGATGCTAAGTGTGGAAGGTAAATAGGATATTCATGATAATTGAAAACAAATAAATTCCCATCCCACCTGTTTCTCTTCAAAACCTGAAAAACGCCGTACTTTTGAGGTGAAACTACTAACATCAAAATTCTAGAAAAGCAGCATTTTCCCGATATGCAGTTGGAACGCATGTATTCTCGGTAGCTCAATAGAGCACTGTCAGTGACGCGATATGACAGTTGCGGAACAATGTCATAGGGGGACAAACAAACCAAACTGATCAAAAACAAACCCATTGAACCCATTTTCCATAAAGCTACGTGATTCACTAACACCCACAAAAACTGAATTTTCATTCCATCAAATGTCAGATGATTTGTTTATCCCCCCATGACGATCATATTGTGACGTCAGCTGACAGTGCACTATTGGTAGAGAACTGACCGGCAATCTAAAGGTCGTATGTTCGAATCCTGCTCGAAAAGAATCATTTCTCTGAAATTCAAATCAGTCTGTATGCCGCAAATTTTTTTCTATAAATTTATGTTGTTACGGTTCAGAATTAAATTTCAATAATTTTTGCCGGGGGGTATGTCTAGTACCCTTCTCCCCAAATATTTTTATCATTTGGAAAACATGAGGCGAATATCTGACACACGACGGTCTTGAACTACATCTGACAGATATTTGTGCAACGTTCTTCCAAGAAGACCCAATTACAAATGCTCATTGCATTTAAACAGTATATTATTCTTCATTTAGCTGGAGAAGACCTCCGTAGACGCGTTCCAACTATTCTGAAGTGCTTGCCTCTCGTTAGTGACAGGGTAGGTCGGACAACATTAAGGGTCGTCCTGACCCATCTCAGATATTTATAATCCACTGTATAAATAATATTTCCTCACAAATGAATAAGCAGCGACTTACGGTAAAGTCAGTCGCAACGCCATCCGCAGGTTAAACACAATTAGCATTTCTCGGTAACAAAGACACCAGAAAGTGAACAGAATTCAAGAATTTTTGCCGAAGAGTATCAAATAAATGACTTGGTGAAATCGACAATGTCCAAGTAGCCTAGCTCCTCTCCAAATATTTTCATCATGTGGAAAATATGAGTCAAATATCCGACATAAAACATGTACTACCCTGGCTAATACCACGACGGACATTGAAATACATTTGAAAGATATTGTGGTTTTTTCAGAATTTGGCTGATATTTTCCACAAATATGGAAATATTTGGAGAGAAGGGTTCACTCCCTGAAGTCTTTTCTACCGAGGAATGCTTTTTGTCCATTCCCCGTGGTTGGCGTTGCGACTGACTTTACTGTAAGTCACTGCTTCATTTGTGAGGACATATTAGTTATACAGTGGATTATGAATCATTGGGCTGGGGAAGGACGACTTTATGATGTTGTGACCTACCCCGTCACTGACGAGAGGCAAGAACCTCGAAACAATCAACTCACAATTAATTTACAATAAGTATTAACAATTGGTTCTTCTTTTGAAGAACGTTGCACAAATGAACAATTTGGCTTTCGGAAAAATCATTCAACAACAAATGCAACAATGAGGGTGTAGAGCAAATAGTTGCAGGTCTTGAACGAGGTGATTGTGTCTCCTATGAAATTCTTCTTGAAAAACTCAGCTACCATGGAATCAGAGGTATTACTCTCACACTTATTGAATCGTATTTGACAAATCGTTTAAAAAGCTGTAGTATTCAACAAAGAATTGTCCAGTTTTGGAGACGTTAAATTTGGTGTTCGGTTCTGGGCCAACTGTTATTTGTAATTCATATTAATGATCTTCCTTCCTTCTTGTCCCCAAACGAAAGTGTTCTATATGCATATAACACTACGTTATTTTATTCTCATGAGAAATATGATTCCCTAGAAAGCTTATCGGAAGAAATGAATGAGAAAGCTGAACAGTGGTTCATAGCTAACAAGCTGAAATTAAATAACAATAAATCACAAAACTTGATAATCTCTACCAGGAAACCCACTTCAAAGGATACAAATGTGAGGCTTCTAGGATTGATTTTGGACAATGAGCTAATTTGGACTGAGACAACTTAATTTGAAACTGTCGCTCTCTCTTTTCAGTATGCGACAACTCACACATTGCACAAATATAACCCTGAGATCAGTTCATTTTTCTTTATTCCCTTCTCATCTTAATTATGGCATTGTCGTTTTGGGGAAACTCATCTGCAGTTTCTAGCGTTTTCCGAAAACAGAAAAAATGGGAATTTTGTGCAATGCCAAATATAGAGAAACCTGCCGACCTCTCTTTGAAAATTTAAAAATCATGATTCTTCCTATTATATACATTTGGAATACTTTGATGAAAATTGGCAAAATGATTTCTTCATTAATAACACCATCAGACATTCACCAGCACAATACCAGAAGCGCAGATATGATAAGAGGACCAAGACATAGGCTCAGTAAACCCCAAAATAAATCACTGAATTTGAACGTCTACCCAACATTCTTCCAGAGGAAGTCAGATAATTAGGAAAACAATGGTATTATATTTGCTCGAAAACTCTTACTCTCTTGAAGAATATGTGAAAGGTATAAAGCAAGGGTAACTTTGCTCAGGAATTCATAACTTTTTAAATATTTTCAACTGTTCAATTACTTAAATAACTGATTATATGAATGGTCGACTTATGCTCAAGTTCGTGTTAGTGATGTCCATTATGTCTGAATTCATTTCATTTTATTTTATTTTATTTTAAAATCTTCTCTGTTGATAAGGGAATGGTTTTTGTTTTTTCCTCGCAGGTGGCGGGGAAAAAACAAAAAACCTTTAACTCTTGACAATAAAATCTCTTATTATTAATGGCCATCACGGCATTAGGCAAGGAAGCAGTTGTTTTCTGTCAGATGTTTGCCTCATATTTCCCGCATAGTAGAAATATTTGAAGAAAAGGCTACTTCGACGATGTCGATTTTGCTATTTCATTTATGTGATACTCTCCGGCAAAAATTATTGAAGACCAATGCTCAATACGGTCTATTTTCATTTTCATACCCGCTCTACGCCTTCGTTCTAATTTTAGCAAAATCCACATTTCATCAAGTGCTTGATAAAATCGATCAGTCCATGATATTTTGGTGTTGTTTTCTATTGTGAAACCTAGTGATTAAAATCACACTCGATTATTTTTTACTTTGTAATTATCATTGCAAAAAAATCATTTCTATGCATAGTTTCACATTTGACATAATTTCCACTTTTGAAGATGAATTTTTCAATTTATTAATTTCTAATAATTCTAAATAATTGAGCCTAATGCCCTTATTTTCCATATCATATAATCTTCTTCTGTCTTACCTTTTACCGTGTAATTCCTAGCACTTTTTCGGGTCATCACATGAAAATCGGTAGTCGCTAGGATTTGAACGTACACGACCAGCAGCATGAATGGCTTCAACACGACGCGCGACGGTCCTAACCACTAAGCTACCTGATCCATAATTTTAACCCAAAGCTACTATAATCACTTTAGTAACTGGAACACTAAATGCAGGATGTTTATTTATTTCCCACAGTACCTGTGCTTGCTCACTGCAAGTGATCACTTGTATATCGGTGTTATACATCTCATAATATGAGCTTGGATACAACCAAAGAAAGAGTATGTAACGTTTTGATGATGTATCCTCTGATCATTTGTAATTATTCATATCTACATCCGAGCATAGTTTGAAAACATGTTAGTAGTTTATACAACCTATTTCATTACATGTCGAAAATGGAAATATTAGTGGTCTGAATTGGAAAACAAGTAAAATTCTCAACATGATAATACACCCTCCGATAACCTCATTGATATCAGAACAGCACCCACATGCAAGGCAAGCACTTAATTACGTATGGAAAAGGGGTTGATTTGATTTGTATATTACATCTCAACCTATTCCGCCGCTTCTGACAGGGTCAGTAATAACAATCTCAATTATTAATCCTTGGAATAGAAGTATATTGCCAATTTTGCTGGGGAATTATTCCATTCAACAGCGTTTTAATAGGGAAAGTAAAACTTTAATGGCAGTGGTTACCTCTTTATTGAAGCTCAATTTATTGGGGGTATAAATTCTTCGGCAAATATTACGTTTATACGGCTGTATGTGATGAATAGCGTTTTAGGACAGAAGCAATGATGGCATTTCAGACTTTGTTCGAATTCACTGAAGGTGTTATCAAATATATGATTACATAGTAAATACTCTCTTGAAGTACAACATTAATACAATACGAAACATTAATGCAGACGTCATTTGAACGTCAAAATGTCAGTGATGTCATGATTTGGTTGTAATACTGACGAGAAGATTAATGAAATTTTCTTATCAAATATAATAATGATAATAAGTTTATTCACATTAAAATGTTTACAATAATGGCATAAAACTCTGGGTGTTATTTGCAAATAAACGGAGAAAACCCATTTATGATCAAATGGTTGCGCATGAGTCATATTTCTCGTCTGTTGTACAGAAAGAAATAATTACATTCATCCTTCAAGTAAAATAGTAATCTAAAGATTTAAAATAACTATAAAATTTAAATATATTTTCACACACACATACATTCATACAAACACATATAATTATAGAAGAAATAGACAGCAGTATTAAATTTTCCACAAGTGAATTTATTTTATGTCTATCTGTCACATGTAAGTAGACTTTTATCAGTTCGAAGGAGTTTATACGGTGGATATAGAATTTGTATATTTCTGGTAATTCATTGTACATTCTAACGCCAAGGTAAGTATAAGATTTTTGTCCTATTTGTTTTCTGGCGAGGTTTGTTTTCAGTATATCAAAATATACTGTTTACAATAAAAAATTTGTATGAAAAGCATTTATCGACTATAGCAATGTTAAAAAGTATCCGTTAGCAAAAAATATTCTATCCGAATAACCCTCGAACATTGATAAATATGACATGACACTAAGGTGAAACACGATTAAAATGTTCACACAATTTATTGTCTTTGTAACAATCATGTTTCAAAACACAGTATCTTTTTCAAGCGAATGTAGTACATTAAATTATTCTTCATTATGGAAAAATACTTAAATACCTTTCTTATCCATCAACATAATTAGGGCTTACCTGTAATTATCGCTAATACTTCGTTTCATACAACTTATAAAATTGACAATAACAATGAACCTACTTGTAAATCTCAGAACAGAGCTACTACTTGATTGAATAAATTCAACAAAGAGAACTGTTCAGGTCTAATTGATCATTTAATAAACTAGATGAATTTTTCAATTTATTAATTTCCAAGAATTCTATATAATTGAGCCTTATTTTCCACATGAAGAATTTGGAAGTTTTCATCGAAGTCATGACCTCCCTTCAAAATATGATTGGCTTAAGATGTGTGTGTTTTATAAAATATGATGAGTGTGTTTAATAAAATATGCCAATCATATTTTGGAGGAAGGCCATGACTTCGATGAAAACTTCCAAATTCTTCATGTGAAAAATGAGGACATTAGGATTAATTGTTTAGAATTCTTGGAAAATAATAAATTGAAAAATTCATGTTGTTTATTAAATGATCAATTAGACCTGAACAGTTCACCTTTGTTAAATTTATTCAATTAAGTAGTAGCTAGGTTTTGAGATTTCCAGGTGGCTTTATTGTTGCTTTCCATACAAATTTTTTATTGTAAACAGTATATTTTGATATATTTGATAAGAAAATTTCATTAATCTTCTCGTCAGTATTACAACCAAATCACTGACATTTTGACGTTATTGAATATTTGAAACTTCAAAATCGAAATATGTATATCCATAGCAATGTTGATACGGTTTCATAAATACCTACGTTTTTCTTTACCTAAGGAATAATATCACCTTCAAAAATCACCTAAATGCCACTTGCTATCTTACATCGGAAGGTTATTTTGATCACCCCCTGTATAGACAGTAGTAGCTTTAATATATTCTTTGTTCTTTGTATCCTCCTGTAGAACACCTGCGGCTTCACTAGGCTTGATCATCTTACATCTTCGTAATATCTCACTTGGGAGCTTTCCAAGCATTGATTGTATGTTTCACATATTTTTGGTTGGTTTCTTTTCCTCATATATCATCTCTATGCCTATCCCACTTGCAAAAAAGATTCCTACAAAAGTAAATAAATTGTAAACAAACAAAACAAACCCTAACCCCACTTTCATCATTGAATAATGATCTCTACCCATTGAAAAATGATTTTCATACCTTTTCTATTGCTGGCCCTCCTTGTCATATTTCATAGGAGTTCGGGAATTTTTTAAATATTTTCGTGATATTTCTGTCATGTTGATGACAGATGAAAAGTGACCTATCATCTTGTCATGTCAATATTACAGTTTCCACATTTTTGACAAACCTGACTTCATAAAAAAAGGCCCTTCCTTCTTTTTTTTTTGGTCCTGACCAGACACGTGAAGAGCCTCGTATTTTTGCGGATTTTTAGAAATATTAGGTGTTTCAGGTACCAAACCGTTGATTTATCTTGGTATAGATAATCAAGCCCAAATTTGGTTGGATTCATTTTGAAACAACATGTCTTCGAATTTTTGATTTTCGAAGGACGAACTTCCTGAAAGGCCAAACTCCATCAAAGGTATGGTTTCCTTTTTTGCCTTTGCTTTTACACGCCTCTTATTTGCTTGTAAACCACTCTCATTGGTTTCTTGGACCATTTTCTGAAAGATGTTTCCTTTCAGGCCTTTTTACGAAGTAGTATAAACTCCTACTTATCTTTATCATAACGCTTATGTCATTGCTCGTAAGCGTAATCCCCGGTCCATCCTGTAGATGACCGATACTTGCTTTGCTTTGCATGATACCTGTTTGTAGCTTTTGATACCTGCTCCGATTGATCAAGTGGTCCCTATAAGCCAAGGCGTTGAGTGAAAGATTGTCAGATAAGAAGTGGATGTTTTACTCTAGAAAGAATCCAAGGTAGTATTGACGGAAACCCATGCTGAAAGTCACCAACACTTCCACATCAAGGTAACCTTCTTAACATTATTTGTTCAATTTTGAGACCATTGGATACTTGGATAGGGGAAGGAGGAAATCTATCACTTCGAATCTTCGTGCCCTACGAGAATAGTGCATTAACTAATATAAAATAGTACAATTACTCCATATGAGTTCAACTTGCCACATTAAATATCAGGAAGATTACTGTAAACCTGTGGTATGCATACCGAAGGTAAGCTAATACTCTCATCATTATCCTGATTATCGTAGACGAATATCGCTATACGATTATTTCTTTGCATAACTCGTACCCAAACATAATCCTCTGTATTCATTACCTTATTATACATTAATTCTTTCATTGATAGGGTTATCGGTATTTGTTATGGTTCCGTAGCTTGCCAATTGTCAAATTGTACTGTCAATCTAGCTTCTTCTTCTTCTATTTTTAGGTTGGCCACGGTAGTCAGAGTCTGCGGCCAATACCGTCTTTTCACCCTTCACTATTCATTTCCTACATCAGCCACCAGGATTCTTTCCACTGTTTTTCTGTTATCTTTCACACTTTACTGTCCGTCCTCTACCTAGATTAATAAATTGAATTTGTTTATCCTCATCACTGCTTATAACTTCATTGTCCAAACGATCCACCCACCCCGTCTCCACTGTCTAAACCATTGCCGCGGTATTTACATACGAGTCACGGTTCATTATTTGTTAGAGAAGGATAAAAGAATATTGTGAACCTGACAAAATGGCGCCAAACTATTGTAATTTGTAGGTTTTCAGGACTGTTTGGTAATTTCTATTATAGTCAAGAGATTTCATTGCACTAGTAAAGTTTTTATTAAATTTAGTCTTGCCTAAGGGCCACATAGTTTTTTTTTTCAACTTTTCCGACTTCAAACACGGAATTTCCGACTTTGAAGTCGGAATTTTATTTTTCCGACTTTAAAGTCAGAAATTCCGACTTTAAACTCGGAAATTCCGACTTTAAAATCGAAATTTTATTTTTCCGACTTCAAACTCGAAAATTCCGACTTTGAAGTCGGGATTTTATTTTTCCGACATTAAAGTCGGAATTTTGGAGTTTTGACTCGATATTTCAGTTCTCTTGCTTCATGCAAGTCATCCATTGTTAATCTTCAGTGTGACGAAAGCTTATTTTTGTTTACTGGGTATTAACAATCCAATTGAACGATAATCGTTTCGGACCGATGGATCCCCCTTTTTACTCCCATATACACCTACGACGTAGGCTTATTATGGCAAATACCTATTTCATCTACTTAATACTCTCCGGCAAAAATTCTTGAACTCCGCTCACTTCCTGGAGTCTTTGCTACAGAGAAGTGAATTTTTGTTTTTTTCCTGCGGGTGGCGCTATGACTGACTTCAGTGTAAATCGCTGCTTCATTTGTGAGAAAATGTTAGTTTTACAGAGGATTATAATTCATTGGGCTGGGGCAGGACGACTCTAATGTTGTCCGACCTACCTTGACACTGACGAGAGGCAAGAACCTCGAAACGCGTCTGCAGGTGGTCTTCCTCAGACAAATGTTCAATTTGAATAAGCCTTGCACAAATATCTGTCAGATGTAGTTCAATGTCCGTCGCGGTATTAGCCAGGGAAGTAGTTGTTTTCTGTCAGATGCTTGCCTCATATTTTCCAGATAGTGGAAATCTTTGAAGATATGGGTACTTCCACAATGTCGATTTTGCCATTTCATGACCTCTGCAATGAGGAACATTGAACAAGTATCTGTTAGATATAATGCAATACCCGTCGTGGTATTATCCAGGAAAGTAGTTGTTTTTTGACAGGTATTTGACATATAAAATAAGCCTACGTCAGTGTATTTAAGAGTGAAAAGGATGAAACATCGAGACTATCGTTACTAAACGATTTCCTAAAAACTCTGAGCTTGGCGCTCTTATATAAATATTTCAACCCGGAGATTCGGAGTGCTTCTTACTCTGCTCGCAAGGTGAAGAAGACTAGACCCAGCTTCATCGCGCGAGACAAGAGCAGCCAAATAGTCGGAATGATGAGTTGATTCGAACGCATGGAACAGATGGCTCCAGAACTGTCTGTGTTGGCCTATCCTTGCATTGATAAGAGGTAAAACCTCGAAACTAATCTGCAGGTGGTGTCTTTGTCCGAATCAAAACAAAATTCTGGTAGTTTGTTGCAGGGACCACCTGTTATTTTCTTCTCTGCAGTGAGGAACATTGCATAAGTATATGTTAGATATAATACAATACCCGTCGTTGTCAGGGGAGTACTTATTTTTGACAGGTATTTGCCATAATAAGCATACGTCGGTGTGTATTTTAGAGTAAAAAGGGTCGGAAAAGACTATCGTTCAATTAGATTGTTTATACTCAGTACACAAAAAGAGTTTTGGTCACACTGCAGAAGATTAACAATGTGTGACTTGTATGAAGCAAAAGAAATGAATTATCGAGTTAAAGTCCAAAATTCCGACTTTCATATCGGAAAAATAAAATTCCGACTTCAAAGTCGGAGATTCCGTGTTTGAAGTCGGAAAAATTGAAAAAAAAACCATGTGGCCCTTAGACGCTTTCGTAATTCTGCATATTTGTCTGATACACACGGTGTTATCATAAATAGAGGCTTTTTATAATCGGGGTGCTTGTTCTGTTTCTACAGGGTGGTACATAAATATTTTATACAGAGTGGCATTCAGGTAAACAGGTAATTATTCATATTAAGAAGATTTATAATATTCCTACTAGGATGCCGAAAAGTATGCTTAAATTATTTTGGTTTCTTTTCCTTTCGGGAAAGAAGGGGGTGTGTCTAATTGACACTGTTATGTTAAATTTTTTTGCGTGCTTTTATTAGGCAATTGTTTTTTGATCATGGAAATCAACAGATTGCTTGGCGATGAAATTGTATACGAATTACAAATCACAAATTTACCCGTTCAGCACACAGTGAACGAGAATAGAACCATATTGAGAGGTGCTTTGCGATTTGAGAGAGAAGGAGAGACTCATACTAGTTTTGTTACATCCAACTTAGACTTGGTGAATTAGACATTTGTAAAAATAAACTGTCAGACTTGAATGATGAGATTGAAAATTTTAATAACTTAAATCGATTGAACGACTTCAAAAGAATTTCATATCGATTGTATCACGTAAAATCGCGTTTACAAAGAGTAAACATAACAAATGAAACTCAAGGGGGAACCCAAAATGATTTATTTTGTAAATGCTTACAGTTAATGGATTCATTATGTGCTCTAAATGACAATTTATTATCCCTCGAAAATCAGAGAGATATGAAAGGTCAGAAGCTAGTTGCTTGGATCAAGATAATGTAATAGAAGGGTCAATTATTGATAATTCAGTTCCATTAATCCCTTCCCTTGTTCCTGAAAATACTCATATTATTTCCAAGTACACTTGGAAATACACACCGATTGAATGTCCCACCATTGTTTGAACCGTTTGTGGGTAATTCGACGGCTCAACCAGGCAGGTCATGTAGTGGGTACCTTAGGGCTTCTGGCGAGAACGCCAGATCGTCTGTCGAATATCTTAGGCCACCTAGGTATTCAGATACGAACTCAGATACGGTACGGTTTTCGGACCAACACTCCTTCCGTTGCCCAGAACGCCGCACAGGGTTTCTGGATGCTGGGGAAAGGTTAGCTACGATGAATTCCACGCAAGATTTAGAAAACAGGATTCTTAATCTACAGCTATCCGATCCTTATTCATCTCTCTCGTGTTCTCGCAACGAAAGTTCTCAATCATACTTCGACATCTCGCGATGGCGACTTACGTTCGATGGGGAGACTAGTGTTACCAATTTTCTACGGAGAATCGAGGAGATAAGAATATCTCTCGAAGTCTCTCAGGAACAGCTCTTTCGTTCAGCTGCTGAACTTTTTACTGAGAGTGCGTTGCTGTGGTTCAGGACTCAACGTTTTGATTCATGGGGTCAGTTGGTTGGCAAGTTGAAAGAAGATTTTTTGCCATACGATTATGAGTTAGATCTTTGGAAAGAGATCAGAAATCGAACTCAGGGTGATCAATTTCATAACTGCCATCGAAAATCTCTTCAACAAACTTGGAGCAAATAAACCTGCAGAGAAGTGCCGGTTAAAGACGATAAGAAGGAATTCATTGCCTCACATACAATCTCATTTCGCCGTTCACACCATAACAAAAATATCTGATTTGACTAGACTCAGTCGTGCTATAGAGAAAACGTCGTTAGGGGCAGAAAACTTTTGTCCACCTCCCACCAATCCCAGAAACTTATTGGAACCAGAGTTGGCTTACCGGAAACCATCTGGTACCTATGTCAACCCACGTAGAGTTCAGGCAATTCAGTCGGTTCACCAGGAGCTTAATATTGAATCTGCAATGCGCTGTTGCTCAACCAGTAACGATATCCCAAACACCTGCGGCAGGTATTTGTTGGAATTGTCGAGAGCCTGGACGAAGGTTCCGTAAATGTCCAAACCCCAAAAAAATTGTTCTGCTTTTCTTGTGGTCGAGAACATACCACATCCAGAAACTGCACTGACTGCAAAAAAAAATGTGAAAGGGGGTTCGTCGTAGATCGGCCACGACCTCTAGCTTCTTTAAATCCGATCATTTCTACTTCTTACGTCACCCATGTCATTAACTATGTCTTAGCCCGTGCTAAGGAGAATCAGAGACCCTACTTGAAAGTTACTATATTATATGGAAAAGAGTTATTTGCCTTATTGGACAGTCGCTGTTCTAAGACAGTGCTTGGTAGTCAAAGTTGGAATATTTTGAGAAATCTCTGTCCATTGACTTCTACTTCGTCTTCAACCCTCTGTACTGTGGCTAATGGAGTAAATGTGCGGCAGAAGGTACAATCACTGTTCCTATACAGCTTCATAACCGAGTTGGTGTTTTTGAAGTCTTAGTGGTACCATAATTTCCACAATTTTTGATTTTGGAAATCGATTTTTGGCAACATCTCTATTCTGGACAGTGGTCTTTTCGATCTGGAACTAGACTCGAACACATGTCAATGCTATGCGGACTGTGGATAATCTATCTACGAGTCAGAGAGAAGAATTGACTAAACTTATCGACATAACTTTTCAGGGAATGGGTGATTCTCTAAGCTGTACAAATATTGTCGAACACGAGATTAGTACCACTTCGCCTCCAATAAAACAACGTTACTACCCCTTATCTCCCTAACTCCAAAAGTAAGTCAATATTGAGTTAGAACAAATGCTAGCGGATGATGTGATTGAACCCTCTAACTCTCCTTGGGTATCACCGATCGTGCTCATAAAAAAATCCGATGGTAGATACAGATTCTGTGTCAACTACAGAAAATTAAACGAGGTTAGTCTTCCAGATGCCTATCCTGTCCCGTTTGTGAGTTCAACTCTGGATGCTAGTTGAGGGATGCTAGATTTATTACCACTTCGGACATAAGAAGTGCGTATTGGCAGATTTCTATCACCGAATCTTCTAGACCCTTAACTGCCTTTGTTGTTCGCACAAGAGGATTATCCCAGTTCAAACGAATGCCGTTTGGTCTCCATAACGCTCCAGCTACGTGTCAATGGTTCATAGACCGGGTTATAAGTGTTGACCTCGAACAATATGGTTTTGTTTATCTGGATGATGTGATCGTTTGTACACCAACCTTTTCACAACACATCGAGGTACTTCGTGAAGTGCTTAGTCGTATTCAAAAAGAAGGCCTAACGTTGAGCCGGGACAAATGCAATTTTTGTAAGTCAGAGTTGCGATACCTTGGTTACGTTGTAAATGCCGTACGAATTTCACCGCCCGGAGCTGTTTCTGAAGTAAGACGCATCATGGGGATGACAGTCTGGTATAGACGCTTCATCCCTAATTTCTCGACATTAATAGCTCCAATGGCAGCCTTGCTCCGAAAAGATAAACGGTTCGAGTGCGACGAAACTTGTCAGAGGATTTTGGACACTATCAAAAATTGTCTCGTTTCAGCGCCTATACTATCATATCCTGATTTCGACCTTTCTCTTCAAATATGAAGGCGAGAAAGTTATCTGCTACTTGAGCAGGTCATTGACAAAAATTGAGAGAAAGTACAGCACCACCGAAAAAGAGTGTTTGGCCGTTCTGTTTCTGTTATAGAGAAACTGAGACCATACATCGAAGGAACCCGCTTCCCAGTCATAACTGACTGCAACAGCCTTAAATGGCTCTATGATATAAAAGATCCTGTTGGTTGTATCGCTCGATGGGCAGTACGCATCCAGCAATACGACTTTGACATCGTTCACCGCAAGGGAAAGGACCACGTCATTCCTGATGCTCTCACGCGATCAGTTCCGGTATTGAACGCTGTCGAACTTCAAGCTGCGGAAAGTAAAGCTCCTATAGATGGCTGGTATACCAGTATGATGAAAAAAATTGAAAAATTGCCTCGAAAATATTCACTTTGGAGGGTTACGGGTGAGCAGCTCTATAAAAGATCCTCGCTGAAATATCCCGAATTAGCTGACGATTCCGATGGGTGGCTACTGGTTGTAGCTAACGTCCAGAGATCATTAGCAATAACCATGGTCCACCTACTTGTGATCACCTGGGTGTTTGGAAAACTTTTGGACGTATTTCATCAACGTTTTACTGGCCCAAAGTAAAGCATGACATCGCCAGTTACGTCCGACGACGTAAAGTTTGCCTCCAGACAAAACCTGAGCAGAAACGCCCGGCAGGACATATGCTGTCTCTCCCCTACAACCACTAGACCTTGGCAAATTATTTGTGTTGATATCGTTGGTCAATTGCCCCGTTCATCCCAATACAATGCTTTTATTCTTTCAGTCTCCGACTATTTCACCAAATTCAGTTTATTATATCATCTCCGGGAAGCTACTGCTGGTAGAATTACCAAGATTTTGGAAAAAAAAATTTGTGTTTAGTACACCTTCTCGCCTTGTTTCCGATAATGGTAAACAATTTAACAGCAAAATATTTCAAGATAAAATGAAGGAATATGACATAAAACATACCTTCCTTGCTTTTTATCATCCCCAAGCGAATCCGGTAGAACGCGTTCACCGGGTAGTGAAAACCATGTTAACAGCTTATGTAGCTGACAATCATCGAAAATGGGATAATTTCCTCCCAACGTCGCTTAGGCTGTTCATTCTACAAAACATGAAGCCACGGGTATGACCCCTAACTTCGCTATGTTTGGACGCGAACTCAAAATTACCGGCTCCACTCTCGACATAGACCATGACCCTGAACAACCTTTTGACCCAAAAACTCATTCGGAATCCTTGAAAGAGGTATTCAAAGACATCAACCAACGACTCAGACATGTGTAAGATAAAAGTAGTAGAATCTACCACCTCCGCAGGCGTGAGGAACGGTTTACACTGAATCAAATAGTATGGAAAAAGAACTATGTGATATCTGACGCCACAAAATATTTCTCAGTCAAACTAGCCCCTAAGTTTGTTGGACCCTACATGATTTCCAAGATCGTTTCACCTTGGTCGTACCAACTAAAAGATGAGCATGACAAAGATTGTGGTGTGTGGCATGAAAGGATCTGAAGGCTCATCCACCTGACGATGACGTGGAGGATGAAAATATCGATATGTAATCAGCACTTGCCAATTGTCAAATTGTACTGTCAATCAAGCTTCTTCTTCTCCTATTTTCATGACTTTTCCTAGGTTGGCCACGGTAGTCAGAGTCTGCGGCCAATACCTTCGTTTCACCCTTCACTCTTCATTTCCTATATTAGCAACCAGAACTCTTTCCACTGTTTTTCTGTTATCTTTCTCACTTTACTGCCCGTCCTCTACCTAGAATAATAAATTGAATTTGTTCACCCTCATCACTGCTTATAACTTCATTGTCCAAACGATCTATCCACCCCGTCTCCACTGTCTAAATGCATAGCCGCGGTATTTACATACAAGTATCGGTTCATTATTTGTTAGAGAAGACAATATGTCTTTAAAGGATAACAGAATATTATGAACCTGACAATGTGCCTGAAAGTGAAAACAGACCGTATCATTATAATGTTGTTCTGATTGGTTGTATTCAATCACATGACCTCAGTTTAACTAATTCCATTGGATTTCCACTCGAGCAAAATATTTTCAATATTATATCACGTTTTGGTGGATTCAATTGATTTCACATAATTGAGCAATCTGGGAAGATTCTGTGAACTTGAATTGTCGTAGTTTTATTGAATATATCACCAAGATTACCTGTATTGGGATTTTAATATTGATGTCGACCACTGCCATTTTGAAACTTTGAGTCTGTCAACATCTAAGATTCTGTAACTGCTCTTCTGGAGTGTTACTCTATTTTCATTTGATTATCACCACAATCAAACTCATTTACAGAACCTTTCTGGTCTAACTTCACTTTATTTTTTTATTATAATTGATTTGCTTTATACTTTAGTTCAAATGACTTTTGCATTAATGTTTCGAATTGTTTTAGTGTTGTACTTCAAGAGAGTATTTACCATGTAGAAGCACTTGTTTTATTCATATATTTGATAACACCTTCAGTGAATTCGAACAAAGTCTAAAATGTCATCATTGCTTCTGTCCTGAAACGCTATTCATCACATACAGCCGTATAAACGTAATATTTGCCAAAGAATTTATACCCACAATAAATTGAGCCTCAATAAAGAGGTAACCACTGCCATTAAAGTTTTACTTTCCCTATTAAAACGCTGTTGAATGGAATAATTCCCCAGCAAAATTGGCAATACACTTTTATTCCAGGGATCAATAATCGAGATTGTTATTATTGACCCTGGCAGAAGCGCCAGAATAGGTTGAGAGGTAATAGGTATACAAATCAAATTAACCCCTCTTCCATACGTAATTAAGTGCTTGCCTTGCATGTGGCTGCTGTTCTGATATCAATGAGGTTATCGGAGGGTTTATTATCGTGTTGAGAATTTTACTTGTTTTCCAATTTAGACCACTACTATTTCAATTTTCGACATGTAATGAAATAGGTTGTATAAACTACTAACATGTTTTCAAACTATTCTCGGATGTAGATATGAATAATTACAAATGATTAGAGGAGACATCATTAAACGTTACATACTGTTACAGACCTGAAATTTGATAAAGACTTCTCGAATTGTACGAGATCGTTCGATGAATTAGATGGAAAAATCTAGAAGCACTAACTTTTGTTCTGGATCAATCGTCGAACATTCTTATTGTGTTCTATTGATTTCTTAAGTTTTCTAGAACTATATTTGTATATAAAAGCAATGCATTTGTGAGACGAAGTTAGTTATAAAGTTACCTTTAGTTACCTTGGATACAAGTATTTTGACAGTGACTTGTATTACAGTGTTGTCAAGTGAAGTTTGATTAATAAAGGCGAGTTCGTACCAGAGTACACTTATTTTTGAACCCGAAGACGCAACAATACTCTTTCTTTGGTTTACTTTGGGTGTATCCAAGCTCATATTATGAGATGTATAATACCGATGTGATGACCCGAAAAAGTGCTAGGAATTACACAGTAAAAGGTAAGACAGAAGAAGGTTATTCAAATAATAACTTCAAGTAAATATGACGATCATTGCAATTGCCCTTACCATGTTGCTATAGAAACCTACAATACAAGAATAAAAAACGATATTTGTTCTCCGCTGTTTAGACTTGCTAAAACACATGACTCTTATAGATTTCTGAGTATAAAATCGTTCAATGCTCTGCCACTATACTTCAAGAAAAACAATACGCATAATTACTGTCGACGTCACATCTGTCATTTTGTTGAGAAATGTCATAGTACTGAATCCAAACAAAAAGATCGTATATGGCGTTTGGCATTGGTATTATTTTGGAGTTGTGTTTTTTTTTATTCCCTTCAGTTTTTGATACCCTGATGGTCTGGACATTATTGTTTTCATCTCTAGCAGTGGATTGTGCACAAAGGGAATTATATATTGGTCGAATACAGGTACATATCAATTATTATGCGGAATATTGACTCAAATTTACCTTAGAAAATACTGGACACGACTGAAATGTATATTACAAGCTTTCACAAAGTCCTGATGATACGAAAGTATCCGTAGTAAATGAAATATATTATTAAAATCACCAAAACTAACTCGGAACAGTGCAAAACTACATAAGAAACAAATTTGTTTGGTTTCAGTTTCTGACGTTTCTGACGTCACAATAATGCAGCGTATATATCTTTATCATCATTCAAAACTCAGATCCGGAAATACTTACTGCGGCACTGATTTTATTCCGTAGATGATTATTTTGCACCTGTTGGTGTATATGCATGTTAGTAGGTGATTTTTTTGTTATTGTATGTTGTCTCATATTTTATATTTTATTTTATCATTTAACTCGATTTTATACATGTATATATTTATACTTTATATATTTCCTTCGCTAATTTCAATCACGCACATATTGTCTTGACAAATGTACACATGTTTTATGTTTTAGTTTAAATGAATATATTCTATTCTATTCTAATCCTTGGCTCACACAAGTTTCGACTTTTGAGGGCTGCTGTTCATAAGAGAACGACAGCTGGTTAACGGGAAAAAAAAATTTACAGTTTTTTTTTACAATAATCCGTCGCTAGCGCATCAACTCAATTTGGCAACATCCAAGATATGTGGGCTTTGTATCAGATTCTCTTCCATTCCTCTATACTAGCCTTCAAGGCTCTCGAATACAATTTTAATATCGCAATTCCTTTTCTACATTCTAGAGACATTTCTGTTCCTTACAAGATGGTTTTCAGTAAAATCGGTACGGGTTGCCCATCGATTAATTGCGCATACCGTGTTTCGTGTTCTCCTTGTAGTAGTAGACTGGAAGTTACTATGAAAGATGATGTGACTTGGTGGATTTCAAACCAAGCTGGACTGACATATTTCATTCCTTGGTATTGCAGTTGGTAGTAGGCCTAGGAGTGCACTTCTATCCTGTAGAATTCTATGGAGAATTATGTTACTTGGTGGAATTAGCTATAAGCTTGGCTGGCACATTTTTTTCTCGTGGATGAACATTAGGAGAAAAGTGTCCCACTAGAACTTTCACTACCTACCTACCTACCACTGACATGCTCGGAGTGATATTCGGGTCAATTCTGTTTCCCAGTAGCAAGATTGTTATCATAGCAAGACAACTTACAGCAAAATATATCTCAATTCTGTAGAAGGTTTTGAAAATTATCTACAGGAGAAGTTGCTGCCACATCATCTCCTGCCAATGGAGCATTGTAGATATCAAGCCTTTTACAAAATTGAGATATATTTTACAGTGAAAATTGTCTTGCTAGGATAACAATATTGCTAATGAGAAACAGAATTGACCCGATTGAATATGGTACCGGCAAATCTCTCACACAAGGTAGATACAACATGTATGACGGAAGACGGAACTCATTGAAATGACTCCGTTGTTTTCGCCGGTGGAGCGATCGACCGTTCTTCGACATCCAAAGACATCGCGGAATCGCCCGAATCGATGAAGCTAATTAACCATAGGTGAATTGTCAATTACCGCAATCGATTCGATCGATTGCAGTTATTAACGAGATCGCTCAGGCTAGGTGATGATTTTTCAGGAAAACGTTTTAGTAATGGTAGGTAATCAATTACCTACAATAAGTTTAGTATACACTTATAGATATCGAATATGAAAAATATCATGATTCGACAAGTATTCTAATGAGTTACAATAGGTACACACTTTCAGAAATATTGTTTTGCCTCCTGTAAGTATCTCATATTCCCATAGTAGGTAAAACTTTATTAGCCATAATTGACTTTTTTTCAAGTAAACAATTTACTTGGCAGAGTTTTCTCCGTGCAGCTGATAGTACTAACCACTTGTTGAAAGTCGGACTTTCACACATTAGCTGTATCATTGCAATTAATTTATTGATGTGTTCATTGGGCGGAGTAGTAGGGTTACTGGATCCTAGAAGGCTTTGCCTTCTACGGGTACGGTCAATGGTAGGAGTCTATATAATAGTTCAAATTTCAAAGATAAAAATTATGTTAGGTTAGGTTAGATCCAATGTTTGAACTACTGACACATGTCATTTTTTATGTTCGAAATGTTCAAAAATTGTGGAATACGGAATTCCGTAATGTCATGTTCATAATTCAAAGTTTGTATTATGTTAATTAAATATTTTCAAGATTTATCTAATCGGTAATACGGTAACGAATAATTCTTGGTTTATTGGTCCAGCTGTTGCAGCAGATCTGATAGCAACATAGTGTTGTGTAGTATTGTTTACTTTCTACTAAAAAAATGTATATATCGTTTTCTCATGAAAATGAAGTATTGGTCAGTGACAACCTACAAAAATATCGATAAAATTTACAAATTTTATTGTATTCCCAGAGGTGAGTTCAAGATGATTTTATTTAAGATTTAAATCAGTAGATTGAAGAATACATTTTTTCTCTGCTGTGAATTGATTTACAAAAGACATCCCAGTCAAAATGAGCCACATAGTAGGTTTTTGCTTATCGAATATTTATTTATGTACAGAAAAGAACAGCTCCTACATTTTTAAAAGTTAATTTTTCTACAATAGTGCGCAGTGTGATACTTTTCAGCACAAGTGCATAAAAAATCAACTGGGCATAAAAACTACAACTGTGTGTGAAGTATTTTTTTTTGCCCTGTTCATAGATTTACACATCCTTGGAAAAGACTCTATTTTGCGTCAAATTTTACGCGGAATTCATCATTCAACAATACGATAAAAATCGAAAGCTTCATTTGATAGAATATTGAACAATTGCTATAATTTGTCAATAAACCAACTGTCGTATAAAAAAAATATGTGATACATTTTTGTAATGAGCTTTTTTGTACTCGTGTGTTTTGTTGAACTTGACTGAGTCTCATTGAACAAAGTTCACGCTCATACAAAAAAGTCCTACTTTACGAACTCGACAAAACAAAGTTATTTATACCAGAAACTTCTCTTTTTTCTTGAATTTCTGATTAGATTTTTATTCAAGCTCTTCTTTTTTTTTCAGGGTTGAAGCCAGACACCCTGAAAAAGAAATTGCTTTCACATCTGAATTTATAATAAATTAGTTCTTGTTATCCTTTTTCACTGAATAGACTGACATTTAAAAAGAGAAACAAATGAATTTTACTTTTTACTTTACCGCACTAGTGGGGTTAAGTATCTCAGTACGAAACCCATATCAGTATCGTAATGACTGACATTACAATATATTCTTAGTATTTTCTTTTAAAAATGCCATTGTACATGGTCTTCTGACAGAGATTTTCAAGCAGTTTAATATTTTTTCAGGTTAATGTAGAAAGATTAATATACATCGATTTTTTTATTTCTTTGAAAATTCAACAGGCTGTGTCTCATGAACCAACCAAGATACCCATAGTGTCATATCAATTCAGTCTTTTGGCAAGAATACCTCGGAATTTTAACCTTGGTTCTATTGACCTAGTTGATAATGCATAAAACCAATTTAAAAATAGATTCAAAACTGTACTAGCAATATAAAATATATGCTGCAAACTATTTGAGGTATTCTGTATTTGCATTATAATTGTAGTTTATGTAAAAATGGTATAAACATATAGATAAATATACTGTTTGTGTCTTTTAGATTTCAGATTTATTATAGTTCTGAGAACATCAGATTCGGTTATCAAAGGTAAGTTAAAGATTATGCATCCGAGGCAGCCTTGAAACTGCTATGATTTTCTGAGACCTGATAAACAGATTTGAAAAACTGTATGAAAGCATTTGCAATACCACTACTGTTGACTGAGTAATCCTGCTGCATTTCCCCAGGCAATCTACTTCTGGATATGGATCGTACAAATAGCCAAAAAGGGTTGCGATCTTGATTGATTATTTGTGCAATATTTCTTTTATTATTGATTTGATGCTTTGTAATTTGCTTTAGTGCACTAGTCTTTTACATAGAGTCTGTACTATTTTTTTTAAATTAATTTGTGTAAATAATTTTTCTTTCTTACCTTATGCACCAAGTCGAGCATAGATATTTGGCTTTATGAGCAGTTGCTTTTTCTGGATATTTTTGTATTTATTGTGTTCATTTATGGTTGTACTCTGGCTTTATTATTTTTTATCAGGTTGATAGAATATGGCTCTTAATAATCGAAATTGTTGTGTATTTTGCTGCATTCGCCGAAAATGAACGGGTATGTCGTTCAATTTAGGAGACATATCAGTACTTGATAAAAAATCGAAATGGGTAAGTTTTTCTCTTCAATAGAAAATATTCAAAGACAAACAAGGGAGGAATTTCGCACGGATAATAAAGACACGGTCGTCGCATCCGCTATGTTTGGGACGTTAATGAATTTTAATTTTTGTAAACATACGTCTCATATTTTGTTCCTAGTATCCTTAGCAAAAAAGGATGTACTCTTTTTTGCTTTATGTTTCATTATTGTTCGAGCTGCAGTAGTTTGAGAGTCAAAATATTGAAAATTACACCCTTATTATTTAAAAAGTCCCAATTTAACAACCCTTAGTTCTGGTCTAAAGAGAATAAGAGATGGAAGGGAGTATGATCAACTAATGAGCACTGTATTGAATGAAAGCCTTTCAGTTTCATTTCGTACCTGATTTCAACACCGCATTAGTAGTAGTGAAAAATTGATTTCAAAAAAACATTACAGCATGCACATAGATTAACACGTTTTACCTTTCTTTCAATACCAAATTCCTTTCAATTGGATAAAGTTTGCTTCAAAAAAGAAAAAGTAATACTGCAGCTACCTCGATTATCTGTGAAAAGCATCGTGAATTGCTGTCGCAGACATATGTACATAGAATAAAACGTCCACAAGCCTGTTCTTGTTTGAAACACTGACCTGTAACAAAACTGGATGAGCAGTGCCCATTTCGTTCTATGAAAATATTGCGCCGAATTGAACCCTCCCAAATTGAAAGTGCGCTTGTGTATTGCTCCAAAGTGTCAATGTCATTACGTCAGGATACCATTGTTATCAGTGTCGTAGTGTGTTCTACTTGTTTCCTTGTTTGTGTTTATTTGGTGTTTATAAAATTTTTGGCAAGTCATATTTGTGAAAATTGCGAAGTTGAAGTCTAAGACGGTTTATTCGATTTTTGAGATAAACTTATGAGATGCGCGAATTAGAATGAGCCAAGCTGTAGGCATTTCATGGGTGAGTTCATGTTTTCTGGCATAAATTGATATTAACCATTTACTTGACGAATCTATTTCATGACACAAGTTTTTATTTGGAGCTGACTATTAATGATATCTCTGTATTATATTTTTGGATTCGTCTGGCATCACCAGCAAATTCTATTTGGAATATTTTGTTTTGTTCAGAATTCCTATGAAATGCATCAAAATCTCAAAATAACTTATTCATAAGGAGTGTAATTTGCGAGTCTTCGTTTTAATTTATTTTTCCAAATTATCTCAAAATTTATGATAATTATTAATTTTCATCCAGATTAAAATTGAACCTTAACGTAACCTTCAGAAGACGCCTCTGTTTGACATATCATCAATGCGCATATGTGGTGCTCCAAAATGTCATTTACTAGTTGGCACAATTTTCTTAAATGAGAGTGCTCATCCAGTTTTATTATAGGTCGGTGGTGTGAAATGGATACGACGAACCTTTTTTTACTCGAAAGTTGTCGAGTCTTGTCGTGAACTCGAATTATCATTGAGTAGTGTGGTTTGGCAACGTCTAAAGCCCCGAAGCTCCAACGCATATCATGGCACATGTGTACAGATATTTGGATGCGTTGAAATCGTTGTGTACGCACTCTGCATTCCAAGGCAACCGTTGGCGTTGGCTTGCGTTCGGTCGCCTAGCGGTACATCGAAGAGATGTTTGATTTTATCTAGATAAAATTTATAAACGTTGTTACAGTTGTCAGTCGTTGACAAGTATTCACTAGAGTCAGACGTAGATTATATGTATTGAATAGTGTAAATACAGCCTTTCTCAAGCGGGTATAGCGCACCTGTAATATGTAATCTGCTTTTCAATTTTTGACTCCACCACAAAAAGTAATTTGATAAGAATATCTGGTGTCATTCTGCGAAAATTTCTAAAATGTCCACCATCTTCACCTTGAAGATCTTCTGATTCCACTGTACAATTGTCTGTTTTTAAAAGGCGCTGTCAATCACCAACGCTGACGTTTTTTATTGTCTTTTGTGGTTGAATAATGTAATATTGAAAAACTCTCACTTACTAATAAATCTTCCTCATCGCTTAACATTCTATTACAAGATCTACACGCGAACCAATGATATCCAGTTCCAAACTAAAAACCAATGTGGACTACAACAAGAACTCATTTCCAATCATTTTCAATCATTTTCAATTTCAACACCAATGATCACATTTGATCGAGTTGGCGTTGGTTTGCATTTGAACTTGGTTTGCAAGCGGCTTAAGGATATAAACAGGGTGACAAGTTTCAAGCATACGTACGTTCTATTGGTGTGGAATTTTCACCTTTCCTAGATAAATGGAAATTTCCGTAAGGAAAATGTTCAATATTCAAATGCGTCATATTAATGACTTACCTTTAGCCATCCTCTTGGAGATGCTTGAAATGTATGGTAATCTTCTCAAAGGGCCCTTTTGGTGTAAGTCGGACATACACAATTTAATAAATGTTCGGGAAATAGCGAAAGCGGAAAATTATAGCACTTTATATACAGTATCGGAAAGTTTTCATCGGGGGTATGCTGGTTTCATACGAGCGTAAAGAATAGCTTGTTATTATGTTGAGAGAGCATTACAATTTCTCCTCGACTCGTTCGAGGAAGGGATTTCAACGTGGCTGTTAATTCGTCGGACGAGGTAGTAGGGGATGCGTACAGTAGTGCGTCTCTCTTATTTATGTGGTATTATCGTATCATTGCGTTCCTTGTTGCTCGCATAGATTTGTCTATACCCCCGATGAAAACTTTCCGATACTGTATACAATTGATAACACATGCGGTACTGACTTGATGAAGTCAAAAATGGTATTGATCTAAAAGATGCGCCGACGAGGAGTCATTAATGTGGGTTACACGCGTGCTCTATATGATAAAATGATAATAATCAGACTTTTCAATAATAATAAGACAGGCATCTTGGCGTCGTTTTTTAATTTTCGAGATAATGGAAATACTGACTTTTTGTACAGTGATGAATAATAGTGGAAATCCGTTCACGAGGACTTATTTTTGTTCATTGGTTGCGCTTAACGACCAAGGAGGGCGAATACATGAGTTCCTATCCTATTTTCCATATGAGTTTGTTAGTATATTTATCTATCAGCTGGAAAATATGGCATAAATGAAAAAACTACAGCCGTTCAAGCCCAACCACCATTCAACAGGTAGGCAAATTCCTCGTGCTAAAACACTTCTCTTTCTCGACGACTTGGCGAAGTGCTCTCATTTGATATTTTGTTCAAAGGGGTTTTCAGTACAGAGTTAAATAGTACAGGGCTTTAAGAGCCTAAGTCGGCAATCCAATACAATTTTTTTTCAAGGCTATGTGACAGAGGGGTGGTGGGATGACCTTCTAAAATATAACCACAAAAATCGAATGAGCACCCTGTGATAATTCTGTGGATTTCTGTTCCATCCGAGGTAGCACGTATTGTGGAATGAGCGCCTATCGGTATGTTTGCATTTTATTCAATAACTTATTTCATTATTAACATATTTCAAGCCTTAAGGCATCTATATTGAATATAGTTGAAAGACAGTTCAAACACACTCTGGGAATATCATTAGAATGAATATATTGGAAACATATTTTGAGCCCTTTGGGCGGTGATCTCCACGGTGATCTCCACGGTAGGGTATTAGCCGTTGGAATATACTTATACAGAGTGTCAAAAAGTTCCTTTGGATGGCTGATAGTCTAGCTCATGACTGATCATAATATGTGAATATGATCTCAGTAAAATATTGATAATTTTGGATATTTTATGAATTTCGTGAAAATCAAAATCTTTGATCGGTATTTCGAGTTCCACAGGTACAAAACTTAATTGTTTAAGATTGACGAGTTCATTTTTTTTATAAGCTTACTTAGACTCTTCCATACTGTAAACAAGATCACCACGCGAACGTGGCAAGTTATTTTAAAAATTGCTCAATCGGTGTAGTTTTTGACATAATACAACATTCACTATCTTCCACTTGAGGAAAAAAGATATTCCTAGTTTACTGCAATAAGAGCTCATTGTGAAATCATTTCAATAATTAGGAATTCAAATGGAAACACTTGGTAAATTGAAGTGAGAATGTTTTCAAATTTCCTACCACCAAGTCGAATACAAGCGTAGCATCGCTTCAAAAACGATATTTTTATTCGTCATGTACTTTCTTCTGCGCTTATTTGGAAAACTGCTCCATTAATAAGACGTCTCAATTCATGTTTATCATTTACTGGGTGTGCATAGACCTTCTGCTTTATGCAACCCCGATATAAAAAATCTAGTGGGTTTAAATCTGAAGATTTTCCCGAAATTTATAAAAGAGCCAATATCTTCAAAACTATCAGCCCTCCAAAGAATGGCGTTGAGTTTTGGGACACCCTGTATGATATAACGTTTACAAGTGAAATAAGCACATAAAAAGTATTTGTAACCAGAGAAATATGATATGATAGGTTGGTGTTTTTTTGTCCTCAATAAGTATATTTTCATTTCCTCTTTTGAGGGTTTATTGAAGTATTTTTCGAGGGAATAGTCTACCATTTCGTAATCAACGTTACTCACCCTTCCGTTCATTGAGCTAGCCTCTGCTTCTGTCAAGGGAGTTTGCAATATATTTTTTTTTTTTTCTATAAAACTAGGTGTACTCGCGTGTTTGTTGAACTCGGCTGCGCTTCATTCAACAAAGTTCACGCTCATACAAAAAAGTCCTACTATACGAACTTTTATGATAAATAGCTATTTTTTTATATCACTAGAGATCACTCTCATAAATTTCCATCTTCAAGGGATCAGTTCAGCCTTTGGACGTTTACTGATCTTCCGGTCTTGGGCGTAAAGCATATATGGCAATAACCGCACTTGCACATGGGGAAGTCATTCAAAAATTAGCACATTTTTCTCCTATCAGCGGAGTCATATACCTGAGTGGAAAGTTCTTAGACGGAGAATCCTGTGTTGTTCTGAGAATTTCATGGGAGCCGAGGAAAAGTAGGTAGGAATTGGTGTTTTTCTTGAATTTCTGAAGAATAAATCCTTTGCCGATCGTTGAAGGAAATAGCCCTTGGAAAAAGATGTTTGTCATATATTATAAGTGACGGCATATTGATGTGAGGACTGAGCTCAACGGGTCAGTCTCGATGGGACTGTTAACGGTAGAAATATTGATGATGTTTCGGAGAAGCATCTTCCATGGAAATATCTTCATGGAAATATATAAAGATCTTCAACCTTTTTGCGGTGTTGTGAGTGAAGTATCATCGACAAGACGAATGGCTCTTTCTCCAAAGAGTTCCAATGTGTGTTTGGGTGCTGCACTCCATATATGGAAGCAGTATTCCAAGAAGTGTCGGATTTATGCCCTATAAATCGTAATCCATTGAGGGGAAATGAAATACTTCTTGGAACGAAACAGAAAAAAGACACCTTTAGCAATGGACCTCACATGGTTTCCTCATGAAAGGGTGATAGTAAAACCGAGCATTGAAATGAAAGATTTTATTGGTATGGATACTCCTGACAAAGTTCCGCTGATCACTGAGAGGTCGGCCTTTCTAGAGAAATGACATGTGCATGGGATTTATTCGCTTTCCAGATACTTTTCTTTCATATCATGCCCATCTCACACATTCAAGCACGATAGGCTTGATGGTACATAATAGTATACGCGGTTTCGTGTGTAATTCCAGGAGTGCGTAATTGCTTTACAACACGTATTACGTACTATACTTCACCGACGGCCATATACAGTGTGCCGTTTCCGAGATAAAAAAATTCATATTATTATTATTATTATTAGTAAAATGACCTTTTTTCAGAAAATACCCCTATATAGATGAACTTGAATAGCAATGCCCCATTTGAATAATAAATTTGATCCAAAAAGTTGAAGCTGTTTTCGAGATCCAAAAATTCACATTATTATTATTATTATTTTTTGTAAAATCTCATTTTTCTGAAAAAAGACGCCTATATAGAGAAACTTGAAACGCAAAACTTCATCTAAATACAAAATTTGATCTAAATCATTAGAGCCGTTTCAGAGATCCCAAAATTTATATTATTATTATTAATATTATGAGTAAAATCACATTTTATCATGGAAAGCGCCTATATAGATGAACTTTATTAGCAATACCTTATTTAAATACAAAATTTTATCGAAATCTTTGAAGCCGTTTTCGAGATCCAAAAATTATCATTATTATTATCAGTAAAATCGTGTTTTTCCAAGAAAGAAGCCTATATAGATAAACCTAAAAAGCAAAACTCTATCTACATACAAAATTTCTCTCAAATCGATTGAGCCGTTTTCGAGATATATCAAACTGTGCGTTTTATTTACGAAAACTGTGCGATTTGTTTACCGTGCGTAAGGAGCTATTTACTGAGGGTGCGAGTCGTGTGTTTTTGCCTATTTTCTGCAGTGGTCGTGGGTAATAGTATATTAGGTAACAAGTGTTGTAAAAGGCATATTACGCACGAATGGAAAAATTACGCAACAGAGCCGCATTCCATGAGTGCGTAATTGCTTTACAACACGACTTACGTACTATCCTTTGCCGTACTGCCATATACAGTGTGCCGTTTCCGAGATCCAAAAATTTATATTTTTATTATTATAAGTATAATGAACTTTTTTTTCAGAAAGAACGCCTATATAGATAAACTTAACTAGCAATACCTCATCTGAATAATAAATTTGATCCAAAAAGTTGAAGCCGTTCTCGAGATCCAAAAATTCACATCATTTTTATTATTATTTGTGAAATCGCCTTTTTCTAAAAGAGACGCCCATATAGATGGACTCCAAATGCAAAATTGCATAATTATTATCATAAGTAAAATCACATTTTTTATAAAAAGCGCATATATAAATGAACAATGAGCAATCTTATCTGAATACAAAAATTGATGAAAATTGTTGAAGACTTTTTCGAGATCCAAAAATTATCATTATTATCATTATGATCAGAGGAATGGTATTTTTCCAAGAAAGACGCATATGTAGATAAACTTAAAATGCGAAGACCTATCTACATACAAAATTTCTGCCAAATCGATTGAGCAGTTTCCGAGATATATAAAACTTAGCGTTTTGTTTACGAAAACTGTGCGATTTGTTTACCGTGCGTAAGGAGCTATTTACCGAGTCTGTGAGTCGTGTGTTTTTACCTCTTTTCTGCGGTGGTCGTAGGTAAAATGTTTTACCTACGGCCTAATCGCATAGTTTTCGGAAATAAAACGCACAGTTTGATATATATCGGAAACGGCTCAATCGATTTGGGGGAAATTCTGTAGGTAGATAGAGTTTTGCTTTTTAAATCTATCTATATAGGCGTTTTCCTTGGAAAAACACGATTTTACTGATAATAATAATAATAATAATGATAATTTTTGGATCTCGAAAATGGCTTCAACGATTTGGATCAAATTTTGTAATTAGATCAGGTGTTGCCACTGAAGTTCATCTATGTAGACGCTTTAATTCATAATATTAATAATAACAATATGAATTTTTGGAGCTCTGAAACGGCTCTAATGATTTGGATAAAATTTTGTATTCAGATAAAGTTTTGCGTTTGAAGTTCATCTATACGGGGGTCTTTTCTGAAAAATAGTCATTTTACTAATAATAATAATGATATGAATTTTTGGATCTCGGAAACGGCACACTGTATATAGCCGTAGGTAAAGTATTGAACGTAAAAAGTGTTATAAGAGGCATATCACGCACGAATGGAAAAAATTACATATCCACGAGTGCGTAATTGCTAATATACTAGTAACTTCACAGGCTAGTCTGTATTTTTTTACCTATCCCACATAGTATTATCGATAGAAAATCACATGTTTTTTGGTAATTATTATGTATTATTTACTTTTTATAATAGGCTTTCTTACAGTGGTTTTGCAGAAGACTATACTTCCATTGTATATTCACCAAAATATAAATTGTAAATATGCCAATCGAGAACTGTAATTTTTAAAATATTTACCATTCCCGTTAATCCTTTTTCTAGGACATGATGTCACAGATATAGGCGGTTTGTCATGAATCATTGATCCACTGCTAGTGAGACTAGATATGCTATATTCATAATTCAGGATTTTTTTTCATGGGAAATCTGAATTTTCGATAAAAATTTGAATTGAAAATGAAATGCGATAAAATTTTGATGGAAAATTTGGAAATGCCAACACTCCGGCTTGAACGAGCCGTTTATTCGTTACACACCTTCTATACTTCCTACATGTCGTGTTTTATGAAAAAACGAACATATTTATTGAAAACTCGTCATATCGAGAACAAAATCAGACTCATAAAAGTCAAAATCGAAAACTTATCATACATACGTAATTTGTTGAAGCTCAAAAATATTCATAAAATAAAACAAAATAAACACAAATATAACACACATCGGTACATTAACTGAATATCAGATAACCTGTTGACGAACGAAATTAGTCTTCTCTTTACCACGATTTTCCTCTTACCGTAATATTTAACTTTTCAACTCACATCAATTCACAATTAAAATTGGAAACTAATGGCGTGACGATCACCACAGCCTCATAAATGCGAATGCTAAGTTCTGTCATCCGTACGAAGCGGATCAAGATGGTGATTGAAGTTACTCGTGAAGTCATGTGAATTCACATGTTGTCCTGGAAATGATGTGATCATTGATAAATATTATGTAAATATGAGTAATTTCTTAGTAAAAGCATGTAAACTTCGTCAATTTCACAGAGAATTACATTATTGGAAAATAATATAAACAAGTATTTATAATGTGATTTCACACCCTATTTTTACAATGTACTGAGTACTTCGAACGCAACGGTTCGCCATGCGCTGTTGTGAGGTATTTAGATACATTCATATTCTAGAGATTTGTATCATACCTTAGGATAACGACAACAACAAAAAGTTCATTATACTTGTATTTCTTCGTCTCACATATACCCTAATTACTTCGTCTCCTTTACTCAATGTTTCCAACGCTGTCCATAAATTCACCCTTCCGAATGCTCCAAGTCAACCAAATTCAATTTATGAGATAGTTCGTCTAGATTGAAATAGTTTTTTTTTCCTTCGGAACTTTTATCGTTCTGGAAGCCATCGATAAAATGATTTGTTGCAGTCCTGGAGTATCCGCTCGACCATTAACAACATATCAAAAAAGAATTCGTCTTGTCAAATGTCTGTCGAATTGAGAATTATCTTTGGAAATTAATTTTTGACGAAGGAAAACCAAGTGAACGTGATGCTGAGGAGGGCAGTAGCGGTACCATGGCACGTGAAAATGCGTTTTTGTTATCCCATTTTCTTTTTCCAGCAATAATTCAATTTTTGCGGTCGTTTAGAAGTCAATTGAAACGACCTGAACTCCAGTTTCTATATTCATTTTTAGTTTGAGAAAATCGTGCTTGGGCGTCAATAATATTTCCAATTGCGCTGCTACATACACCATTGGATTAATTGAAGGATGAAAGGATTGAGTGACTGTTATTTGTTGATAATGTAGAGTGTACGCTTATTGTTTTTAATGTTATTATTGTCTATGAATTTTCGAAATTATTATTAATATTATGACTAAAATCACATTTCTTCATGAAAATTTTATATAAATCATTGAAGCCGTTTTCGAAATCCAAAAAGTATTAGGGGCTGTGTGTCATATGTTTTTGCCTATTTTCTGTAGTGACCGTAAGTAAAGTAAATTTCTACACATTGTTTCATTAAATTTATTTTATAGTATGATGACAATTCATAACAAAAAACAATTCAAATAATCCATACAATTGCTATAATTTGGAACTATAATAACTGTCGAAGAAAAAACTTTCCATCATACACTTTCGTCAAGAGCTTTTTTGTACTCGCGTGTTCGTTGAATGAAGCGCAGTCGAGTTGAACAAAAACGCTACGCCTCATTCAACAAACTTCACACTCATACAAAAAAGTCCTACTTTTCGAAATATCATAAAAATTTATATTGGCACTGATTGACTTTAAAAATAAATTTCGGTTTTCTCATTAGATTGCTTCGAAGAAAATTGAGTTCAGTTTGAAATATTCTGTACAAATTACAACAGCTTATAGGCTTATGGGCACGTTTAATAGCGTGTTCAAGTAATATTGTCCTGACATGTTCGATTTTCCAATATATTTTAGTGAATATTCAGAAGTGGCTATTATATTGAGTATGATGTAGAATATACTTCAGGAAAAATATTTTCTGAATATTTGACGTGAAAATTCAATCAAACCTTTTGGAGTTTATCTAATAAAACCAACAAGGATGCCAAGTCAAGATATGATCAGAGAGAAAATTTGTTTTAGTTGCGATGATGCAGCTTTTACTCATGAAAGAAATTGTGAATCAGCACAAGAGCATGGACACCTTCATATAATGCACATGAGTATGTAGGTCTTGGAAGGCGATTTAGTCTTCAGAGGAACCCTTTGTAGTATAAAGTGTCCATATTTTCATTCAGTAAGAGCATACATATTATATTCCTGAAATTATTGATCATGCTCAAGTTTGGGAATTATTTTCTAAAGAAGATAAGGGGCAAGATGAAGTCATTTGCTATGCAATCCCCAAGGCATATTGGTTCAGAATGCCCACATAAAAAGACAGAAGGGGCGGGGATTAGGGTAGTGGTTAGTGCTGGTGCTTGGTGACCCAGAGGTACCGGGTTCGGTTTCCAATCGGGACCAGCTATTTTATTTTTCTGAATGATTGAATCTCGTTGCCGGCTGGGAATAATCCCCCACGATTCACTGTTGCGTTAAAAATTAACAGTGCTGCTCCTAATGTGGCGTAAGTAACACAGCCTTCCCAGAACACGTGGCTAAAACATAAAATAAACAGAAATTCAAAAAAATCCACTTTACATGAATTATATTCTAGTAACGTTCATGTTTCCGAAGAAGATCGGGAGAAAAGGGATTCGAAAAGTGATAAGTATGCAATGTGAAAAAAATCCAAAAATATTTTTAAAAAAATCTAAAAAAATATATCAAACTCACACGCCGTACGGAAAGGAAATAAAATACTAAATATTTATTTATGAATGTAAATATGTTACATACTATGCTGCCAACCCAACCGAAGACTTCATTTTCTACAATATCTGTTTTTCCACAATTTTTATTTAATATTCCATTTTACTCGAATTTTAAATAGTATATTTCTCTCCAACAAATGGATCAGGGTCTAAATCTCGAAAATTTCACGTCATGTAATACAATATGATTTCTATACCTTAAAATTTGTTTTATACCATGTGCATGTAGTTGCCATATGAATTCCTTATAATTATTATCTACTATTTCAATTAAGTGTTATAATTGTTCCCAATACAAAATATTTTTATTTATGTGTTGTTCTATAAAATTGTTCTTATATGTCTTAAATTGATTTTATTATGTTGAGTACGTAAGTAGTCCTCACCAAATATGTTTTGATTACCCGTGGTCGATCTCTGTACAAACTATTTTTATATTAATTTTATTGCTATATTTAGAAATAACAGTTGTAAAATTATTGAAATTCATGATGACATATCTTAAGGGTCTTCATCCCTGAAAAAAAAAAGAGATAAAAATACCAAAAAATACCAAAGAAAGAATATTTCCCCCCATTTTTGTGTATTTTGAACATTCCCACCATCAAAATGAACGAATATTTTTGTGATCTTTCATTGTATTATTGAAGTCTACAATTTACTTAGTTCAATGTTATTTTCATTTTCCTCTTTAAAAATTCCGTTTATTTGTAAATAATTTTACAAAAAGTGTTGTTTTCGCGAAATGGATTTCCTTGCATTATTCCATTCGAATTGGGAAATATTCAATTTTACCAACAACGTTGAATAAAGGGATGTTTCAGCCGTCGACTAGCGAAAATTAATTATTCCTTATAATTCTGGATTCCGAAATGAATTTCTTTACACACCTCATATTGCTTCTTCCATACGGCTGCTAACGTGAAACGTGAAGAGAGGGATCATACAAGTTCTGTTGCAACTAGCGGTTATGATATTATATGAAAGTACAGGAATTCATCACTTGAGAGACAATGCATCATGACCTTCTCAGATTGAGAAAAAAATCCTGTTGGACGTGTTATAGGATTAACACTATGTATATGTTTAGTGACCAGGACGATATAGATATGACATTCATTCAATAAATATAATGTAATGTCACAAGACTGATTAACTAAAACTATGAACTATGAAAAATATGAACAAACATGATAAAATTCTAGAAAAAGTATTAATGAGAGCGAGAGAACATGGTGTTAGATTAAATAAAAATAAATGTAAATTGAGAGTCAAAGAAGTGAGGTATGTAGGTCATATTTTATCAGAGAAAGGTATTGAGGTGGATAATAATAAAATTGAGGCCATTCAGAGAATCGAGGCCACTAAGAACACAAAAGAATTGAGCAGGTTTCTAGGAATGGTTATATATGTTGCCAAGTTCATTCCCAATTTATCAAAACTCACGGTCAATTTGCGAAAACTAATGAAAAAAAAAATTATGGGAATGGACTCATATCCATCAGAATGACTTTGAAAATCTCAAAAAAATACTGGTAAACAGACCAATTTTACAATATTATGATGGACGAAAACCTATTGTGTTATCAGTTAATAGTTCAAAAGATGGCCTGGGCGCTGTCATATTACAGAATGGTGCTCCAGTGGCTTATGCATCTAAGAGTTTATCAGAAACTCAACAAAAATACGAACAAATAGAGAAAGAAATGTTAGGAATTGTATTTGGATGTCAAAGATTTACCTTTTGATTACCATGATAATTTGGAAACGAACCAAATGAACAATTATTTAGATAGTGAATTAGTTGCAGAGAGAGAGGATACTATAGAAAATGAAAATGCTTTATCAGAAAATAGGGAACATGATTTGTCAAAAAATATTGGAAATGATTTGTCAAAAAAAAATTACTGTACAAGTCCAGGTAGAATTGTTCGGAAACCTAGTTATCTTAATGAGCTGTTTATTTTTTGAGGTAGGTACTCATCATTTATTTTTGAAATTGAGATAACTAGATTTTTAGAGGGGAGGTGTTATAGGATTAACACTATGTATATGTTTAGTGACCAGGACGATATAGATATGACATTCAGTCAATAAATATAATGTAATGTCCCAAACTAAATATTATATTTGAGTCTATATTCTTTCAATGATATAACAGGACGAGTATCGTGATCACTGATTCGATTCCATTCAGAATTAATGTGTATGAGCTTTTGGGTTCGGATATCATGATATTTTGCGAACATTTCAGAATTCAAGGTAGCAGCTCCAAAATAGCAGAAGAAATATCCGATTTATGGTCCGATTCTATTCTGAATTGGTAGAGGTATAGGGTTTGAAGTGTTTGATTATTATAATTCGAAATGACGGATGTGTTTCGTAATTGAAAAATTGAAATGTAGGGGTTCTTCAAGTCGGAGATTTTGATTTTTTTCGTCAAAATTAGAAATTTCAAGATGGCGGCCCCGAGATGCATGATTTACGGTGGTAATCTATTCAAAATTTGCATCTAGGGTTTTGAGGGAAGAAGATTATTTTTTCAAAACTCAATAATTGTAGATGACAATTTTAGGAATGATCTGAGGAAAATAATTTTTTCATTACACTTGAACAAAGTCTTGTCTGATATTTTTCTATTTCAGAAAATACACTCTCTATTTCCTCAGGGCTATTTAGCGAGAATATCAGAGAGTGACATATTTTTATGATAAATGACTGAAAAGCTAGCTCTTATAACCTCTATGTTAGTAACTCTGTTCTAAAGTGGTTTCCAATAATTTTTTTTCTGGGCGGCATCTTTGATATCCTATTGAGTATTTCAGAAAACTTGACCACTGCCCTTTAAAAATTAATGCCGGACCAAAACAAAGTAACAAACCCGTCTAATGTGTGGGTTGATACTAATCATCCATATATCAGTTGATTATCAGATTAGATTCGATTCTGATAATTACCAGTTGATAAACACTGTAATAACTGCATATTGTGATATACAGTATCGGAAAGTTTTCATCGGGGGTATAGACAGAAACTACGCGAGCAACAAGGAACGCAATGATATTATAATAGCACATAAATAAGAGAAACGCACTACTGTACGCTTCTCCTGTTACCTCGCCCGACAAATTAACAGCTCACATCGATATCCCTTAGAGTAGAGGAGAAATTGTAATGCTTTCTCAACATATAGCAAGCTATTATTTACGCTCTCATGAAACCAACATACCCCCCATGAAACCTTTCCGATACTGTATAGGTATATTCTTATCAGAATATAGAAACAGTATAATTATCTTTGAAGTGCGACGAGGTAAGTTCTTAAAATATTGATTACCTATATCGAATGCCTTCTGCAGGAAAAAAATATTATTTAGTGACATTGAAAAGTTCTAGTTGTGATACTGTCCAGCGATATGAATGCATAATCAAAGTCATAAAAGCACTGATGATCCTCAACCCACTGCAGATTGAGGGTTTGGATATGGATGTGAAGTACTACCTATTTCCCAAAGTTACTCAATTTCATACATAATTGGTGTGAAGCGAAGCTTCTACAGACATACGTAATAAGAAATACTTCTTAAAGAAACGATTACTTGTTAAGATAACAAAGTTCTGGTCTTGATATTGTTTAGTTTTGTGTTAAAATCAGAGCCATAAGTCTCTCAATTTTTCAATTCTTGCCTGAAATCTCTTCGTCGTTTTGAGTTCATGCTGAAAATTTATATGGTGAAGGGACCCTTACTTGAAAGAAACAATCTCAGTTTCAGATACTTGATTTGTCAAGTTTTCATTATTCATGATTCTACATGTGATTTTCTGAACACCCTGTTCTTATTTTCGAAACAATTTGAATCAATTCATGCATTTTTAAAAACAGCTAAATAATAATTTCAAATAAAATACAACCACAGATCACAAAACACTCATATAACCTGCTTCAATTCACCTAAATACCAATATTGTAGTTATAGAATAGATTAATGGATTACAGAACTCGTCCGCCATCTTCAATACCTCAAATTTGACAGGAAAATCATAGTCATTGTAAATCCCTGCGTACCAGTTTCAAAGTTTTGAACAGAATCGGATAACGAATCAAAAAATGAATACTCACCTACTTCATCTTGAAGCCGCTATTCTGAATTCTCCGTTAAAAAAAAGGTAAAAACATGATATTCGATCCCAAAAACTCCTAAATACCAATGTTGAATCGAATCGGACCATAATCACCAAACTTGTCCGATATCTTGAATTTTTTATATGAAGGGAAGTAATGCATACTTACTCAAAGTGGAGTTTCAGTATGATGAAAAGTCGTCTCCTAAATATATATTTCCACCCAGAGTAGGGAGGGGATGTTGTCAACGCCGCTTTGGCAATCACTTGTCAAAAAGTTGCAGCAAACATAAATCAAAAACATGTTTTCCAAACAATAATTACATTAATTGCAATTAAGAAAAATGTGGAAAACCAATAAATTAGCATATAAAATCGAATTGGACCATAATCACAAAACTCGTGCGCCATTTTGGAGCCGTCATCTTGAAAACAATAATTAAAAAAAAAATTCACAATCTCCTAGACCTAAAACTCACATTTACGAATTTTGGATCGGATCTGACCATATTCACAAATCTTGTCCGCCATCTTGAATTAATTTATTCTGACAAACGATTCCTGATCTCTGCCCCGGAAAATCCTCTCATACAAATTTTTAATCGAATGGGACCATAATCACAAATCTCGTCCGCTACTTCGTGTTTCTCTCTGAAAAAATACTATAATGCATCATCACCGGAATTATGAATAAGTACCCCAATAAAATTAATTGTGTTCCAATATGATTTGAAAAAAACCTTCGAAAAATAATATACGATAAAGACATCATACGCCAGCACTGTATATTTATGCTGCATGCGTGTCATTGCCTTTTATCCGAAATGCTAGACGAGACCATCGGTATATCCTTTCTTTCCAAAATTCTCATTCAAATAATCTTTTTTAATAGTTTCCGCCCGTCAATCAATTATACCTGCTATTTCTAACACTTCATCTTCCACAGATTTTCCGTTTTTTTATTTTGCTTTAAACTGTCAATTCATTCTGTTACTGGAGCGCAATATTTAATCTGAAATGCTCGTGCAAATTTTCAGATTACCACGAAAGCTGATAGGAAAAACCATCACCGAAATACTTAATTCGGTCCTGTACCGCGCGTGAGTTGACAAGCTGGAAATGGGCGGAGTTTGAATTTATTCAATCCTTCGAACACGAACTGCCATCTAGCGATGAAAGTTTCTTATTTTGAGGGCTAAAGACCGTTGAGGAAGCCAATCATGCATTGAGATTACTCATCAGAAGAAACTGGGGAACTGAAAGAATTTTCACGTACCAAAATCAGTAGATTACTAGATTAGAGCTTTGGAGAATTTTGGTATGAAAGACTCTGAGCCAGTATCATCTCCAGTTAACTGAGAAAAGAAGTCGAGGCAAGGCAATTGCAAATGTGCTATGTCAATCTCTCATTGGAACTTCAATGTACTGTTGAGTTCCTACCAGAACAGATAATATCGTTCATAACAAGTAATTTATATGAGTTTAATGTAGGATATCCCAATATCCATCGGAATATGTCAAAAATAATTATTTGGTTCCTCAAAAATACTCCAAATCTGTGTGTTACATACAAGACAAGGAAAGGAACAGTTAGAATTGCAGATGCATACGAATCCAGTTGCCCCATAAAAGAAAAGAAATCTCACAGTGGAACCATTTGGTGAAACGAACACCTGTCAAATCTGAGATCCGAAGTCCGCTGGCTATTTCACAAAGCCAAGCGGGACGAAGATTGGCAGGGATATAACGAAAGGCTGACAAAACATAATAAAGAAATAAGGAAAGCCAAGAGCAACAGCTTCAGGAGCTTTTGTGAGACAATCACATCAAGCCCAGCAGCAGCCAGATTACACAAAACTATGGCGAGTGGCAGAGAGAAAGGACCAATGTCACTCAGAAGAACAGATGGTAGCTACACAGAGGATGAAGAGAAACGTGCTCTCCTCTTACTGGAGACGCACTTTCCAGGCAGCATACCATTTGAATCCGACAGATCACTGGAAGAACCAGGCAGAGCCAAACGAGAAGACTGGGAAGGAGCTGGAGTGTTACGCTGCACATCGTAAAAAATTTAATATACTGGGATCACACCAGCTGATTGTGGGAGAAATACCACAAGTAGCCCCCCTCAATATTCTAAAATTCCTGAAGGAATTGAGGCTTGAAGGGCTGCTGTGAACAAGAACACCTTGTGATAGCAGAAGCAGATGGGGCACAATAGATCTAATCAGGTCGCAGCGCATCAGTAACCATACATACTTACCAATACCAATAGAATTGCAGATGCAGACTTCGCAAATGAACCTACGGGGTATATTTTCTGATATGCAGGTGGTTTTATTGCATGAAAAAGCATAAAACAAATGTATACTACATTTTCATCCTGTGGAGGGGAATATGTTACAGTTTCGAAAAAAATAGATATAGTTCGTCTTCAACATGTCATTACTGAATTTCTACATGTGAAAGATTCCATAACTCGATATGAAAACAACCAAAGTGCTTTTTGAACTTGCTGAAAGTTAAGTTTTTCATAATAGAAGGAAGCACGTGGAGGTATTGGGCCATGGTGGCAGGTGGGTGAAGCTTTCGCTTCTTAATCCTGGGTTTGATTTCCATATGTCTTTCTCAGCTCGCACAAGTATCTCGAAGACTTCTAAGGGTTGCTCGTAAGGTTAACCTGGTCGATGGAAAAAACAATAATATGTTTTCCGACATGTTTGAGGTATTTCGACTTTTCAAAACATTCACGGCATGATTTTTGCTTCTTGAGAGGAACTCTACAATGGTCCTTATCGAAATTCAAATGTCAATAGAGAAATTTGTGAAATACTAGCGATTCCTCATGAAAGGAAAACCAATTTTAGCTGGAGAACAATTTTTTAGAGAGTTAGCAAGCGCATGTGGCATATTTCAGTAGAATTAAGTGTTGATTCTTATTTGCATAGCATCTTGAAGCTATCATCGCAGAAAATAAATATTTCATTTATAGGCGTGTGAGAGTCACAAGATTTCTTAGTGAGAAACTGATGTCCAATGAAATTAAAGGCCACGTATATTTATTACCCATGGAATAACTATTTTCAGCTCATGGAGATTCCTTGCGGTGTTGAAGTTGTGAAGAGTTGAGATAAAGCAGTATTCAAACGTGGAGTATAATACAGGGTGCAAAGTAATCCAGAACCTGGATAGAAGAATGTTTATTGAAATCAGATCTTTCACCTATATGACGATGGCTATCATGAATGAACATGCATCTGGTGTCCAATATGTTACTGTATGAATGACGATAACTTATTTTTCATCAACAAAAACTTGTAACTTTGATATATAATCTGAAGAAGAGGAGTTTGTAACATAGTCGTAGTGACCAATGACATACATAACAAAATTAAACTTGATGCTGATATCCCAGATCTAGTATTCAAGGTGAGTGGGATAATAAATGATCAATGTAAAAAAATCAAACCAATGAATATCCAGTGGCATTCAATTATTTTTGAAATATGATATTCGAGGTCTATGAATTATCGTTGGTAATATCACAAGGTCATAACAAATAACCGACTATTATTTTTTTTATCAAGAGTACTTTGTATTGTGATAATTTATTTGGACCATAATAAACATTTATAACATGAATGACTCTCGAGAGCTTTAGCTCGAGGGAAATATTCTATGATTATTTATGTTCATATGGTCAAATTGAATTGCCTTGGAACACAAGTTGCTCAAAAATAATTAAAGAAAATGATAGTCTCTATTTGTCATGATCGAGTGATATTCAGGTACACTTTTCATGAACATCATCAAATCATTCATCATGTACATATTCTCTCTAGACAGACCTAATTCTTTTTGGTATTTTCACTCGCACATAATCGTGACTTGCACGCACACGCCCCTTCTCAAATAGGTTGGTCAGTTGTTTACTATCGACGAGACTTGCCATTGACAGGATGCTAGCTGGAGCAGCGCGCCCAAGTAATCACGAGTATGAATTCCCTTTGACCCTGTACAAATTTATCGACAGTCCTCGGGGATAGACAAGTATAGGCAAGTGCTTCTTTGCATTTCTTCTTTCTTCACCATAAATACATATATTATCATATACAACTTTTCTGCATTCGAAAATTGAATCATTTTTTAATTTCACGAAAAACCGGAACAAAACTGAATACACTTCCGTAAAATCTGACAGGTTTTCTGACAGATCGATAAATACTGGCATTATTGCATTTATTTTGACGCTTTCATGGCCCTCTTTATAATAAGCGGATGAACGGATGACAAATTGATGAATTTCTACGTTTAGAAGGACCCTTTGACATCAAAAACATCTGCTTTCACAAAATATATATATCCTCTTTAATTTTACAGATATTTGCCCGCGGAGTTTTATATGCATATAAAAGATGGACCCTATCTTATTCCAAAGACTTTGTATTCATAGCTTTATTATATTTTGGTTGATCAAGAAAACATTCTGATTGTTCCTCAATGATAAACTCAATCAACGTTTAACCTCATAGGCGACATCAATCACTGAAGAATTGAGTATATTGTTGACTACCCTGTACAAAAATAACGGCGTATTTTTTCTCGCGAACATTACGAATTCCCAGTCGCACACAATATTGAATATAAATGAGATATTGATATTTTTTCATTCAGCTGAATTTTTCCAAAAATCACAAAATTCATGATTTAGCGCCCTCTAGCGCCGAATCTAGTCATACGATCGAGTTGGGCCAATGGAGACTTTTACTCAGAAGGCTTCTAGCTACAACATATCAAAAATTCAACCGTTTTCATCAAGACTTTTTCCCATAAGGTGTGTGCGTGGTCCTTTGGAATCACAGCCTGCGTTGTTTACTCTTGATCAAAATTCTATTTTTGTTCCCCCCTGTACACCGTTTGGAAATTTAAAATTTTGACAACTCTTGTGCAAGTACTTTGCAATGCACTGATTTTGATGAGAAACATTTTTTTTGACAAATTCATAATAAAAAAGTTTTCCGTATGGTGCAAATTTTTGAAACTCACTGTACATATTCTGTATCAAATTTTGATAGGAAACCTATTTTAGGAGTATTCGTCTATTTATGAAACTTCATAAGAAGTATGTTTTATCCGTTAAACAGAACGGTGAAGGTCGACCTCTCTTCGGATCCTGTACTACATATATACGGAAACTATCAGTAAATGGCTGGAAAATAATGATATAAAGGCAATGATATGGGCGACCTTGACATTGATGATGAAAAAAGAGTATGATATAAACTTTCGACCTGAATGTGAGAATCTCCTAAACGAAATGCGATGGAAAGGATGTGGTATAAACAAAGTGACGATCCGGAATCGAGAAATATCTGTATTCGTTAATAAATCCCTTGGAAGTTTTACAATCGTATGGGCCTATGACAAGATATTGAGATATTGAGATATTTTCGTGTAAAAAATACTTGTTTATTTTCTACTGTAATCACAAATCAAATATTAGGTATGCAGTTTCATCATTCACTCGATGAAATAAATGAATATATTTAAAATTTGTCATTTCATACAAGAAGCACAGGAGTGATTTGGTAATCGAAACCTTCTAGAACACTTTTTTGAACTTTCGAAAATGGTAGGTCAGTTTACATAGCATAATCGCTGTACAACACTTCATTGAACCCAACCGTAGGAAAGACGATGGGAATGGCGCTCAGTTTTACGTATCTTTTCGTATTTAGGAGACACACAAATATTCGTTTGAAATTATTTGTTCATCTACCTAAAAAAATAGCTTCAAAGTAACTGCATTTCTGGGACATTTTTGAGATTTTTTTGTAAAAAAATTACAGCACGTCATATAATCAAACGTCCTCAGAAGCATGCTCTTGTTTGAAATCGATACGATGAATTGTTGAGTTATCAATTGAATATTTCACCCTAAAAAGCGTCCGAAATGATCGCGCTCATGGCCTCTTAATGTCTCTTGAGTTTCTCGGATCTTTCGTTCATTTATTTGTTTTTAATTTGGATTTTCTGTTCATTCTTCTAAATCTTTGAAACAGCTCGCAGTTTTATATAGTATTCTTCATGCTTTACTGCACACTTGTGTTAAGTAGGTACATAGACTTACCAAATTTGTGCAGTGAAGTATCATTTTATCAATCAACATTTTTTTTTATCGCAATCACCCCTCTCCATCGGGTAATTGTGCTCAAAGGCAATATATCAATTTTTTGTCGTAAACCAAAAATTAATTTAAATTTTCTAATGTGGATGATAAAAAAATAGGTGTTTTCTGCGCAAATAAATTTGCAGGTCCCTCTGAGTAGAGTAAGCAATAAAACATATTTTGCTTGGGTGAGCGCAGTTTTCTCCTCTTCTCTACTCAACACCACCAGACACAAAAATTATTAATTAAGTTATTTGAAGCTCAAGTTTTCCAATATTTATCAGCACTCCTCTTACCCTGCAACCACGAACGAAGTATAATTCCAACTGCTCCGGTAAAAGGTCTCAACGCGACGTTAAACCTACCACTCGAGTATTTCTTTCCTGGGATCCGGTTCCGGTGGCATACGGCCACGATTTCCCGACAGGAAGTGGATAAGGAACACCGGCTTTCAGCGGCATCTCCTGCGCCGCGGCGACCAAACCAACGGACGTCGCTCGAAATTGGGTTACTTGATCCGTACGTGTCGAGTAAGAATTGGAACCACAGTTTGGAGGAAACTCCTTGATAATGGGATTATACTGAAGGTCTTAACGAAGAGAGGAGCTAAAAAACAATCCGGGAAAGTTTCATGAGTTCGCTCTTTAATTTGTTTCGGGAAATTGTTAGTTAAGAAATGTGTTAACTTCAGAAGAACCGTATCCCAAATGAAGCAATTCAAATGATATACAATGTCATCGTTAAAGTTTGCATAATATGGGATTTTTTTTTTCACTCACTTACTGCAAATTCAGAAGAGATGTTTGCCTTCAAAATAATGCGAAATGACGTTTAAGAAATTTTATCGATCGGCTACACCTGTTAAATTTGTATTTTTACTTTTTTCTGCTTTTCCTATTTCCATTATGAGTTACACTCAGAAATCTCTGTGGAAAATACTGTGGCACCCGCCGCTACCGGAGACACAAGGTCGACCATTTATGTTACTAGGATAACCTCAAACGGTATGCCTCCGGAAAAAAGTATCTATATCAGTCCTTATGGTTGGTGCAAGAGTATACGCATCGGAATGGAATTTTGAATCGACAAATGTTTCACGGTTCATCTCAAAAGAGAACTCTGCAAGGAATACGTTGTCCAGGTCGAAGACCGAATCATTCTATATTATATTGATGTCGGAGATGTATACTTATCTAGAGCAGGACAAACGACGTTTTCAAGAAGTATTCGCTATAAAGAACTGTCACCGCAACAAGTCTCAACATAAACTCTGACAAGTCTGGTCGTAATTTAGAACTGCCGGGAGGAAGGAAGAAAGTTGCTGCAAGTAATATACATTTTGATCATACTCTACTCCGTTGAAGTAATGAAATAAACTCAAGAGAAGTTGCGAAAACTCGACGTAAAAACTCGCAAAAAAATGAATCTTTATTCAGATACAGAGCGTGTCATAAGGCTCCTCCTGATACCGTAACAAGTGATGTATTAACATCTACGACACTCGTGAGGAATAGGTGTTGCCTTTGCTCCGAGAGATATTGATAAAAGTGGAAAAATACTTTTTATGAAATGTATGAACTTTATAAAAGGTGTTTCCGAAATTGGGGCGATTAAGAAAATGAGTTGTTATATGGACCATAATCTACTTCCAATTTCATGTATCGCTCCAATTTGGGAAACACCATGTATATAAAAAAAGAGACAAAGTGAGGGAGTCATACAGAGAACGGGTATACGGGGACAGGAAGAGGAAAATGGAGGAAGTGAGGTAGATAAAGTGATTCATATGAATATCGCTGAGATATACTTAAAACTCCTATTTGAATGACAGTCCTTCAATGTCTCAATACATTCTATACATTTTGAAGATGATAATGATACATACTAATCCAGTAACGACAGACAAACTCGAGCAAAAAGTGAAGAATGAATTGCAACATTCTGAAACTCGGCACATGACATCTCGAAATTATGTATTATTAGACAAAAAATTGTTTATCAAAAAATCAGGGGTGGAACCAAAAAAAAAATTATTCATAAAAATGATAAATCATATTTTTCGCTGTTGTTTCGGAAAGTATAAGATATATCAAGAAAAAATTTCATAAAGTTGAAAGATTATTCAATTCTCCAAAAGAAATATACTCAGTAATCTCTCACAAAATGCGCTCGTTTTCTCAGAAAACCTGATTGAATTCCGAAATCAAATTTCAGGCTCGCTTTAACCCGCCACTGCCATTTTCGGCAGGGCCAAATATAAGATTTGTCATAACTTTGCTAAAAATTATAGTAGAAGGAGAAGACAAAGTGCATATTGTTCCTGAAGACTTCTACTTCCTCATGCAACTATAACATGTAAGTATATGAGTACCTAAAATGTGTTTTGTTTTACTTCACATAACCCTTCTACGATATTTACGGAGGATCCGAAAGTCATGGATATTTTAGTTGATATGAAATAGTTATACTGGAGCAGGAATCAGTACCCTCCTTGGACCATATACAACGATTTGAGGCTACTGAAACAAGTATCACTTATACATGCCAAAGAAAAAACTGGGTTTTACTCCTGGCTCAATTTTCAACTCAACCATAATCCCGGCAATTTCTTCAGTATATGTTGAAAATAATGGCTCATACACATCCTACCCAAAAAAAGAAGTATGTGATTTCAAGCTTGAGGTTTGCCCTTCACAATAGTGATATTATAGTCATATATACAGGGTCATTCACGTTATTCGACACGAAGCCTTATGGCTAAATCATTTGATTTTTTGAAAGTTTTTTCTTTACGATGGATAGGGACCTATTGGCCCTACATTTTAAAAATATTTTCATGTTGTACAGGGTGTGCCAAAAACACGAAACATATCAAAGTTATTATTTTTTAAATGGAATACCCTGTATATTATTTCATTTTCGTATTTTACGATCAAAATAAAGGTAAGTTACATTAAGGTTTAATTCACCTAAACCTTATGGTTTTTGAAATATCTCTTATTCTGTGAAAATGCAGCATCAGCTTTAATGCTTAAATTCTCAACCAGTGTTGTCTTGTTTTCAACCAAATTAATGCTAGAGGCTACTAACTGAATAACTTTCATATAGCAGTTGTGAAATATTTACTAACTTATACAAGGTGTGTAAAAATTAAGGCAAAATAATCACAATCTTTGAACGGTGATAACTTGTTTAATTTAAATGGAACGCCCTGTATTTTATGTCAAGAGAAGATGTCAAATTTAATTGTCTATCAAATACCTGTAAACATTCCTATAGCTAACTCTTCACGTTTTCAAGTAAAACGCACATTTTCATTTTGCAAACTGATTTTGAGAAATTTATTATTCATCAAGTCGCCTATGGCGTTTTGACGAATCAGAATTGTTTGAAATAAACACCGGGATTTAATAATAAATACATTTATTTTTCAATATTTTAAATAATATGTATTAGTTTAAATTATGAAGAAAAAATAGTGGATATAAAACAAGAAATATTTCATATCAAGTGTTCAAAATGGCGATCATCAGACTCTAAACACAAACTTATCCTCTTTCTAAAACCTTCAGCAACATTTCCTAACATTCAGAAAAGTTTCTCTGTTTCATATTGTCGGGTGTTGTTGTTGGTGTATTATAAACGATTCCTTTAATGTATCCCCACAAGAAGAAATCAGGTGACGTCAGGTCGGGTGACCTTGGGGGCCAATTTTGGAATCCTTTCCTTCCAATCCATCGATTTCGGAAATGAACATTTAAATTTTCACGAACCTGACGATGGAAATGTGCGGTAGCTTCATCCATTTGAAGCCACATCGTTCTTCTTAAGTCTAAGGGGATGTCTTGTAATAGGAGCGGAAAATGATTTGTTAAAAATTCTAAAAACAACAATCCATTTAAATGTTCTTCGAAAAAATAAGGAACAACTAAATATTGACCCATTATTCCACTCCACACATTCACTGACCATCTGTGTTGATTATGGTTAATTCTAAATTGATGTGGATTGGAATCAGCATAATAGTGGAAGTTATGTCTAGTAACAGTCCCATTGTTATGAAAGGTGCTCTCATCACTAAATAGAACAGAATTGAAAAAGTTTTCATCATCTGCAACTGTATCTAATGCCCACATACAAAATTCAACTCGTTTCCCATAATCGTTTTCGGAAAGCTCTTGGTAAAGCTGGATAAGGATGGTAACTATATTTTTTCAGATTTCTTGATACGCTTGCTTGACTAATGCCGATATTTTCCGCCATTAGGTTTTGACTTGTATGTGGATTTTCAATAACAGAGGCAATCGCCGCAAATTCATTTTCTTCGTTTTCTGTCACAGGTTTTTTTTAATGGGTTTTTCATACCGAACACTCCCAGTTCGTCTAAATAGTGTCAACAATCTTTCGAATGCTGTTTTATTTGGATGATTTCTGTTGGGAAATCTTTCAGCGTAAATTCGTGATGCCAGAAAACAGTTTTGAAGACATTCTCCAAGTATAAAAATCACGTCGACTCTTTCTTCTTTTGGATAAACTAGCATTTTTATAACGAAATGATGATAACAAGATCACAAACTACCGCTATCACGAATAGGATGATTTGGAATTAAACACTTATAGATAACTGACGACCATAAGTAAATACTAAACAACTTGTCAAAACGCCATAGGCGACTTGATGAATAATAAATTTCTCAAAATCAGTTTGCAAAATGGAAATGTGCGTTTTACTTGAAAACGTGAAGAGTTAGCTATAGGAATGTATACTAGTATTTGATAGACAATTAAATTTAACATCTGCTCTTGACATAAAATACAGGGCGTTCCATTTAAATTAACCAAGTTATTACCGTTCAAAGATTGTGATTATTTTGCCTTAATTTTTACACACCTTGTATAAGTTAGTAAATATTTCACAACTGCTATATGAAAGTTATTCAGTAGCCTCTAGCATTAATTTGGTTGAAAACAAGACAACACTGGTTGAGAATTCAAGCATTAAAGCCGATGCTGCATTTTCACAAAATAATAAATATTTCAAAAACCATAAGGTTTAGGTGAATTAAACCTTAATGTAACTTACTTTTATTTTGATCGTAAAATCCGAAAATGGAATAATATACAGGGTATTCCATTTAAAAAATAACAACTTTGATATGTTTCGTGTTTTTGGCACACCCTGTATAACATGAAAATATTTTTAAAATGTAGGGCCAATAGGTCCCTATCCATCGTAAAGAAAAAACGTTCAAAAAATCAAATGCTTTAGCCATAATGCTTCGTGTCGAATAACGTGAATAACCCTGTATATATGGCATATATATATATATATATATATATATATATATATATAGCATATATATATATATATATATGGCAGGTATAAGTGGGACCTGTCACACTACTTTAAAATTGTTACATATAGTCCAAAGAGGGTATGGGTTGCTGCTTCAGTATAATAATTCCATATTTACTAAATTATTCATGATTTTCGAATCATCCGCAAACATCTCCGTGAAGTGCGACAAAACACATTTTAGGTACCTACCCAAATGCTCGCATTTTCCTTCTCCGATCATTTCAAGCAGAGCTATGACCAATCAAAAATTCGGCTCCGCCAGAACTTTCAGCGGCGGCTAAGGGTGAACCTAAAATTTGATGGCGACTCTCACGTTTTCTGAGAAAACGGGCGCATTTCATAAGAAATTACTAGGAATAATTTATGTGGAAAATTTAATTGTTTTTCATCCTGTTGAGTTGTTTTTCCGATAATTCATATATTTTCCAAGATTAAAATAAAAATCTATTTATATATTTTAAAACGAAAAAAAAAAATATGCTCCAACCCTGGAATTTTGGTAAACAATTGTTTTTCGTCTTTATCATGGTTCCAACTACTAGCATACCAAGTTTGGTGGTGCTACAATCGATTCATGTCTCAAAACCCAATCGTAATGGATTATACGGCTAAAGTATAGTGGTAACTCTATTTGAATTTTTTAACGATGAATTGTAGTGCTTGTGGGTATATTATTATTAGCGTTTGTTGTCGAATATTCATGTTATGGACATGACTTTTGAAAGATAACGTATCATAAATATACGGTGAAAATTTAGTTTTGTGTAAATTAAGGCACATACACATGCTGAAAAAATATATATTCTATTGAACATACTCACCCACCTTAGTTCTCTTGATATATGGTCCTGATTATACAAATCAGGCGAAAACATAAGTCCTATACTCTTTTGATGAAACAAGATTCGATACTACAAGGACCGTTATTAGTGGTTGAAAGAATGAGATGAAATACGCTATCATATAACATTTTTTAAACTTCAGTTGATGAGAAATTTCGTTGAGGATATAATAATTACTCCATGGAGGCACATGCTTCTTTCAATTATCAGTTATGTGAGGTACAACAGGCAATTTGGTATCAATTGTCAGTCACAGTTTTTAACCTTTGGAATTCAGATGGTGTTAATGTTCCATCGATTTCGAAAGATATATTATCATGAAGATTACCTTGTTGCTTTTATTCGAAAAATATTAAGCCGGATTATTTCGTAGGATTCAGTTTGGGAGTGTGATTGATTGAAGTGATGAGAGGACTTTATTGGCAAATGTTTCAGCTTGTTCTATTTCAGAATATATTTTTATGTGTCATCGGTGGAGGAGTGACGCCATCGGAAATTTTTTTTAAATGGAACTATAAGTAACGCTTAGTAGCGTCAGAAAGCTTGTTATTTTCTCGTTTTACAATTCTATCACGTCCAAAATGGGACAGTCGGTCTTGCTGGGGAACGATAAAAAAATGCACTGCCTAGCTTGATATACCTATACAATTCTGAGATCAGAAGAACAGACTGATAAATGAAATTTCAAGTACTTTCGAATGCCGTATATACAGGGTGGCCCACAAGGTTTTGGCCAGGGAATGTCTCGGAACACGAGAGTAGTAGAGAATTAAAATTTTGGGATTGTAAAATAAAGCAATTGGTGCAGCTTTTTCTGATATTATGTTACCCAATGAGCTTCTTGTTTTCGGTCCCGTGACATCAGATTCAAAGTTATTAATGGGATCACCTGTATATCTTGGCATTTCTATGTTCCTTCTGATGAAACGATTCTAACAAACCATCACACTTGTGGTCTAAAACGATTATTTCAAGAAATACATATACTTTAATATCCTTTGTCCTACGCCAAATTAGTCAGATTTAGAGTCACCTTTATATTTTGGCAGTCCTATATTTTATATCATTGAAAAACGTCGTGGGACAAAGGATACTGAAATGGCTGTAGTTCTTGAACTAATCGTTTTAGACTTCGAGTGTGCTTCGTTTGGTGGAATTCTTTTATCGAAAGGAATAATATCGAAATGCCAAAATAAACAGGTTTTCCTGTTAATAAGTTTGAATCTGATGTCACATGAGTAAAAAGTTCATTGGGGACCATAATATCAGAAAAAGCTGCACCAATTGCTTCAATTTACAACCCCAAAATTTCAATTATTTTCTACTTTCGAGTTCCGAGATATTTCTTGGCCAAAACCTTGTGGGCCATACTGTATAGTCTCTGTTATACTCGAAATTCACATATTTAGATATTCTACTATTCTAAATTTATATATTAAGTGATTACTCATGAAAATTATTCATTTCGAAAGAAAGTTGGTATTCGTGTGTATGTGCATCAAATTTTGCAAATAAATTTTGAGCCACTTCTAGTTGCCCTCACCCAATAGTTAACTTCAAAGTTTGCAGGTTTTTTAATTTCGTTGATAGTGTAGTTCAAAATTTCTGTAAGAGAAAAGACAAAACGGTGACTCACGTGATTTGGGACTATGATCCGATTCTATTCAAAATTGATATATGTGGATATCTGAGGTCAGAAGTTATAAATTTCATTTAAAAATTTATCAATTGAAGATAGCAGCTTCAAGATGGCGGACGAGTTCTGTGATTATGGTCATATTCGATTCAAAATTGGTATTGGTATATGGTCGAAGATTATGAATTTGTTGTCAAAATTCATGAATTAAAAATGGCGGCTCAAATATGGCGCATTTGTTTTGTTATTAAGGTTTGATTCGATTCAAAATTGTTATGTGGGTACTCTCGAGGTCAGAGATTTATAAATTTATGATGGCAGCCTCAAGATGGCGGACCATTCCTGTGATTATCGTACGATTCTTTTCAAATTTTTTGTGTGGGAGTTTTTGAAGTCAATGAATATGAATTTTTTGTTGAAATTCCTGAATCCAATATGGGAAATATTTTTGTGATTCAATTCTGATTCTTTTCAAAGTTGGTATGTAAGGGTATTTGGGGTTAGATCTTGAATTTTTTTTAAATAATTTTTTTTTTTTTTCAAAAATTGTTCCTACCGTCATCCGGCTGCATCTCTCAGAAGTCTTCGGAAGACTTATAATAATAATAATTATCGTCTTTATTATAGTCAAGTGAAGGTTAACATACATGAGTACTTGGCAACATAGATTTGATTGACCATAAAGGGCGAAATTTATTTTTGGTCGTGTACTAGACATAACCAAAAATATTCTTCCACCTAACCCAAACCCAACTAGTGCGATCTAGGAATGACGAAGATCCCACTTTTCAACATGCGATCTCAAGCACGGTCGAGAATTCCAACAAGAAATATGTCTGCCCAAGCGTGCCGGTCACCCATCTAAGCAATAACCGCTTTTACGGTTGCTTTTATTTCATCGACACCACTAGACTTATGCACTACAGCTGTCTTCTCGAATGTTTTGTTGGAATTTATGAATTCAAGACGGCGAGTCCAGGATTATTGACGGAGTTGATATTCAGATTGCTTCCTTATTGAAAATTCTGAAAAGTCAAAACATATTTGAAGAAGGACTTGTAATTATTATGCTTCATCAGAAAACTATAGACGAATGCGTACTAACTGGGCAAAATAAAATAAGGGAGTCTTGGCCTTCACGATATTCCTCATACCTTTTTCAGCAAACTCTATGGGTCAGCAAAACAATATATTTTTTACACGATCCAATTTTCTAACTAATCTTATTTAAACTCCCTTGATAGATACAGTGTGTTTCGTAATTTTTTATCACCTCTGTGATTCACCTATTCCTTGATTTGTTCAAAAATTTACTCAATCAAAAACGGGAACAAATCCATCAATCGAGTCGCCAGCTCGAAGTCCAGATCTTATATTATTTGACTTTTTTCAATAAAGTTATGTCAAAAGTATGAACTTTAGACAGACATAATGGGCAAATGGATTTAATACAATAATTTTGTTTAAAAACGACATAAAATGTTTTTTCCTTTTATATCAAACTGTATCAACTATTAATGGATTTATTCCAGTTTTTGACACTAAAAATCGTATGTGGAATTTGTAAACAACTGTTAATGTAGCATTTTGAAAAAATATATTTAAATTTGCGTACGCTACTGTCTGATTCAGATTGCTGTATCGCTAGAATTTTGGTTATGCTACATTCTCCAACTAAGTTAATTCTAATTACAGAGGTGGACAAAAAATTATGAAACACACAGTATCTATCGAGAGAGTTGAGATATTAGTACTACTAAAACGAGAAAAACCAAGCTTTCTAACGATTCTAAACATGACAATATGGTTCATTTAAAAAAATTTCCAATGACATCACTTCTCCACCAGTGGCACATCAAAAAAATATTTAAATTCCCAAAAAAGTGGATGGTGGAATACCCTTCAACTTTCGTACCAAATTTTTTTCCCGTAATTTTAATATTATTAACTGAAAAAATTGGCGGGTCTATACATTTGGCCAACTCTGTATAAGGTATGTATATGAAATAAAAACATGGACCCAGTGATAACGTGTTTTATTCAATAAAAGGATTCGAACTATATTTCAGTAGTCAATACAAGTAAGATATCTACATATCAGTCTGATACAGTATGTCAGTCTTGCAATTATAAGAAGAATGAAAAAAATATCAGCTATAGGAATATATCTCAATTCAACTTAGCTAACTTACAAACTCATATTGCAAACGAGAGTTTTTTATCAGTATATGAATATCTCGGTGATACTCGAAATAGTTCTGTTGATCTGGTCTATGAGGAATTTATAAACACTCTAATTTACTATGTTGATTTAACATGTCCTAGTGTAAAGAAAAAATCTAGCAATAATGTGAGTAAAAAATCCTGGGTTACTTCCAATCTCATACAGATGGGCAGCGATCTTAGAAATTTGTTTTAGTTAACCAATCAGTCCACGAATCCCAATGATCACTTGTACTACAAGAATGCAAAGAAAAATTATTTAACCGAATTTAACAATACAAAAAAATCATACTATCAAAAAAGCCTTGAAAATAAGGACAGGAGAGAAAAACAAAAATATATTTGGCGTACTGTACAACAAAAAAACGGAGAACAAAATTGCTTTGAACTAAATAGTGTTGAGGTCGATGGAAACATAATAGAAAACAAGTATGAAATTAGCAATGCTTTTGCTGAATTCTTTTCAACAAATGTAAAACATGTGATAAATGCACATTTCAACAAGACATTTTTCAATGATTTTACAACTGTGTATGTTCACAATACCTTTTATTTCAATCCCATCATACCTGAAGTTGTATTCGATGCTATAAACTCTTTGAGAAATGTGAACTCTGAAGGTGTTGACTGTCTCTCTACAAAGGTGATTAAAAGTGTAGGTCCCTATATATCGGGTATTATAGCTGATATAATCAATTTTTCAGTTGAAAAGGGTTCATTTCAATCTGACCTCAAGATAGGAATTGTGAGCCCAATTTTCAAGAAAGGCAATCAATTATGCCTCGACAATTTTCGCTCGATAACGGTGCAGTGTGTGATGTGTAAACTAATCGAAAAATGTATCTACAAGCAAATGATTTCCATTATTTCAAAATACCATGTTATAACTGAGCATCAAAATGGCTTTCTTCCGGGGAGATCAACGGAAAGTGCATCTATTGCGCTTTTCAATTATATTGATACTTCGTTGGACATGAAAAAGTATGTAGGTGCACTGTTCTTTGATCTTTCGAAAGCTTTTGATTCAATCAATACTAATATTACAATTAATAAACTAAGTGAATTGGTCTTTCGCGGTAAATTTCTATCATGGCTGGATTCGTACATTGAAGTCAGGAAAATAGTAGTAAGAATTGACGACCAGAGATCCCTCCCCCATGACGTGGATACTGGGGTTCCCCAAGGATCAATTCTCGGTCCGCTGATTTTCTTACTGTATGTAAATAATCTCCCCAAGTACATCAGCACAAAACACTTGATTTTATATGCCGATGATACCACCTTGGCAACTGATGCAGAAACGCCGGAAGGCCTCATTGCGAAAATGAATATACTATCAAAAGAATTCACCACGTGGTGTGGGAGGAATTCTCTGATGGTCAATTCTACTAAAACCATCTGTATGCAGTTCTTCACCAGAAATGAAATATCAAATAATAGTAGAGTCTCAGTAAACGATATTGTCCCTTTCTCAAAATCTACCAAATTTCTAGAAGTATTTGTAGACAATGATATGGGTTGGAATTCTAATATTAATCACATTTGCAAGAAATTGAATAGTAGCTACTTTGCTATATTACAACTAAAAAATATTTTTGTGTCTAGTCAGTTGATCAGCGCCTACTATGCTATCATTTATTCCCACATTTCGTACAATATTATTCTATGGGGTGGTGCAGGAGACGCATCCAGAGTTTTCATTTCTCAAAAGAGAATTGTAAGATTAATGTTCAATCTAGACCATAGAGAAACATGTCGTAATCTTTTCAAAGAACATAGAATTCTCACATTTTACTCTATATATATATCTACAAATGCATTCTCTATCCAACCCGTTCCTCTAAACTTATTAGGCCTCCCAAACATGTAACTGCACTGTACGAAAAAAGCCCAATGTATAAAGGAATTCAATTTCTGAATCATTTGCCTTCTTGTCTGAGATTGCAAAATAACTTCAACGTATTTAAACGAAAACTAAAAATATTTTTAGGTAATGAATGTTACTATAACATATCAGAATTTTTGAACAAAAAATTTACGTAATTTTATCACGTGTGACAGATTAGTGACTTGCTGTAACTATACATTACAGCTATGCATTTCCTCCCTACGACTTATCCTATATCATAGAAACTGTGATCATAAAGGACTAATAAAGTATTATTATTATTATTATTATTATTTTTCTTTGGCGTGTTGGCATCGACTACTATGGTCATTATTATATTATTCAGCAATAATTCTTCTATACATGGAAAACAACGTGCACTACAGAGAACGCATTAAGAAAATAGAGAGAAGATATGCATTAAACAAACGGCATCTTTATGAATTTTATTTTCACGAGCACACTACAGCTATTTCAAGTGCAATAACATAAAATCGGTCCGTACTCAGTGAATAGTGTGGTGTCGGTTTTGATCGTTCAATGTAGTTGACCAGTTGTGGGATGAGCAGATACCCCCGAAGCATTTTAGAACAAGTACATGTGCGACTGCTTCGAATCGGTGACTAGTATGCTTATCTCTATTATACTGATACGTTCTCTGTTGTGCGCGTTGTATCCCTATGGATAGAAGAATTATTGCTGAATCTGTATATCTATGGTGTTATTGGTGACGTCAGCATTATGTGTTATTATCATTTATATGATAACAGGGGTAGAACCTTAATAAATTAAATGATTCGACATTACTTCGCGCAAATTTACGACCATTCACTAGGCTCGGCCTTCTACAAAATGGAAGACACCTAGTTTCGCAAAGAACGAATGACATTCTTTAGAGACAGTGGAGGCACCTAGGGGGATTACAACAAAACATATAAATTAGTAGTTGAAGAATCAAGATATAAGTTAACAAGAGAAAGTAAGATTTAATATTTGAAAGACAGATGGCCTATATGTTTGCAAATATTATTTTATTTATTGTAATGCTAATTTTAAAGATTGGTTGTTAACTGAAATTGAGGGAACCTAACAAGGGTATGCAATCAAAATAAATCTGATCATTGAGAGAATGAACATGTTTCAAAGTTAGATTTATATGGAAGATTTCACTAATATTAAATAAAACTCCTTATTATAAATCTGTAGTATGTCAAAATTAGTTTCTGGATTGAAAAAGTGATTAGAGTTAATGATATGGTTTGCAAAAGAGTCGTTAGTTATAATTTCAACAGTGTTATCATGATTTTTATGTTTTTTTATCGTTCTGATGTGTTCTCTCAGCCGTATCTTGAAATTGCACCCAGTTTGACCTATGTAAACACTATTACAATCAGGAGCAGAACTTGTTTATAAACGGCAGACTTATCCATTAAAGGGATTTTGTCTTTATTGTTAGTCAAATTTTCACCAATTGATACTTTTCCTAAGTAGGGAATAGAACTGAATTTGGTGTATTCAATGAAATAATAGTATATCCTGTAACAAGGTTAGAATGAAAAATTCGATGCGAGTGGGAATTTCAGAGCGCGAGCTGAAAGCGAGCGCAAGGAACCACGATCATAACGAATTTTCATTCTAAACGAGTAACAGACTGCTTTCTCCACAACCACAAATTTCACTAACTTATAATCAAATGCAAGCGAAAAATTATTTTGACATTTCATTTCATATCTTGTCACTATAAAGTGTTTTAGAATATTTATTCAATATCAGGAGCGTGAGTGTTACCAGTCTGTTATCAAATATGATTTCAGAATTGGCAAATTCTGTGAAGGTTGTGGAGAAAGAAGGTTCTGATTAACATTTTTGATAACGTACCGTTTATAAGTTTCGTCAATCATATGGGAAGGGAAACCAATATTGGCACCTATTTGTCTGATGATATTAAGTTCTTTGGTACGTACATAATTACAACTGTCAAGAAGGACCATGCAGTTTATTCGCAAAAGGAACGAAGCGGGTTTATCAGTGAATGAATTTTGACAGATGAGGGAAATAATCAATAAAATTTGATAAAATATTGCGGTATAGATTCAATCGGGCACATTTTGGAAATTGTGCTACGTTGGTGTATTCATTCAAATGAAACAAAATACCACAACTGAACAAACTACAATATCGTGGAATGCATATTATTTTGAAATATGACCGTTACGTCCATATGCACTGGAATGGCTTATTTGTTTTGCAATGATTTTAATATTTATGCTGGTTGAAGAATTATTAACTTCATGTTTCATAAATTTTGTAACAATGAATTATGACATTCATTACCATGTAAAAATTCAAACAATTTTGAACAAACGTCGATATTCTAGTTAGTACAAATGAAAAATTGGACCAAATTTTACATTGAAATATTATATGAATATGACGGAAGCGCGTAAGGTGCATATGAGATACTAGTACTCTTTATGAGGCTAGAACCATGAAAAATTGGGAAAAAAATTCGTTGCGTAGGTGGCTGTGATTTCAAATCTGAATATTGTTTTTGATTTCAATAAACTTTTCTAGATAAAATACTTTGATAAAATTCCTATTTTTCATTCTCCCCTGTACACCGGTAAAAAATTGCAATTTTTATAACTTGAATACAAGTTTGTCGCAATGCACAAACTTTTATGAGGAATAAAATTTTCTGACAAATGCATTTCCTTCATGGTGCAAAATTTTGAAACTCACTGTATTTACTTTCGATTTTTATTACTTCGCAGCATTTTATATTCTTCCCATCTCATTTCTCATGAAATATTAGTATATTTAACGTGTGAATTTCAATTATTGTGTAAGTAATTTTGTTTCCAAACTGGGCTTCTCTACTCAATCAAATAATAATAATAATAAAAGCAGGGATTGGTGCATTTCTTTTCAAGGCAGCAATCCGGGCAGCTGATGAACTTGGTCTCGTAGTCGACACTGAACGGGCAAACCCAAACTTTGTCATCGAGTTGGAACCCGTTCAGCAAAAAGCTCACATCAAAGCTGCGGAGACTGAGGTCCTCCTGCTGAAGTCGGAGACCCAGGGATTCATAATGGCTTGCCAGGATGGTGTCTTCAACACCCAAGTCCACCGTAGCCGCGTGATGGGTATAGAGATCCCCGTCACTAGATGCAGAGCGTGTCGTGGGGTGCCTGAGACCCTCATGCATTTGCTGTCAGCATGTCCAGCATTTGCGGTCTCAGCCTATATCCACAGGCATAACGCGGCTCTAGGTGTATTTTACTACCATCTATGACACTCGTACGATATAGACGAGACAACGGTGTTGCCTTATGCTCCTGGGGATATTGAGTCCGTTGTGGAGAATGAGAAGTGCCGAATATATTGGAACTACTCATTCCCCACCCTCAGACAAATACAAGTCAATAAGCCTGATGTAGTCCTCCTCGACCATCAGAGTAAGACGATTTTCGTCTTACTCACGGCTCCTGGTGAAACGAACATCGTCCGAAAAGAGGAGGAGAAACGGACTAAATATCGAGACTCTCTCTGAACTTCGCAGGCTCTACCCAAACCATTCTATTAAAATGGTGGTTCTGATTATAGCGGTCCTTGGTGGAATGATGGACACACTTCTCTCGAATTTAAAAATCATACCGGTTTGCCGTAATATGGCAGAAATCTTAGCCGGACGAATGCAGAAGGCCATCATCTTTGGTTCACTGCGTCTGCTCAGGGCACATGATTTTCGGACTCAGTAATCGCTTACCTCACGGACGTGGGAAGTGGTTATCTGGGTAAACGATCCAGCGTGCCCTCCGGATGTGTCGGGGATATTCCAGTCGGGCATGACTGGAATATCCTTTTGGGAAAAAAATTATTATGATAATAATTCTCTACTCTCTACCTCTCTACGAGTGTTGAACTACCATCTACGACACTCGTACGGTATAGACGAGACACCGGTGTTGCCTTATGCTCCGGGGGATATTGAGTCCGTCGTAAACAATGAGAAGTGCCGAATATATTGGAACTACTCATTTCCCACCCTCGAGCAAATACAAGCCAATAAGCCTGATGTAGTCCTTCTCGACCATCAAAGTAAGACGATTTTCGTCATGGAGTTTTCGGCTCCTGGCGAAACGAACATCGTCCGAAAAGAGGAGGAGAAACGAACTAAATATCGAGACTTACTCTTTGAACTCCGCAGGTTCTACCCAAACCATTCTGTTGAAATGGTGGTTCTGATTATAGGGGTCCTTGGTGGTCCTTGGTGGTATACCGGCTTGCCATAATATGGTAGAAATCTTAGCCGGACGAATGCAGAAGGCCGTCATCCTTGGTTCATTCCGTTTGCATAGAGCACATGATTCTTTGGCCCAGTAGTTGCTCACCCCACGAACGTGGGGAGTGGCTATCTGGGTAAATGTCACTAGCGCGCCCTCCGGATGTGTCGGAGCTCGGAACCGGATAATAATAATAATAATAATAATAATAATAATAATAATAATAATAATAATAATAATAATAATAATGTATTCTCCGGAAAGACAATACGAATATTGTATAGGAGTAGTCGCTAAATCTAAGTTGAAAATAGAAATAAACATATGTAATAACATTCAGTTAACTGCAACATGAAGGTATATAAAAAACAGAACACAGTTGATTTACAATTACTGTTATAGTGCCTGATCGACTCTATAATAACATCTTTCAATTAGAAATTGTTTAAGACATTGTTTAAAACGTATTAAAAGTTCGACTGTTTCTTACATGGTCCGGTAGTTTATTAAAGAGGACTAAGTGAATTAGGACAATTTTTACATATTTGGACCCTAGAAATAGCTATTTACCTAACAAGTGCGGAAAGAAGTACTTTTCCGCACGCGACGGCAGTTGCACTAACGACGCGGAGCGGAGTTCGGACAAGCCGTTAAGGGCGGAAAAGACATTTTCCGTAAGAGTTAGGTACAATATTTTTCCTACGAGTGTTTTTGTCCATCTTATTTATGGAAAAACAAGGTTTTTAATAAACAAGTTTTCATAATAATGCTACAAAATGACTAATAAGACAGAATAGTTACATAGATCGTTTAGTTAGTCCTCAATATCCTCATTTTCAACAATACAAAAATCGTGCGGAAAAGTAAAATCGTACGGAAAAGTAAAAATCGTGCGGAAAAGTAACTTTTCCACACGATTTTTAATCGTACGGAAAAGTACAACTTTCAAAACGAAAAATCGTGCGGAAAAGTTACTTTTCAGCACGTATGAAAAAGATTTATTCAGTTGATTTTTTATTCTTGTGTCATGATTATGAATGCTAGATCTGGTCGAAAAGCTGTTATAATTACTAAATACATAAACACAAACTTCGAAGATAAAAAGTGATGGTAACGTCAAAATGTTACAAGTTTTGAATACATCAACACAAGTTTGTCGAGACGGTAAGCCAAACCTTACAGATGCCATTTCGAAGTCTGGAGTCTACTTGAACATAATAGAGCATCAATAATTGATCATTAGACAGGACTGTTCTCAATTTACGGAATTGGTAGGAAACAGAATTCAATTTATTGATTAAGAAACAGTGTTCTCCCCAGGAAATATGTAGCGGTCTCACTTACTTCTTTTTGTCTATTACGAAAGCGAATACATTTTGTTTTACCTGTATTTAGATAAAGTGAGTTTGCTCTGAACGACTAGTTCATACCATAGGAAATATTATTACGTTTCTGACGTAAACATTTTTCATCCTTATCTGATATAATGACTGATGTGTCATCAGCGTAAACAATACTTGAGCCATTACAATTCACAATTTAGTTGATATAGGGTAAAAATAGGGTAGGTCCGAGGACTGAACCCTGAGGAATACCTATTTCAAATATTCACTACACGATGATTGATGGTTACAATAGTGACAAGGTTACTACGTTTACTCTAAAAAGTTTTTATCCATTCATGAGTGACACCACGAATTCCGTACCGAGACAGTTTGCCCAATAAAATATCGTGACTAATACAATCGAATGCCCTGCTGAGGTCACAAAATACCTCAACAGGGTACTCGCCAGCATCAATGCACTTAACAACTTCAAGAACATAGGAGTGAATTGCGGTTGTGGTCGATTTATTTTGTACAAAGCCGTGTTGATCTTCTGTTATGATATTGAAATGAGAAAAGATAGCAATCTCTCCAAAAATGATAATTGAAATATTTTAGAAAAGAGAGAAGGCACAGTAATCGGTCGATAGTTACTTATCAGGGAAGAGTCGCCTTTTTTATATACGGGTGTAATTTTACCAATTTTCAAGGATTCTGGAAATATTCCATTTGTAAATGACAAATTAATGAGGTGGGCAAGTGGTGCCATAAGGTGTATAAGAACACGTTTAACTAACACATGAGGTACCTCATCAAAACCCGAGGAAAATTTATTTTTCAATTTTCTGTTAAGCATGGCAAATAGTTCAGGTTCGTTATAGGGAAAGAGAAAAAACGACCGAGGCTCTATTCCAATATTATTCAAATATTGATTAGCTACAGCTCCATCAACAGATTCAATCTGTGAAACTAATTTGAGGGGTTCATTTTTGAAAAAACTCCTGAATATCTCAGTGATTTCTTTAGGTGACTCGCATATTTTATTGTTATATTCTATGGAGGTTACTGATTGTTTACGTGATTTATTAGTTAATTCATTCACTACACTACAAATTGCCTTGACAGGGTTGTCGGAATTATTTATTTTCTGTTGAAAGTATTGTTTTTTTGAATTATGTACTAGAGTTTCATGCTTTTTCTTTTCTGCTTTATATGAATCATTCAATTATGGATGTTGTGTTTTAAGCGTAAGCAGATCCCTTAATCTTCTGCTGGAAGTCTCAATATCTTCAGTGACCCATTTGCAATTGGGTTGATTAGTTCGATGATGTCTATATTGTTTAACTTTAGGAAAATGTTTTTCAAAATAGAACAAGAAAATATTTAAAAAATATTAAAGGGCACAAATAACATTTTTTATGGTAAGAAGACACCAGTTCTCGTTACTGATATCGAGTTCGAATGAGGTTATTGTATTCTCGGAAAAATTACGCTTGAATGTGTTTATTGACTTTGGCTCATCTATCGGAAGTCCGGAGTCAAGTAGGATCGATCGATGGTCGGAAAAACAATTATCGGATATAAGGCACACTCCGTCATCAAAATTGTTACTGAATATATGGTCAATTATTGAGGCCCTACCTCCAGATGATATTCTGGTTGACCACTTTATAAGTAACTTCATGTTGAAGCAGTTCATCATACTGGACATTTTTTAAAATATCCTGAATTCACTGATGAATCCATATTGAAATACCCTGTCACAATAAAGTTGATATTTGGTTTATATAAAGAATTTCAAGAATGTCATACAATTTTTCCAGAAATACATCTGGATCCCCTTTAGGAGGAAGAGCTCTGTAAATACATAATATAATTAAAGGTCGATAGTTCAGTGTACATGATGTACCACATATCTCAAAATGCTGCTCCAGATAATACTCCGATGAATTTAAATCAATAGCATGCGAAACATTTCTTGATAATATTGCAACACCACCACCCTTCATCTTAGTTCTATTGGAGTAACTTGTCAATTTAAAGCCATGTAAGTAGTAACACTGTTAAACACAATATCTTAATATTAAAATCTTGTTTATCTAAAACAATACTGTCTATTATAGTCTGATTGATACACTGGACATTTGCCAAAAACAAAAATAGATGAAATAATATTATGTCTTCATTTGTGACCTCCTCTTTAGATCTAAAAAACGACTCACGCATGTCCCCTGTGGCCAAACATTAGGATCCAATGCAGTCTTGAAGTTATTTGCAAAAATAGTAACTTTATATGAAGTATACAGGTCTGGATACTTTGGTGTTGGGCTTTCACAAATCACCTCCGGAAAATGTTTCTTAAGCAATGTTGAGAGAGAACTAGCGGTAGTGCTCTCATTCAATCTAAACACTTGTAGTGATACATGTTTCGGAACTTCCTTGACATCAACATTTGAGTTATTATCAACAATAACCAATCGTTGTTGACGATTATTTTTTTTTCCTGTTGGTGACTTGAACCCAATCATTTCGATTTGATGCCTGTGGTGTCCTAGGTTCAGTATTATCATTCAAGTGTATATACTCATTTAATTTAATTTTTGTTTGTTCCTCTAAAACACATTTAGACAGTTCATTTTGTGTTAGCGGCAAGAAATCCCTTCTCACTGAAACGGGGTTTTTCTCTTTGTTATTGTTTGGATTTTCTTCCCCCTGAGTTCTTGGATAATTATATCTTTCTGTTTTATTATATAGTTAAAAATATTTAACTCTACCTTTTTATCTGGAACACCTAAATCGGTGACTGCATCAACTGCTGGAGTATTGTCAGCTGGAACACTACAACACACTATTTGTTCACTATCTATGGTCACAATGTTTTTTATACTTAACACAACCGTAGTGTATTACGGTTTCACACTTTGAGCATTTCATACCACTTTGGGCCTGAACTTCACATCTTTTACATACTTTTGCAGAGAGCGATGTATCGGCCTGCTTGCCGATCGCTGCCATGTAAGTCATAATGAGAAACTGAATACCTAGTGTGTTCTTGCGCGATTAAACTGTATGCTGAATTAAAATGATGGTACTTTGGGTGATGTGGGTTTTTTTGAAAATGAAATTATTCCACATATATATATATATATATATATATATAAGTTAGGAGAGAGGAAGTCTTTGCTGACCAGTTAAGATAAAGCTAGGAAAACTTGTTGGGTACGCAGCATGCAGGAAGTATACTCTTATAACACTTGTTCCAATATTTCGACAACGTTTATTGTCATCCTCAGGGAAAGAGTGTCGGTGAGGTTATGTGCATAGATATTATAAAATAGACGTTAACAATTGCAATGTACATATTAAAACAATTTGTGAGAGTCCTTATAGGTCATCATCAACAATTATTGAACTTTTATAGTTAAAAAACATTTATTATAATAAAATTGAAAAATTATTTCCTCATACCGGTATTTTAAAATTCTTCTTCTCCCATGCCGACGTTAAAATACCGGTATGAGGAAATAATTTTTCAATTTTATTATAATAAATGTTTTTTAACTATAAAAGTTCAATAATTGTTGATGATGACCTTTAAGGACTCTCACAAATTGTTTTAATATGTACATTGCAATTGTTAACGTCTATTTTATAATATCTATGCACATAACCTCACCGACACTCTTTCCCTGAGGATGACAATAAACGTTGTCGAAATATTGGAACAAGTGTTATAAGAGTATACTTCCTGCATGCTGCGTACCCAACAAGTTTTCCTAGCTTTATATATATAGATATATATATATATATATATATATATATATATATATATAGTAGAACGGTAGTCTTTGCTGACTAGTTAGGATGCAACGTTTTGCTTGCTGCTTACCCAAATAATCTTTCCAAATTATATATATATATATATTTTCGGTAACCATACAATCCTGAGCCGAGCATAGTAGAACTTACTAACAACCCTGAGCCACAGTGACAAACCTGAACCAGTATATTGGTTCAGGATTGTTTCGCCTTATTTGTGCCTTCAAACGCATTAGATTACCCCTTGTCTAATGTTACGATGACGTTAAGATATGAAACTAGTTGCGCAGTTCTGGCTAATTCCGCCGTAATCTCCCGGTAATCTTGCAATTTTTTAAATTGCCGTGGTTTGGGAATGTATTATTCTTCAATATTTTAGTTTCATGATTCGCCACTCATAGCGCTCATGATGATCGGCAATCTTCGCAAAATTATTACAATTCCAAGCCAGTCGATTTGACAACAGTGCTTTATTTCCCGCGTAGTGCTGTTTATAAGGGAACTTTATTCTTTGAAGTGAGTATTGTGTTTATTATGTGAAAAATGTCACAAAGATGTAGAAAAATGGTCAATTCATGTTTTCATACAGGACAGACAGGTGAGCAAGAATGAATCAATTAATTATTCTGTTTGTTCGTTATTCGTTATTATAGGTTAACTTTGTGGTATTCCCGCATTTTCTTTATTGAAACTAAAGTTTATGAAAAGGGCAGTAGTTCGATTTTGATGTCTCTTATTATCGTGATGTTATTTTGCCAAATAATTGATTTTTTTTTTCCACATTTCTTGTTTGAAGTATGTAATGAGATCAGAAATACTTCCAAAATATTTTCGGACAGATAGTTTTTTTTTTTATTTCAAGATGCCCATTTTATTCTCTACCAATATTCGATTTTTTTTATTCTCCACAAACAATGATTCCAGAAAAGTTGAGAAAATAGTTACTGTCTCCGATATGACTGAAAAGAAAAAATTGTGAATTCAAGTGAATTGACTCAGACAAACTACTAGTAAAAATCAGGTTATGCTATACAAACTGATGAAAAATGCTATTCCAATTTCCCCTTTAGGTAACCAATCTTCTTTCACAGTGATACTAATATAGTGAACAAGAAAAAATAAAACACAAAGAACATATATATATATCAATTTTGTAAAATAATGGAAATAACAATTTTTTCTACTCCCGTGCGGAAAAATTCACTTTTCCGCACTCATTTTAGTTTTGAAAGAGTCGCTTTTCCGCACTCAAACATTTTAGTGCGGAAAAGTAGATTTGTTTAGTTTTTGCGGATTATACTGACATTTTAATATTGCGTCGCAGAAGGTTAAAATAGAAAGCTTACCAAGTATGGTTGTATAGTTTAATATATATTTAATGATAAATGTTCTTTATGTTAACTTTTGGGTGTTTTTTCCGCTAGTAGAAAAAAATAGTGTACCTATCACGAGCGTACAGTGTCTTTTCCGCACGCGGTTTCTGGCCGAACTCCGCTAACACGTCGTTCGGCCATCTGCAATCGCATGCGGAAAAGTATCACTTTTCGCACTTGTTAGGTAAACTACTATTACAAATTCAAGTGCAGAAAGTAGTACTTTTCCGCACGCGACGGCAGTTGCACGAAAGACGCGTAGCAGAGTTCGGGCAAGCCGTTAAGGGCGGGAAAGACATTTTCCGTAAAAGTTAGGTACAATGTTTTTCCTACGAGTGTTTCTGTCATTCTTATTTATGAAAAAAAGTTTTCAATTAACAAGATTTTCTAATAATGCTACAAAATGACACATAGGACAGAATAGTTACATAGACCATTTAGTAAGTTCTAAATATCCTTATTTTCAACAATACAAAAATTGTGCGGAAAAGTAACTTTTCAGCACTATAGTGCGAAAAAGTAACTTTTCCGCGCGATTTTAAATCGTACGGAAAAGTACAACTTTCAAAACGAATAATCGTGCGGAAAAGTTTCTTTTTGATACATTTCCCAACACATTAAAGAAAGAAGAGCTCCTAAACAACAATAAGTTAGAGAATTTGTGGATCTGTATCCCGAGATATTTAAAGACAAAAAGTGGACTTCGGTAAAAGCAGTGGTTTATAATATGTATACAGGCAAATTGAAATATTAGTTTGAAGGTTTGCATTCCTGCAAATTATTTATATTGAATATTTCTTTATGTTAATAAACCGTTCAAACTGTCTATGCTTTTTCATTTGTAATTCTATAATTGTATATTCCTTTGATAGACCTGGTTTCCCAACAAACAGTTTGTTGCGGGGTATTGATGACCTATTATATTTTTCCCGTACCTGTAAATACTGGACCAGTAAATAGTCCCGTATGCGTATGGTATGACCCATTTAAAATTGAACCACCGCTATAAAATTAACATTTTCAACTGATTTGAATGATTCTTCTTCCATTAGGTACACATTCAAAATGTCTACTAGGACACCAAATTTCATGAATGAGTCTTCATTTTCAAGGTAAAAAATCTAGAAAAATTCATTAGCGTTTTTTTTGAAAAAAATCTGAATACTGCACTGGATTCACGATATTTTCAAAAAGATTTTATCAAAATTTCGTTTGAATGCATCCATTCGTAATAAAGTTATAAGGGAATAATTATTGAAAAATATGCCGTTTAATCAACCTACTACTTCAATATCCGAAATTTTATCAAAAATTCAGATTGCAACCCTAAATTTTGAAAGTATCGAAATATCACTGATGAGAATTTCATTGAAATCGGTTGATAAATAAAAATATTGTGGATAATAAAATTTAAAAATGTGCTGCTAATGAAATTTTATGTTAACTTTCTCAAATTCTCTTATAACTTTTTATTGATTGGCGTAATTTAACGTTATTTTGACATGGACCATTTGCTTTTTCGTAAAACAACTTAATTTTAAAATAGAACGGTAAAAGACGCCATTAATGTGCACATGAGAGCTCCTTCATTCAATTGAAATAAATCAATATATTTTTTGTACATTTTCACAGCAAGTTTGAATAACTATTCATTTCACGAAATTCACAGCATAGTGTGCATACTATGCAATTCATAAACCTGGCAACGTTGCACTGGCTCAAGTTTGTAATTAACTCAACTGAAACCTGTATATTTTGGCTTGGGAATGCAATAAAAGAGCCATGGTGCAGAAATGTATCATTTAAGCCTAAAAACATACAATATACAACTTTGACATTTGAAGGAATTACGGTGTATAAATGTCATTACAAGCATCACTGTACAATTTTTATCATATATATGCAACCGTCATCTCTCTCTCTATAGTATTTCTGCATGGTTCGGAATTGTATGATTTTCCAGCAGGCTCAGGATTGATACAAAGATCTATATATATATATATATATATACGTATATATCAACCTGTGGTAGAAGTCCATGGGGTCTCGAAGTGGAGTGGTATAGATTCATAATGCAGAAAAGTCATGGAACAATCAAAAACTGTCGATCAGTTCAATGGTATCATGGTAGTACATGTTTCGAACCTATATAGGTTCATCATCAGCTAAATTTAAAATTCTACAATACAACAAGAACAATGTAACTATCAGTAGGTAATCTAATACAATAGCATATTACTTACATGGAGAGAAAATATTATATAGAACTTCAATGAAATTGAAAATTAATCCAGAAGTGTCACCACATGTTCCCACTAGGGGTTATTTGTGTTTTTTATTCAAAAAATGTTTAGGGAGGCTTGTAGCCTGTATCCCCTTTTCTGAAAGGTGAGGGAGGCTTAGAGCATATATCCCTGTTGCTTTTAGGAATAAACTTCGGTAATAAAAAATTAAAAATTGACTGTGAACGACTCAACCTGTGAAGAAAGAATGTCATAAGTGAATTGAGAAAGAAGGATCATCTGTCAACATTGCTTAACGTCAACATAGACATGGACAGATGATATGAGACACAAACATACAGAACACAGATGGAGACGAAACAAATCCATCATCGCAACTAGTATTCCGAGCATATTGATCTCATGTCATCTATCCGTACCCATGACCTATTACAATAAAAACTTAAGTCTGTACTTTTATGTGAAAATTATTATGGAACCATGCGAACACTTCTGTGATGGATGACGTCTGTCCTCTTTCTATGAATGGGCGATAGATGTCTCGCTTCGTGGAATGGATCGAACCTGTTAATTTATCGTGTTCGCACGGTTCCATAATAATTTTCACATACCTGTTTTGGACTTAATTTTCATTGTAATAGGTCATGGGTATGGATAGATGACATGAGATCAATCTGCTCGGAATACTAGTTGCGAATGATTGATTTGTTTCGTCTCCATCTGTGTTCTATGTGTTTGTGTCTCGTGTCATCTATCCATGTCTATTTTGACGTTAGCCAATCTTGACAGATGATCCTTCTTTCTCAGTTCACTTATTACATTCTTTCTTCACACGTTGAGTCGTTCAAATTTTTAATTTTTGACAGTAACAGGGATATAGGCTCTAAGCCTCCCTCACCTTTTAAAAAAGGGGATACAGGCCCCAAGCCTCCCTTATTTCATCATATACATTTTTTTTTATAAAAAACACAAATTGTTGATGCCTACATAACTCCTAGTGGAAACATGTGGTGACAGTCCTTTTTCAATTTTTAATTTCGTTAAAGTTCCATAATATAATATTTTCTCTCCATGTAAGTAATATCATATTAGATTACTGATAGTTACATTGTTCTTCTTTTATTGTAGAATTTTGAACTGAGCTGATGATGAACCTATATAGGTTCGAAACATGTACTACTATGATACCATTGAAGTGATCGATAGTTTTTGATCTTTCAACCATCACTAACACTTGGTGGTTATATTAAATTTGTGGAGATGACTTTGAGTTTTTCTGCATCGTGAATATATATATATATATATATATATATATTTGATAAAGAGTTTTTCATCAGGTCTTCGATTCATGATGGATTGTTATATTAGAAAGCCCTGTTCATCCCGTTCAGAACAACTTTTTATATCTTTTCAGATTAAAGAAGATATTATTTTTCTTGCACCAACGGCCACACAGTAAAAGACTTCTGGTTATATTTACGGAATCATAACGTTGGGTGAATCTCGATTGATGAGGGTGGCTAGTAATAACTCATTTCAGATGAAGATACAGCGTAGTTAATGGTAGCCTGTAGGGTTTTCAGAAACACATGCCCTGAATTTTGATGAGATTGTTTTATAGATTTTAATGATAGAATCATGGGAGAATTCCAGTACTGAAGGGAAGATAATTGCTTTCATAAGGGGTGTGTGAGTTTATTTATTTTGTATTATAAACATCTCTGAGTTGAAGGGTGTCAAATGTACGGAGAAATTTGGGATTTTTTTTTTCTCCAAAATTCCTGAAGGAAAAAAAATCATATTCGGTACACTAATCAAAGTTTATCAAGTATGATATTTCAAATTATTAATTTGCGTAAACTAGTGGTCTAGTTACGATTGTATGTGGTCATATTTTCCTTCATACTTTCTTTGGAAAAGTTTTTGGGATAATTTAGAAAAACTGAAGATATGTCATAAGCAACAACGTATTTGTAATAATAATCACATAATGGTAATCTCTTGCAACATATCGGAATCAAGGGCGTTGCAAATTGTTTTTTCTTCGGGGGGTAAATGCTGAATTTTTTTTGGGGGGGTAAATGCCTTCAGGTATATTGGACTTATTCTTGAGGGGTGGGGTAGTTACCACCATTAGTCCCCCATACCGACGCCCTTGATCAACCTGAACATTTTTCTAGGTTGGGAGAGTCCGAAAAATAGTACGGGTGACTCAGAATGAGACCGACAACTCTATTATTTCATTCATCATATTATATGATCGAATTGATGTCGTGAATTCATTGATATGGTACCAAACTCTGTTTTGACAGATCAACAAAATAACCCTACCCCAAATTCATAATTATCCACTCAGACTCTTATCTGAGTGGATAAAGGACTGAAATAATTTTTGCGAAGATCTGAAGATACGTACTTCTCAATTGTTGGCATCTCATCAGTGAATCGACGACATCGACTCAATGAAATATTATGATGAATGAATAAATGAAGTTGTCGGTCCCATTCTGACTCAAAAAACTGTTTCAAAGAAAATATGAAGGAATATATGAAAACATATCATTGTAACTAAGTCAATGGTTTACGATAATTACATTTTTTTAATTCAAATACTCATCAGTAGTAATAACTCAAGGACATTGATAATTATAGCAGATTCCGAAAGCGTGTTACTTGGAAACAGATCGACGCCGAAGTCTGTTTCCTATAAGAAACAAGCTTGAGGGAGTTGTTATATTTATAAATGTTCGAGGGTTATTCGGATAGAATATTTTTTGCTAATCTATACTTTTCAATATTGCAAAAGTCTATAAATGCTTTCCATACAAATTTGTTATTGTAAACAGTATATTTTGATATATTCGATAAGAAAATTTCATTAATCTTCTCGTCAGTATTACAACCAAATCATAACATCACTGAAATTTTGACGTTATTGAATACCTATTTGGAAATTCAAAATCTAAATGAATCAAAATTTTGTACATCCATAGAAACGTGCCTGAGAGTGAAAATAGACCGTATGGTCTGTTATCAGTATAAAGTTGTTCTGATATGTTGTATTCAATCACATGACCTCATATTAACTAATTTCATTGGATTTCCACTTGAGCAAAACATTTCCACGTTGATGAACCAGAATTGGTGTACCAAGTTTGAAATTTTTTTCTTCAGGATTTTTGAAGAAAAACAATTTTTGACACCCTGAATCATGAGGGGATACATTTTAGGACATACCTTGACATTTTTTCACCTTGGAATAAGATAAGGAATTTGTATTCGGAGTTTGTCGGTCTTATTTGGACTCACCCTGCATAGTTTGAAAGCCTCTCTCTTACTGAATGAAATTATTACAGGCACCTGCAAAAGAAATGCATGGAAGGTCAATTCTTATTTTGAATTTGACGTCATTTGAACTATAATTGAGAAGCATAGGATGACTCACTTGAGTGTAGTGCAAAAAAGCTATATATAATTTCTCAAATTTTTTTGATGCTAATGAGCTTATTCCAATGATCTACAAAACTAACATTGATGATAATACTTCCTCAAAAACACTCATATTATGGGTTGAATGAATTATTCAATGAATGAATTCAGAAATTCAAAGAACTTGGGAGAAATATGGAGTAGGTAATAACTCTTTAACTAACTCCGTTATAGACGGTCCCAAGCCGGGTTGAGAAAGGAGGAGGGACTGACAAATGATGGGATAAAAGTAGGTTAGGCACACCTAGGCCGCCGAACCTAGGGGGTTGCCCCATCCTTCGGTGAATAATCCCGTTTCTTGCAGTAGTGCCAGGTGGCGCCTGAGGATAGGCCCTGCTGCTGAAACAGGAAGGCTTCTACAGCTGCCGCCGTTCTACCTGAAAAAAATAAATCTTGTCTTGAGTAACAGGGGGGGGGCAGGAGATGGTCACCTTCCTCACACAATGAGAAAACACCAATCACCATTAAAAAAAACATGGACGACAACAAAAAGAAGAACCAGTTAAGGTGTCCAGTCGTCAAGGGAAACGCCCTATTCCCCATCAACTGAACTCAGAGTCAGTCAGAGAGGGAGTCTAGACACTCTAACGATGACTCTGAGGACAAATGAGAAAAGGCTCGGGATATAGTGTCCCCTTAGGGGGGAGTTTAGCACAGGGTCAAGGACGGCCCTCCGGGGAGCAGGCAGACCTCAGTAAGAGAGGACCAGGTGCAAGGAAGGCGAGGAGGCTCGCGGAGCAAAGCCAACCTCTTCAGCTCCCGTCTGCGCCAGCCTCTCTGAAAGAGGCAGGAGGGTTTGTACGCCCTGGAAAGGAAACGATCCACAAGTCGGCAAGAAGAGAGTCAGGACGGGCGGCCAGATTCCGCCGGAGAGAAAACCAAAAAGGAGCAAGGGAGAACCACTTGCGAGAACCTCATTTTGAGGGGACACAAAGGCAGGTCTTCTAGGCCTCAGGGAGGGAAACCTAAGCGCCTACAGTGGTCGTCCTGTCGTCCTGTCGAACAGGCCCGACACGAAGATCACCCAGGAAGAGGCTGGGAGTCTTCGGCAGGATCTGGTGCGGAAGATTCTTCGTGTCTTGAAAAGTTCTGAAGGAACGGACTAGGCACTGCAGCTCTGGTCTCGGTAATAAGGATTAGCTAAACCAGGATCTGGTGCGGGAGATTCTTCGTGTCTTGAAAAGTTCTGAAGGAACGGACCAGGCACTGCAGCTCCGGTATCGATACTCAGGATTAGTTGAACCAGGATGGTTCCTGATCTCTGCCCAAGACGACCAGTCGGCAGAGTGACTGCTGAGAGGCTGGTCACCGCCGGCACAGGGAGTGGTCTCCTATACAGTGGTGAGGGGAATCGAGGCACCATGGTCGGAGGTGAAAGAGTTCTGGATAAGGAGCCAGGAGCTGAACCTGGAAGAGGTACGTCGAATGGTGACTCTTCAGAACCGCGCATTGAGCGTTGGTACTTGGGAGCAGCCGGAAACGAGAGGCAGACCTGATGGAGAATGACACCTCATCTTTAGGATCAGCCGGGAGATATCAAGGCTATTGGAGGAATCAGGTTGGAGGCTGTATTTTGAGCTGATCACCTCGATAGTGCGTCGGCTGACGGTTTGGGGGGCAGCTGCTGCCTCCTCGATGGATCAAATATGGCAAATATTCAAATAACAATATTGGCGAGAAACAAAATGTGAACATTCGGCGATATTGGTCCAATATTTCAACAATAATATTGGTCCAATATTTCAACAATAATATGGGTTTAATATTCTTGAAGCAATATTGGCCCTCAAAATGTTAAGATATATTTTTGCAATATCGCTGTAGCATACTATCACTGAAATAATATTGGTAACATATTATGAAAATATTGGCCAAATATTTAAATGTTATTGGCGGGATAAAATTATAATTCTTTCGGGATATTGGTCCAATATTACTTGGACATTATACAAATAATATCGGTGAAATATTGTGGAAGGAATATTAGCTTCAAAATATTTAGCGATATTGGTACAATTTCATTTTGTATACATTGGTAAAATATTCAAAGTAAAGTAAATAATTTGAAAATTCTACATTTTCTTTGAAAACTCATTATATAAAGCCTTATTTAATATACCGTGTGACATAGACTCATGGTACCGCCCTGTTTACTCCGTTGTTTCTCTATCAATATATTTCTGAAATTTCAGAATATGAATATGCTCACTAGGCGATACTTTTGACATATTTGGAAAAAAAAATGCATCTTACAGTTTTTCATTCGACACCGACATTCGAAAATTTACTTCAACTTTTCTGTGATGGGTACGGTGTTGTGTTCGGCAAAAATTTATTTTTGAAATTTTCTGTTGAGATTCAGGTTGAAATTCCAAAGAACTCACTTCAGAGCAGAGCTGTCCCAAAGGACAGTGCTTAGTGCTCGTGAAAGTGCTGGAAGCACTTTTGTGCTCCTAAGCACTGTGTTCCCGAGCATTTTCCTAATTCAGTGCTTAGTGCTTAATACTCAGTACCATTTAACGAAAGGTTTAGTGCTAAGTAATCCCGAATACTCAGCACTAAGCCTTTCCATATAAATGAATCTTGTCGAAACATGAAGTCGCGGCAGATGGCACCCGGCGGCACCCCCCACCAAAAAATCAGTCTCTACGATAAGATTACTGTCTTGAAAAAATAGTACAATTTTGTCAGTTACTTTTTCTACAAAAAAAATATATTCAAAATAACTAAATATTACTTCTCCTTTCTCTGTCTCCGTTATCAAAATCTTTAAAACAATAATTTTTTTACTATCGACTCAAATTGTTATTTCTTTGACGAAAGTCAAAAAAAGCATATCAAAAATTTCGTATGGATGACAATTGCTATCCTGATACAGGGGATGTGCGGTATGTCAATTACCATTCTGTCATTTCAAACTTCTTTTCTGTGTAACCATATGCGGCCCATTTTTTCGATTTGACTTTGATTTACATGTTTCGGTTTTTATTCAGACTGTGCGAGGTTAAACACTCAAAAAACGATGTCAAGAAAACGACAAATCCAATCATTGAATCAATATTCCTATTTTATTGAAATCGAATTGTTGATTTCAGCAATTCTATTTCAAAATAGTATATTATATTAGCAGTGTCATGAACGTAATATAATAACTGCTTGAAAAAGCAATAGTTTAGCTATACACGTCGCGATGTAATATTATTTGTAAAAATCTTACGTGTTTGATTAAGTTTCAGTATCTTACGTATCTAACAGTCTGAAAAGTGCTTAGTGCTTAGTGCTCCCTGACTGGAATTACTTTTTGAAAGTGCTTGGTAATCGCGAGCATATCATAAATAAAAGTGCTCAGTGCTCGAAATTTCGTAACAATTTTCAAGAGTGCTTATAACTTAGTACTCACACGCACGAAAAAGCAAGACTCATTGTCACGTTCTGATATAATAATTGATATAATCTCATTTATTTGTTCTTCCATTATTAAAGAAAAGTAGCATCGGTAGGCGAGTGCAGTAATAATGTGTTATGTTACAATTTTGACTAAAAAATTATTATGACTCATATAGACGATCGTATAAAAAGTCAAATGATTTATAAATTATTCAATGATTACTAAATAATACTAAATAATGTAAGAATAAAAAGTGACAAGTTGAACCGGCCAACCACCGTGCGAGAAATCTTCTATAATATCAATGAGGTTAAGGCGGGCTTTTTAAAAGCAGCAATTTAAAAAATTTGATTTATTTGTCCTATTTCTTCATTTCAAATTAAAAATGACTTCAGGTCATTTCTATAACTAATTGTTCGTGATTATATTTAAACAAATTATTTAAATAAAATTTGCAAAAAATGTAAATAATATTTGAAAATAAAAAATTAATGTTTTTAACCCGAATTTTAAGAATATTTATGCTTCATTGAAAAGTGAATGCAGTACAAGGGAATATATTATTATATCAAAGAGGTTTTGACGAGCTTTTCAAAAGCATCAGTTTCATGAATTTAATTTATGATTTCAATTTCGTCGTAATTTATTGAAAAAATTGTAATTTCCAATGAACTCCTTCTTTGTATTATACAAAATAATGATAATTCAGTGAATAATTAAAGTAAATTCATAAAAGTATGCAATTTTTCATCAATGTTTTCTTATGACGTTATCACGTAAAATTATCGTCCGTAAACCTAATTTACAGACAACCAATTTTTTGTATGATATTTCGAGGACTAGATGTATCTTTAATCAATTCCATCAAAAATGTTGAATAACAATACAATTTCAGGGTGTCAACCGATAATAATTATTATTATTACTAGAAGAAAAGTGCGTAATAATGGTGAATGCACCTAGCAAGATAATGAAAGTGCAATTCAATTTTTAAAAATGGCGAAGTTTCCAATTAAACCGGTACGAATAATTTCCTCTGAGTCCATTGGAAGTGTTTATTGAAAATAAAATAATTCTCTTGACGTGGTGAGCATGGATTAGGCCGGCGTCCCAAGTATCCGATTTCAGATAGTACGATTATCCGACATTGTTCCTATGGATTAAAAATTCAAATTTTGACCAATATAAATACCGTCGGATCATCGTATGGTCAAAAATCGGATGCATGGAACACGGGCCTTACTCGTCCTACTAATATAATTATTATTTCTCAATGCTGGCAAAAGGTGAATAATTTCACGAAAAAATTGTGATAATGGTGACATCAAGAGAATGGTGTATTATTTGGCAGTAGTAAACAAAATTTTCGATAAAAGAGCCAAATTTTTTTAATGATATAAGGTTGTTTGGCTATGAATTTGAACAAAAATAGAAAAGTAAGTTATATAGCAGCCCGCGCACTACGGTCTCGATATTCCATATGAAATGTCATATCAACTACTGACAGATGTGTCACCCCCAAAATTGGAAATAGTCAACTCAATTATAGTTTTGCTTTCGTATTTCCTTTTGAAAACATTAATTTTTCATTTCAGTTACATTCTCCAATTTCCATGAAAAAATGCGAAACCCTCTGATTGAAGTAATATTGGATTTGTTTCAATTCCCCTCGAGTGAAAATCAGATTATCCCATTGGAATTCCATTTCACCCAATGTGTAAGAAAGTTGGAGGCGTTCTTCCATAATCAATGTTGAAGGCGGTCTGAGACGAAGACGATGCGGTATCGTCTGTTTATCGACTTTCATGTTTTTTTGAAACACTGAACTCTGAATGTTTCATCATGAGCTTCACCCTTCACCCTTCATCCTTATGTTTGTTTTCGGGTGTTATTTCGACTGTTATTGCCACGCGTTGGAATGAACGCATTAATGTGAAATTCCGGTCTATGATTTAGTAATCGAGTCATTCAAATTTGAGTTGAAAATGCTGAAAAATTGGATTTGGAATACAACAGGAAAACAACCTTTATTTTTCAAAATACATCATTTGGGAATTCTTTGAAAATATTTCAATGTCATATAAAATTGTGAGTTAATTTAAGTAATCCTCATTCAATTGATATTTCAATGATTTTCACATCATAATCGTCTCATCATTTAAATAATTTTTGATGAGATATCTATCCTCCAGAAATTTTGGCATCAAATAATCAGATAAATTGCTTTTGATTTTTTTGTATTGTTTGCTCTCAAAGCAGGCGCAACAAGTTTAAGCGAGGCGAAGTGCCCGTAACGTTGCGATTGCTTCAAAGGCACTTGTACACATGTATCATACGTATTGATTGAAAGTTTGATTTTGTGGAGGAAATCCAGTTCTTGACATGATTTTTTGGGTTTATGACCTTCCACGTTATTGTATATTTTTTCTGCACCATGACTTTAGAAATAATGATGGAAATTAATTCAAGCCTGTGGTAGAAGACCATTGTATCTCAAAGTGAAGTGGTATGGATTCACAGTTCCTCCACAATTCTAATTTTGAAGATAATTCAGATAATCAAGTAGTTAATAGACATCTGATGTCACTTATTATTGCCATGTAGGTTAATTTGACATTGCATATAATGAAACTGAAAACTTGGCATTTTTACTTATCAACAACTTTCATAGCACGGCGTGTCGAAATCTTGCACACTTTTTAGTACATTTGACGATGATTATGATGTAGGTGTAATAAAAAATTATATCTGGGTAGGTAGGTGAAAAACCTAAAAACAATATGAAATTTTAAATTTCTTTACTATTTTCTTTTTTATTGTTATCATTAATGTTATTTTCCTTTTAAAAGGTGTTCCAGCCATGCCCTGTCTCCGAAGCACCGATACACTTTGAAGGCGTTCTGGATCGTTTACCCAGATTACTGGGTCCGAGAATTATGGGCGCTGAGCAGACGCAGTGAACCGGATGACGGCCTTCTGCATTCGTCCGGCTAAGATTTCTGCCATATTACGGCAAGCCGGTATGACTTTTAAGTTCGAAAGCAGTGTGTCCATCATACCACCAAAAACCCCTATAATAATAATAATAATAATAATACTGGATTTTATTGACAGGTTTGTAAAAACAAAATACATTACAATAAATACAAAATACATAAACAAATAAGAACGAAACCTATCAAAAGGCAGAATTCAAATTCAGATCACGTCATGTGTGAGATAACGCAACCAGAACTTGCTCTTCCATTCAACCCAAAAAGGAAAATAAAAAATACATTATTTCTTTATGAGTACCCAGATACACATGATATACAACTAAAGATAATTAATAAGTATGAGTATGAGAGAGTTAATTAATTAATTAAGCAGGTTTACTTTATTCATAAGTAGGTCGGATTTCAATTTATTTCTGAAATTTGGGATAGATAACGTTTTCATTGAACTCGGAAGTCGATTGTAAAGCCTAGCAATATTAAAAGAGAAAGAGCCACGGTACAGTGTGGTTTTATGGGGAGGTATTGAAAGTTGATTTCTGAATCTGAGATTCAGGTTATGAATGTCAGTTCTAAAACAGATTTTGTCGTGGAGGTAAGGAGGAGTTTTGGTAGTAATGATTTTATGGAATAGAGTGCAAGCATGTAATCCCAAATTATTCAGCTGGTGTGATATATGTTGTCGCCTTCTGGTACCTGTAACAAGTCTCAGGCATGAATTCTGTAAGGTCTGTAGTAGTCTTCTTTTGTCAGCAAGAAGTAGGTTAGGGCCATAAACAATATCGGCATAGTTGGCATGTGATAGAACCAAAGCATTACATAATATTTTCTTCGAATTTTGGTTCAGTATTTCTCTATGGGAGTAAATTGTTTTTAAGTTAAAATACCCACGCTTTATGATCTGGGAAACATGAGAAGAGAATCTAAGAGATTGATCCATTATGAGACCAAGGTTTTTCGAGCGATGTGTAAGAGGCAGACGTACATTATCTAAATTAATGATAATGTTACTCTCGCATCTTCTCCTCATTATTGCTCGACCAAAGAGCATCACGACTGTTTTCGATTTCGAAGGATTAACTGTTAGGCAATATTTTTTTGAAGTTTCGAGTAAGGAACTCAAATCAAGGTTTATTTGTTGACATGCTTCTATCAGTGAGCTTTCCGGAAATTGTTTATATATTTGAGTGTCGTCAGCGTAGCTGTGAATGCGAGTGTATTGAAGACACTTGGGGAACTGAGAAGTGTAAATCACGAACAAAACGGGCCCAAGAATAGATCCTTGTGGAACGCCAGTAGATGTTGCAAGAAAAGTTGACAGCTCCTTGTTTGACACAACACATTGAGAGCGACCAATTAAGTAGTTTTGAATAAGTGTTCTAGACGATAAAGAGAATCCAAGAAAGTTCAATAAAGCTATCAAGAGCTGGTGACAAATTCTGTCAAATGCCTTGGAATAATCAATTAAAACTAGAACTGATAATTCATTACTATCAATTGATTTGTGGATGTCATCGACTACTTTCAGTAAAGCTGTAGTACAGCTGTGATTCGATCTAAAACCAGATTGAGAAGAAGGTAGAATATGTTCCGCGTCGAGGTACTTACGGATTTGTTTGTTAGTAATTTTTTCGAATACTTTTGATACTGCACAAAGTATGCTGATAGGCCGGAGATCATTGAAGTTTTGAGGATTTGAATTTTTTGCTAGCGGGATGACGTGTGATTTTTTCCATATCATGGGAAACACATTATCATTGATACATTCATTAAATATATGGGTTATATATGTTATAATGTGTGGACAAGAATGAAGGAGCATTTTGATGCTGATGCCATCAGAACCCACTGCATCAGATTTCACTGAGAGCAAAGCTTCGGAAACTTCTTGGTCACAAGTCCCCTGGAAATGAAAATTGGAATCGCCATTTAGTTTATTATTGGAAAAAAATGACAGAAGTTCATCGTCAGGTATGTCATTGTTAGAAGTCTTGTTGCAAAAATAATCATTGATTGCACTTGGTTTCATTAAATGATCTGGGATGACGTTCTTAGAATTTTTAGCACGCAAATCTAGATTTGAGAGCTCTTTCCAGAGATTTTTATTATTGTTAAGTCGGAATTCCAAGAATGCTTTTTTCTCTAGTTTTATGGTGCGGTTAGTAAGATTCCTCATCTGTTTATAGTACTCCCAGTGAGCCTGCAAACCACTCCTCCTGTATCTAGCCAAAGCCTTGTCACGAAATTTCATTAATAATTTTAAGTTATCCGTTAACCACGGTGCCTTTTTTTTTGTTATACGTACTGTTCTCAAAGGAGCGTGTTTATCAAAATTATTCAATATCAATGAATTGAATTTACTCACCTTTTCATCTATACTTTCCAAACTATAAATTCCGTTGAAATCAGAATTGCAAAGATCGTGTTGGAATTCCTCGGTACTGAACCGTTTGAAGTCTCTGAAAGTGTACTGGAAATCATTGTTCGCTGGGGAAGGGGAGCCTAATTTACAAGCTGATAGCCAGTGATCGGAGAAATCTGAGCAGTCCATCACAGCACAGTCGGTGAAACGTAAAGTATTAGAGCAAATGATAACATCTAATAATTTTCTACTGGTCGCAGTAATGCGAGTAGGTTTGTCAATAACTTGTTGCATGTTAAATGAGCCAATTAAATCATCAAATTCAATATTCAGTTTATCAGTGGTATCCAAAAAATCAATGTTTAAATCTCCGACACAAACAGCATAATCAAAGCTTGGGATGATATAGGACATAACTTCATCGAATTTCGTGAAAAAATCGAGGCAAGATTTATTGGGTGGCCGATAGAGAGCTCCAACAGCGTATTTCATGTTTTTCAGGGAAAATGATATCCACAGGTGTTCCCGATCCGTTAAAGGTATACTGTCGATTATACTAGCATGAATACAATGCTTCACATAAATCGCAACACCTCCACCGTGACTCTTGCGATCTTTTCGGAAGAGAACATAGCCTGGCAATACAATCGAGTCAGTCGGAATTCTATCTGACAACCATGTTTCAGAAATAGTGATGATATCATATACATTGTATACTTTTTGTTTGAATTCAGCAAATCCATTCAGCAAAGATCTAGTATTTATATGACAAATTGAGAAAGACATTATGAAAAAGAAGAGAAGAGAAAAAAAAATAATATAAGTGTAAAAAAAAAAAAAATTGTAATGAAGATTATTTACCAGATAACACCTGACAATTGAAATTGAACAAACTAGAGAAAATTTCACTTTCTACGGTCTCTGAGGTTAGGTTTTTTAGGAGCAAGTTCTTCAGGAGATGATAGTTCTTTCCTCTTCTGGTTAGTATCAGCAGTTCCGGTTTCACGATTCACTCCCACGACAATACCCGGATCAGATGCTAGTTGTTCTGCTGTATACTTCGTACCATTCAGCAGCAATTGATTCGATCTTATAGTTGCTTTGAGACCATTACTTTTCGCTGTGTTTAGATAACCACGTAGTGTTTTATGCACAACCTGATCCGCGGGACTCAAATCGTAAGCAACAAAAATGTTGGAGTCTCGTAGTTTATAGGAGTTCTTCAGAACCTCAATTTTCTTCCAATAAGACACTAATTCGATTTTCAAGATTTTTTTGTTGTTATTACTGGGAATGAAGAAGATATTGTTGATGTCCTGAAAGTCCAGCTTGACTTCAAGGCACTCACTGAGATCCTTCAGCGATTGGGTTATAACGTCAGTGTGAAGGCCGAATATAATGATGTTATTCCTTCTTAATTTGTTGTCCAACTGAACAACCTGCGCTTTCAACTTTGAATTTTCATCTTCGAGGTGTTCTATTCTGTTGCTAGCAGCGGCTAAATCCGATTTTATTTCGGAGAGCGTATCTTGTGTTTCGTCACATTTTTCGTTGACTACAGTTAGCAGTTTCGGACGATGTTCGTTTCGCCAGGAGCCGAAAACTCCATGACGAAAATCGTCTTAGATGGTGGAGGAGGACTACAACAGGCTCACTGGCTTGTATCTATCTTTGAAATTCTATTTGGCTGACTGATAGTTCATAAACTACTTCTTGACAACAAAAAAATTTAATTTTTTTGAAATCGCATTGGGGGTCGAATTAATTTCAAAGACTTTAAAAGGATTTAGAATAGTCGGTCATCATCCAGAATTCTCCGTAACTTTCTAGAATCCTCCTTAGCATTCTGAAATGATCTAGAATAATCAAATCAATATACAGGGTGTTCCAAATCAAGTCGGCCCCATTGCCAACTCCGTTATTATTGATGCTACGAATTCGGTTAAATGGGCAAACTAGTAGCATTTTTAATGGCCTTCTCGACGCCGAAAACAAAAAAAATTGACAGTCGCGTTTTCGAAATATTTCATAAAATGATATTTTTTTAAATGAAACACTCTATATTTTATCATGCATTTCGACTCGTAACTACATTCTCAATAACAAAGCTCCTATGACTTTTTTTCCTAAAGTTGAAAATGAGCGACTTATGTGGAAATATTTATTTTTTTCACTAGTACAAAAAATTTCTTTGTTTTGGCGAATAAAACCTCATGATTGTCCAAACACCCAATTTTGGTATTTATACGAATGACAATATTTTGTTACTAACAGCAAAATAAGACAGTAAAAAGAAAAAATTGCACTGGGATTTGAACTCGTGAAACCCGTCAATTGACACATCTGAGCTATTTTTATTAATTTACAAAACGATAATTTCTTAAAACCATTCCACTAGCCGTATTTAGTTTATGAATCAAAATATTTCTGCCATAATGATAACTTTGAGGCCGTTTTTGTACAGAACAGAAAATGCTGGAGCGTCATATTAATGCGGTTGGAAATAGCTATTTGTGTATTTAGAGCGCAAAGTGATGGATTGCCGCTCGAACAAAGAGAGTTACCGCGCGACTTAGGAAAAAAAGTCATGGGAGCTTTGTTATTGAGAATTTAGTTACGAGTCGAAATGCATGATAAAATATAGAGTGTTCCATTTAAAAAATATATCATTTTATGAAATATTTCGAAAACGCGACTGTCAATTGTTTTTTGTTTTCGGCGTCGAGAAGGCCATTAAAAATGGAATAAACTATAAACTATAACAGAGTCTTCGTAATGTTTTATAACATACTGAAAAAGTCCTTAAGTGCAGTTTTCAAAAGTTCGGGCATCACGGAGAGGTTGAGGTGAGGAAACTTTCTAGAAATCTCTAGGATAAGTATAGAATGTTCTCGAAGCTTCTAGATACTTTCAAGATCGCCGTGGAATAAGCTAGAACAGAGTCTCCGCAATGCTCTAGAACAAACTGAAAATACAAACAAGTAAGTTTAAAGATATTAAAGATATTTCCATAATTCAAGAAAGAAAATTCTAGAATGTTCTTGAAGCTCCTGGAAAGTTTAAGAAAATTCGAGATCTCCGTGGAATAAACCAGAAAAGAGTCTTCTCAATATGTTTAACATACTAAAAAGACCCTCAAGTGCAGTTTTCGAAAGTTCAGCCATCAGAGAGAAGGCGTGGTGAGGAAAAATTCTGAATATCTCTAGAATACAAAAATAAAATTTCTAGAATATGAGAAAAAAGTCTAGAATGTTCTCGAAGCTTCTAAGTACTTCTAGAAACTTCAAGATTTACGTGGAATAGGCTAGAACAGAGTATCCGTAATGTTCTAGAACATACTGAAAATACGATCAAGTAAGTTTTCAAAAATTAAAGGGAGAGTGTGATGTAAGTTTCTGGAATATTCTAGGATATGAAAAATAAATTTCTGAAATATAAGAAAGCAAATGGAATGTTCTTGAAGCATCTGAATAGTTTTCGAAATTTCGAAAATGTACTGAAAAGACACTGAAGCCTAAGTCTAAGCCTAAGCCTAAGCCTAAGCCTAAGCCTAAGCCTAAGCCTAAGCCTAAGCCTAAGCCTAAGCCTGAGCCTGAGCCTGAGCCTGAGCCTGAGCCTGAGCCTGAGCCTGAGCCTGAGCCTGAGCCTGAGCCTGAGCCTGAGCCTGAGCCTGAGCCTGAGCCTGAGCCTGAGCCTGAGCCTGAGCCTGAGCCGGAGCCGGAGCCGGAGCCGGAGCCGGAGCCGGAGCCGGAGCCGGAGCCGGAGCCGGAGCCGGAGCCGGAGCCGGAGCCGGAGCCGGAGCCGGAGCCGGAGCCGGAGCCGGAGCCGGAGCCGGAGCCGGAGCCGGAGCCGGAGCCGGAGCCGGAGCCGGAGCCGAAGCCGAAGCCGAAGCCGAAGCCGAAGCCGAAGCCGAAGCCGAAGCCGAAGCCGAAGCCGAAGCCGAAGCCGAAGCCGAAGCCGAAGCCGAAGCCGAAGCCGAAGCCGAAGCCGAAGCCGAAGCCGAAGCCGAAGCCGAAGCCGAAGCCGAAGCCGAAGCCGAAGCCGAAGCCGAAGCCGAAGCCGAAGCCGAAGCCGAAGCCGAAGCCGAAGCCGAAGCCGAAGCCGAAGCCGAAGCCGAAGCCGAAGCCGAAGCCGAAGCCGAAGCCGAAGCCGAAGCCGAAGCCGAAGCCGAAGCCGAAGCCGAAGCCGAAGCCGAAGCCGAAGCCGAAGCCGAAGCCGAAGCCGAAGCCGAAGCCGAAGCCGAAGCCGAAGCCGAAGCCGAAGCCGAAGCCGAAGCCGAAGCCGAAGCCGAAGCCGAAGCCGAAGCCGAAGCCGAAGCCGGAGCCGGAGCCGGAGCCGGAGCCGGAGCCGGAGCCGGAGCCGAAGCCGAAGCCGAAGCCGAAGCCGAAGCCGAAATCAAAGCCAAAGACGAGCCCGACCATGAGCCTGAGCCTGAGCCTAAGTCTAAGCCGACGCCGACGCTGACGCCGGAGCCGGAGCAAAGCCGGAGCCGGAGAGGGAACCGGAGCCGGAGCCCGATCAGAAGCCGAAGCCGAAGGCGGAGCCGAAGTTGAAGCCGAAGCCGAAGGCGGAGCCGAAGTTGAAGCCGAAGCCGAAGCCGATGCCGGAACATGTGAAGACAAAAGAAGAGAAAATTTACCAGGTATCTCATTTAAACATCAAGTGTTCATATCACTTTCAGTGAAACCGAAATTTGCATGAAGTTGGGCCACTTGTCAAAAAATGACATTCCCCAAATTTAATTTCAAAATCTTAAAAAAAAGTTATATGTGCGAGCCACCAGAATTTCAGATTAACCAATTCACAAAGTAGGTGCTATTGAGGGTACGATAATAGTTGGTACTATAATTATTACCAGTCTTCCTTTCTTTCTGGTCATTCAAATCTCGAGAGGAACGAGATATAGAATATTTTACCCAAAATACTCTGGTTAATAATTATTATGTTTTATTTGATTATTGTAGCACTAGAGCAATAAACATTATCAGTTGCTATGTTCGTATTTACTAAACTTTTTCACATGTAATTTAGATTAGTGAAATGTAAATCAGAAAATGCAACTAGTTATTCAGTATTGTTGATTATAATTCGGAAAGTATAATTTTAAATTCAGATTTGTAACATTTCATCCAGATTAGTAAATTGTATTTCAGAAAGTGTAACTTGAATTTCAGATTAGTGAATCAGAAAGCATGAATTGTATTTCAGAAACAGTTACTTGTAATTCAGAAACCATAAAGAAGTTGATAGATAAGTGAGAGTAGAGAATATTAGAAGAGAACAACGATATTTTTTTTGTGTAGTGAATATCAACAAACATACATAGTTATAAATCTTATCGGCCAACGGGTATGTATATGTCTTGAAATGCTAAAGCTGCAGCATGGTGAATGGTGGTGTGTTGTGCAGCCCTACCACAATCACCTCCTATTAGTGTATATTTTACCTGGTCAAAAATGTGCTCAAGGCACAAAATAGTATTTATGTACCAAAGAGTGCTTGCTAGCCTCGGCTGAGCCTCAGTTATCAATTTGCAGGCTGGACTGCAAATTAAGTACAAATTTTTATTTTAAGTATTTTTCGTCCGTAAACGCTTTTCGTCCGCAAACGTCTTTCGTTCGCAAACGTTTTTCGTTCGCAAACATTTTTAGTCCGCTGTGATTACTATTATACGGCATAGTGATCACAGCGGACGAAAAGCGTATGCGGACGAAAAATGTTCGCGAACGAAACGTACTTGCCTTCAAAAATTGTTGATTTTTCTGGAAACTAGTACGTAAAATGTAATTTTTTGTAGAGGTTGACGAAAAAAACTTTTGTTCTCCAGCACCCGAACCTTCAACTTGGAGAACTTTTCACATGGGACCTTATTTTGGGCAATATTGTTTCGATTGGGTTCAACATTGGTGAACATGGACTCAAACGAAGAAGACTTGCCTCAGTTCCGACCAGAACGTTTTCAAATCTGGAAAGCCAAGATGCATTATCACACATATGGAAAACATTGGATAATTCATTTCCGTGATCTTGACATAGCTGTAATGTACAACAGGAGTTGATAGTTGGATGCTTGATTCACGTCTTAGCAGAATTGAAACATACGGGTTGTTTTTGGTTTCTAAATTACAGTTGATACTTCCTAAATAACAATTTCCGCTTTCTGAATTACATGTTACACTTTCTGAATAACAATTCACTGACACAATCTGATATACAATTCACTAATCTGAATTACAAGTTACAGTTTCTGAATTTCATTTCACCAATCTGAATTTCATTCAATATTTTCAGAATTACAATTAATTATTCTGAATTACAAATTATACTTTCTGAAATACACCTAATACTTTCTGAATTACAATTGAAAACAGTGTAGTGCTCTCGATGGAACCTCAAAATCATTTGTGTTCGTTTAACAACAAATTCCACCAGTTGAAATCGATAACACCAATATTTCCATCGCATTTATCACAATTCCACACACCACATACACCACTAAACTGGACATTATCTGGAATATTGAAAGGAATACATTTAGCCACAATATATTAGCCCAGTTGACTTTTATACTATCGAATTCGACGGAAAACGATCCTAATAAGGGTGCCGTAAAGTTTACGGTTTGTGGAGTGAGGTTATGCTCCTGAAGCGGATGTGCTCCCGTATTCGTAGGTGTGCTTTCGAACTGGTCTACTCTCTCGGTCAATATACTGTTCCAGATACGAGGTTTAAAAATTTATTGAACTGTAAATACTCGAATGGGGTACTTGTTTGGCTAGGATGAAGGATGGATATTATTTATTTGAGAGAAACGACCATCTGCTGATCGTAAATGGTGCTAAGGGTATTTTTATCCATTCGAAGGATGAATAAACAGACATATTAATAGCTTTGAAAATTAGGATTGATAGATTGAGCGCTCTATTGACCGAAAAATTAAGAGAAAGGAATCGTATGATTATCGTTTTTGCAAAGACAGCTCATTCGAAAAAGCATACACTAGTGGAAACACTCCGTTAGCCTTCTATCGTTTGATAAACCTTCCGAGAATTATATGTGTAGGTGAAAGTTTGCGCATCATTTGTGGGCCAAGCATATTGGTTCAATTTCCCAGGTGAATTACACTGACATTTTTTGTACAGCTAGTATTACTTTTTTCAGTTCGCAGGTTATACAGGTAAAAAAAAAAACAAAAACACACATTTTCATAGTATTATGGAATGAAAAAAATATATTAAAAATTAACTTTACTGATCAGAAAACGCATGGTGCTTGAAATGGGTTATCTTCGTTCCTTTTTTTATAGCAATTTGTAGTAGACTACGAGCTGGGGAGGCAATTCCTCCTCGACGTTACAACAAATACATTTTATTTATAGAACCCTTCCTTATATTGAAGAACTCACTAGTAAACTTAATTATTTTAAAATTAGACAATCTAAGGATTGCCAAAAATAATTTAAAAACAGTGTCTAGCCTTTTCACAAAATCTAAAGCTCCTATAGCTACTTCAGAAAGTTCAAATGTCATTTACAGCATCCCTTGCCTTAATTGTGACAAAGTCTATATAGGACAAACAGGTAAAAATTTATCAGGTCGCATTACGTCTCATAAAAGTGATTGTAACTAAAAAAGAATAGTTGTGCCCTTGCAGAACACACTATTCAATTAAACCATTTTGGTAATTTCAACAATCCAAAAATGTCAGCTAAAGAAAGTAATTATTCAAAAAGAAATTTCCTTGAAATGGTGCACATCAATAATGAACCCAACTGTATGAATAAGCGTGACGATTTTTGAAATCTTAGCGTGATTTACAATTATTTACTGAATTTTGACAAAAATAAAACTAGTGATATTTCTGTTTTTCAAACTCAACCGCCATAAATTAAGTTGGCAGCATTTACACCAAACATGTGGTTTTCTCCCACTTGTCAACCAATTGACTTGGATATTTGACAGCTGCTTGTCAGTCGTCCGCGTGTTCCATGTACCATGTGCTTTATGGGTGACAGATGTGAGTAGGGCTGCATGCTCTTGGTCAAAATGGTGCCGACTGAAATATACTAAAATCATGATTGATTTTAGAATATTGCTCATTTTATATCTTATTCGTATTTTACAAACTATTGTGTGAGATTTTTTAATGATGAAGTGCACTGTGATCTTCTTAGTAGCAACCTCGAGTTAGTAAGTTGTATTTTATAACATAAAGTCACATTTTTTACAAAGTGGACTTTTTTGTGTTTTTCAGATATCTTGATAAAAATATGACTTCGCGTTTTCAGAAAAAAACGAATTTTGTTCATCTTTTTATTGGGAAGAAATAAATAAGGCTTCCAAACTCACTTGTGATTCACCTCGTACACTTACACAACTATTGGATATTTTCTCTGACAATTTGAAAGCATTGGTAAATTTAAGTTTTTCGGTAGGAAGTTGGGACTTCGTACTCTTTCACTTGTTGTGCACAAAAATTGATTCAGATTCTCTCAAACGTTTTGAATTGAAACATGCATCATCAGAGGTTCCAACTTATGACAGTTTATATGATTTCTTAGAAAAACAATGTGTAGCTCTTGATTCCTTAGCACTCTCCAAATCTCCCAAAACTAGTAACCATTCTCAAAATAAAAATATCCCTGCTTGGAACAAACCAAGTTCATCTCATTCTGCTGCCACACTCCTATCAAACACGAGGTCAAATATACCCAAATGTCCCATATGCAATCTGAACCATACTATTTATACGTGTCATGACTTCTCCGCCAAATCTCCTCAAAACAGGTATGATTTGCTTGGGTACAAAACACACTCCCCGAGAACGTACTTCAAAGGCATTTTGAAAGGTCTTCAATCAGCCGTCCCATCACACACTATTGCACTTTCCTGTCGATTCATCACCTGCCTCTACCACTTCTGGCAGGGCGCTTCGAATAAACTCCTCTAAGAACGAGCCCTCTACGACTCACATAAGCTCTATGTCAAGTTTTCTCCCCACATATTCCACTGTGCTTCTTTCAGCCCAAGTCGAAGTTTCAGATGTACGTGGAAATTATGAGAATGTCAGAATTTTGCTCGACTCTGGAAGCCAAGCAAGTTTTATAACGGAAAAATGTGCAAATAAATTAGGTTTGCCCACTTTCGATTACTACTGGCCATCAATGGTTTGGGCAACATGTCTTTAATGGCTTCCAAAAGTATAAATTGTACTCTGAGACCACTTGGTCTCCCTTCCCCCCTTATGAAGGTACCTAAGCTCTGTGCTGATATGCCAGCTTTCTACTTATCTACCGAAAATTGGTCGCACTTAAGCAATATCAGGCTGGCATACAAGCATTTCAATGTTCCTGGCTCAGTCGATATGCTTCTAGGGGCAGATGCTTTTTCTGTCATTCTGGAAGATGGAAAATTGCAAGGGAGATGATATGAACCTACTACTGTAGTGACGTAGCGTATAGCTCTTGAGAATGCTAACTTTGTTTTTCGCGTCGAGTGAAAGTGACGTAGTTTTGGTGTTTTTGGTAGCTTCTATTTCTTGAATTGTATTCACACCAAAGGTTCCAAACATCCATTTTCGACCGTGTATATAATTACAGGATGGTCATAAGGCATATATCGTCTATTATTTTATCCATAAGACGAATGAGTGGAAGAGAGAATTTCTTGTGGTGGGTCAATAAATTCTCTTTCACACTAATTGAGGTTAAGGATGGAATGAATGGCGTAATCTCCTAAGTCTTTGGAGATAACAGAATCAAATTTGTTATTGTTGGATTCCTCATAATCATCCCTAACCGATCTTGCAATGATATACAAAAAAATAAACTTCCAAGTCGCTGCACTTTTTTGAGACACTCTGTATAAATGAAACTTAAACCATTGAAGAGATCGGATGAAACCCTACAACTTATTTAGTTATTAATGTTTTGTAATATGTAACATAATGGAATTACGGGTGGGCGACGGACTTTTATTCCTCACTGTATATCCCGTTCAGGTAATGAAATACATTAGGCTCAAGTATACAAATTGTTGCGGACGGCGTTGAATGTTGAATGAGACGGAAGTTTATATGAATACCAACAATGCAATGCTATATGAATAATTAGGATAATTCCCCATGAGTCTAACGACCTAAGGGATTCTGTGGCTCTCCTATCATTCTCTGTGCTACTTTCAACTTTGAGCATTGTTGACAGTTAACCTCTTCCAGTTTCACCTCGTATTTAATGCATGTGGTTGTCGATGTTTAATTTTGATTTGGAAAAAAGGCTCAAGGGCCCCAAACTGCCCTTTTTGCTCAAATGCTGTTGTTACGTGACCAATTATAGTTGTCACCATGCACTTCCGAAATTGTAGAAGGTGGCAACTATTATTTCTTTAATTCACTTTGAATTTAACATACAAAATTTTTCCCCTCCATGTAAGTATGCTTCAATTCACTGGATCACCTGTAGTTTTATTTTTCTTCTTTATTGTATAGTTCAACCCCCTTTTGTTGAAATGTGGGGACCCTTAATTTCATAATGGCATATCACTAAATATTTTTTTTCTTCATGTAAGTCCCCTTACGGGATTACCAATAGTTATATTTTTCTTCTTCATTGTAGAATTGTCTAATTAGCTGATGATGAATCTATATAGGTTCGAAACATGTTCGGAATATTGATTATTTGATTGACGGTTTTGCCATCACACTATCACACAACATCTGATGGAGGGAAATCTGTGGAGATGACTTCAACTTTTTCTATATTCTGAATCCATACCACTCCACTTCGAGATACAGTGGACTTCTGCCACAGGTTTTCTATGGGATTCAGTTTCTAGAAAGTAAGGAATAATGTAAACACCTGCAACGACGCGCGGCTCCGGTGACAATATTCTCGATTCCGTCGCATTAAAAAAATATCGAGGTATGGTCGATGAAGACGTTTCGTTACACATTGCTAACCGTGAATTTAAATTTTTTTGGCATTATGGGAGTTCTCGAAGAAACAAATCATTTATATAAGAAGATCTGACAAATTCAAGTTAAACAGCGAATAATCAGGAGAAATGAAGTAATTGAAAAATCTTATTTTCCGACGACCTATTTGAAATACGTATCACACTATATTATGTATTTCACAATAGGATGAAATATTTCGCATCAGTGCGAAATGAAATATTGCACACGGTCTCCTCGTTCTGGGATTGTTGCGATCACCTATTATAGTTCACTATACTTTAATTTTTTCTCAATTATAGGTAGCTGTGACAAATAAAAATAAATTCATATTATTACTACTATAGTGTCAGTGTGTGATAATTTTTACTATGTAAATACCGAATTGCATAATTTATTCATAGTTTTCTTTGCTGCAATGTCATCCAACGATAAAAAAGTATTCTTCTATATTCTATTACATCACGATAAATGTTTTATACGTGAATAGTTGTTTTTGATAAATGGTAATATTCTCGGTGGCGTCAAAGCGACGATAAAAAGTATTTTTCGATATTCTATTTCATCACGATAAATTTTTATACGTGAATAGTTGTTTTTGATAAATGGTATTAATATTCTTTGCGTCAAGTCAAAGATGAATATTTCTACGCTAATGTGGCGTAGGTTCGAATCCGTGCGAAAGTGAACTTTTTTTTATTTTTACGTTTTTAATGTTTCATAATTATTAAGTAATAATCATGTAACTTATAAATTCATTTTATAGTTGATATATTATACACAAGTTTTCTACATTTTATTTATTTTTGTCAAGATACCAGTGCTGTGCTCACACTAAAGAAATAACAAATGTTTATTTTAATCCTTCTAGGTTGCCTTAGCATTCGCTATAAGCAGAGCTCTGGGACGAGATTAATTGGCCAGTGTAAAAATATGTGATTTAAATGATTTAACATCTGCATCAATTATTGTGAAGATTCTGACATACCTGTTTTTCATGTAGGTCGTTGAAAAAATACAGTGTAATGTAATATTTCATCAATAATCAAGTGCTCATAACTGAAATGGAGTGAGTGAAAACATTTTAATGGAAATTGCTAATACAAATAATGATGAATATAAACCTATCATGAGTTATTTATGTTATAACACTGTTTTTTACCACACTTACTGAAAACCTCGAAACAAAAACATTTCCGTGTTTAGAACATTTTTCCGATGATTTAAATGAATGTGTGTCAGTGATTATCTGAATATTCCATGCGTCACTTTTGGCAAGACCGAACAATTCAATAGTAGTGAAAGCGTGCTGAAAATATAGAATCTTCCAGAGCTTAACTAAATCAATGAAAATTAGGAATGGAAAAATGTGAATCTGATTGGAACATTATCAAATAAAAAATATGTTTGAATGCTCATTCACGGTACCCACCACGAATTATGTATCATATGGGAATAGAGTGAGGAGGAATATTTTCGATGGGATCGATTGCTCATATCTGAGTAATTGTGCTACAGCAGTTCTACCTTTTTCCTCATCTAGATTTCCATAAGAAAACGCTAAGATTGTAGGTATTGAAATGAAATTAAGAGTATCTGTATGAGACAAAAAACTGCAATTTATGATAAGTGACTCAGTTTCATGCAACTTCTGGTTTCACCGGAGGTGATATAAACTTTCCATTTTAAAATGTCTGGTAATTTTATGTTTTTTTGTTTCTATATGACATTCCTAATACAACCAGGTATCTCTTGGTACTCTTTTGAACTAATTTTTTCAAAATTTAATTTATGATCTGAAGAGCTATGGATATGTTCAAATCACTAATTATTCATTCTCATATTTTTGTGAAATACTGTTTCCAGTCGGAATATTTCTGCTTTGTACAATTTAATTTCAATTTCTGCAAAAGTGAATTAGGAAACTATTGTGTACGCTATTGATTGAAAAACATGTTGATAATATCACTTATGCAAGGAAATATGTTATTAGTTTTTGAATTGATGATTTGTTATATCATTTGTGTTGGTCACACAGGTTACTCGATGGGTTCATATATTATTTCAATCTGAAAAGGAAATATCCACCGTAATATTTTCAAATTTGTTGACGAAAGTTTGTTTGGGACCTAACAGTATGCGGTATAAAATCAATCGTCATAGAATGCTCCTTTTTCTAATCCGACGGGAAACTGTGTTGCCATTAAAAAAATACTAACAATGATTTAAAAATTAAACTTCAGAGTGATACAGAGTTATAAACAAAAGTTAAATATATAATAGGTGTCCCATTTAAAAATAGAAAGTTTATATCACTTCCAGACCGGAAGTTGTATAAAGCTGAGTCACGTGTCAAAAATGTAGTTTCAAGTCTCATACAGATCCTCCAAATTCCAGTTCAATAAGTTATAGAGGCGAGCCACGTTCCGTGGACAACCGGTATATCCATTAAACGCTCTCGACCCAAAGATTCGTATTTGAAACGGATCTGCTCTGACTACGTCATGCAGGCGACCAGCAAGCACGATGTCCCCTCTCTCTCACACACACACACATGTGTGATCCCTGCTGCTTGTTATGGAATTACCAGGATGGATCTTAACGGTTTCCTATAGAGATTCACATGATGAAAAAGGCAGAACTGTTGCAACACAATTACTTGTCCGTTATCCTAAAATTGATAGTGACCTAATATACGTCATGTAACCAATGCTATGGCTGCAAAAATACTTACAAACAAGATTTCGACAAATGTTGATTGGAAAAGTTACTCAGCATACAGTTCAGGCCTACAAACGGAGTTTCAAGCATTTATCAATAAATATATATTTTGTGGTAAGCTCTTGAGTTTTGGAGTTTGGTGAGTATTACTTACCGACACCTAAATTACTTACCGACGTCTTCATAATAGGAGTGTCTTCGATGTGCTTACCGGTGTTGATACTTAATATACTATTATTTTAAATTGATTCTGCAGCACCGTTGAAAACACTATTTTTGATTCAAGAGATTACAAATCTGATTAGCTGAAAGAAAAATGGAATGATGAAACAAAATTGGGATAAGCAGTGTAAGTAGATACGTAAACGACCTGTACTTATGCTTTTTCAAAATCTTCAGTGGTTGAAAGCTCCGTCTTTAGTTTATTCAGGCTGCCGGTGGTGATTCAAACTCTACTGCAAAATTTTTTCTGATGGCCCGAGAAAGTGATAAGAATCGCACGTAAAAAGGTAAGACCTGAGGAAGGTTTTTTTCTTATTTGAAACCTCATCAATGATGAAGGTTTTATGTTTGAAAGTTTCTCGTTGTTTTGTCACAACTGGGAAATAATGTAAACATGGATGACGTCTGTTGAAATACTTTTAAGCATAGAAAGTTTCAGCGTTCCTCAGCCTTCAACATGTTTTACTCATTTAGTAATTATTGATTCATTCATAAAATAATGGGCTCCTTTGGTTTTTATCGTAAAATGAAGAGTATGAATCCAATTTTATTCAATTTCGTATCCACAGTATCCTTGATGAGGGATAAACCCGAATTTCTTTATGATATTCAACAATTTATAAGTGTATTATGAAAATTGGACAGATAACAGCATCCGATTTTCGATTTAAAATCATCAAGAGGATCGTCGTGAAAATTAAAATATCCAAGATGTTCTCATTTAAAAAAATTACTTTATTGAGAAATAGTTGTATTGGACATTTCGAACCACCGTATGTACTCAACTAGGCAGTGTGAAAATTAATTAATTTATTAGTTTTATATGTATTGAAATATACATAGTGATCTTGGAACCACTGACTCAGTTCATTCATAGTATTTTCACAGATTTCTTTCAGGCTGACACTATATATACCAATCTTCAACAGAGAGTAAGAGGGTTGTATTGTCAGCATTACTTGTGACTTCTATATCTGGTAAGATTTTTTATGAAGAATAACATTTTCTGACGAATCGATAATAAAAAAGTTACCAAAAGGTGAAACTCACTGTATATGAACGCAACATCATTGGGGTGGAACACTCTCATTTCGTTCACTGGTTACATCGAAACAACAAACTGACAAAAAAACTAGCTTTGTAGAAATATGCGCAAATTTTCTGTCGCTGTCTCCCGGAAAATTATTATCGAACACTTTAGTTTATTCCAAGCAACTTTCTCTACATACAAATAAAATTAACAAAGTGTTTCAGATGCAAGTCTATGTCTCAAGAGTCTCTCATAACGTCAATATTTGGCTGTAGTCAAGAAACTATGGAAATTGAGGAATTATTTTGCGACTTCTTTAATTAGAGTTTAATTTTTCGGCAAACCTGACATTACAAACAAAAAATAAGATAAAATATCAATCACTATGGAAACATTAAAGCAAATTGAAAACCATATGAACTAAAAGCTACACCAGCATTTATGGCAAACTCCAAAAAACCATTACATAATTTTGTACACATTTATTACAAAGGACCCCGCACCAAATACATGGGAAAATCGCTTTCAGCCAATTTTGATAATTTTTTGGGATATTGTAGTACAAGTCACTAGAAGTTACACATGCAAGTTCAAATCAGTTTCTATGTCAAGTTTCAGAGATACACATTTTTGAAAATCATAAAAATTGCTGTTATTACTTTTTAGATGATTAGTAACAAAATAGTAGCATTGCTGGTTTGCAGAAAATCGAATGTCATGTCAGTTAGTCGGTCTTTACGATAGGAGAAGCCACCTATTATACAGGGTGGGTCAAAAATAGCGACAATTTAGGATATTTTGCCAATCTTTATCCACGGTCCCTATAGTGAGACCGAGCATTTTTCATTAGGAAAATACCTATTGGGATTCTTTTCTTACGACACGAAGATTTTCTCTAAAAGTTTAGACTTTTTTACAACACCGTAATTTTTTTTCAAATGTTTGTTTTTTATAATACATGTTTTTAACAATAGCCACACAAAATAGCCTTTTTGAGTCAATACATACGCTTTGGAGACAAAACTATTTGAGAAAGACTTATAGTAATTGCTCAATATAATCAGCTTCAAAAAGCTACGATCACATTTTTTACGGGGGCTGTTTACAAATATTAGTTGAAATCCGTTTTGTACGTAATATATATGTTTGTTAATTATTTTTGAATGGATCTCCCAATTTAAATCATATTTTTCAGTTATACTTCCAAGTAAATTACCCTAAACTCGGGTAAGTTTCATTCATTTCCTCTGTCTGGTTTTGAACTATAAATTAAAATTGATATTCTATAGAAGATATTATCCAATCTTATATCTTGATGAAATAAATATGGTCTTGCAGCGTAACACAATTGCACCGTTAAAAACCTCAAGACCATTAACTGTGTGACTCTTAACGGCGCGGCGTGGCTATTGACACGTTAGTATGCGGTTTTCTACCTGCTTCCCGAAAATTCAGTATCAATTTCTCTAGGCTTCGTAACTATTCCACGAATATCTACAAATAGTAATCATAATGCCTTCCCGCAGAAGCCTATAAGGTTCCATTGTATTTCCTGTGACGTTTTCTGTTAACAATTTTTTTTAAAGGGTAAAAAACTACGCAGGTATTCGAAGTGGAGTTTTTGAATAGTAGATATGTCCCGAAAAGGGTCATGGGTGGTACGAATTCCACTTCTTCAATGATTTTTGTAACTTAGATACATACATATTTTCATCATAGATAGCCATGATCATAAAACAAGCCGCTATTTGACATTACTAAGTGTTAGTTGAAGGCAAAGAAGCATTGTTTACAAAGTATTTAATGATGCCTTTTAATAATCGCGTTCAATGCTACTCTTGTAATTTATTTTTTGAGGGGAAGATCAACAAATGGATTATTAAATAATGTTGATGATTTTAAATTGAAACATCATGTCAGCTTGCAAAGTGTAGGAGGGAAAATCTTAACCATCATCCACTAGAATTCACTGTTGATTGTCGTATTTGCCGGAATTGTAATCGACTTATAATCATTGAAATTCAGATGAGAACAATTTTCATAAACTGTAATCAGGTTGTGTGCACTTGCGCCTACCCAGCAAACATGTGATATCTCAGGCTGTCTTGCGATGTTTTTGAAATTCCAAGCGGACAGCAAACACGCAATTTTATATAATCTTTTTCATCGAATGGAGGTTCCGATTTCGTTTTTTCTTCAATTTATTATCGTACCAATATAAAACTGTAGTTGTCTGATGGTCTGTTCCGCATCACGCAAAAACTATTGGACCGATTTTGGTCCACATTCCACATTTTTTATATCCTAAATCAGCGTTGAAAAATCAGATATCATTTGACGTTGATGCAATGTGCATATTAATCATAAGGATGAGTTCGAGAATAAATTATATATATTGAAAAATATCTCAATAACAGGCCCTGTCCCCGTCCCCGTTTTCCAGAAAATGGGCGTGGGCTTACTTTTAAGTGAAGCTGCACCTCACATTCTGTATTTTTGAAAAATACGCAATTATTGATAATCAAAAAGCTGATAAAATTCCTTAAAAATTTATTGCAAATCATTGACGTGTTGAAAATTCAAAAATTTGTACCTCCTAAGGGTTAAATACCTCTTATTCATAGAAAATTCCTGAATAAATTAAAATCCAACGTGTTCACTGCCCGAATTGTTCACAAAATTGTTTATAATTTTTACCTACGGCCACCGGTAAACAAATTGCACAGTTTTCGTAAACACACAGTTTGATATATCTCGGAAACGGCTCAATCGATTTGAAAGAAGTTTCGTATGTAGATAGGGTTTTGCTTTTAAGGTTCATCTATATAGGCGTCTTTCTTGGAAAAACCCGATTTTACTAATAATAATAATAATAATAATAATAATGATAATTTTTGGATCTCGAAAACGGCTTCAACGATTTGGATCAAATTTGGTATTTAGATAAGGTATTGCTACTTAAGTTCATCTATATGCGCTTTTTATAGAAGACATGTGATTTTACTTATAATAGTAATATGAATTTTTGGATGTCGCAAACGGCTCTAATGATTTGGATCAATTTTTGAAAAAAGATAAAGTTTTGCGTTTTGGGTCTATCTATATAGGTGTGTCTTTTCAGAAAAGGCGATTTTACAAATAATAATAATGATAATGTGAATTTTTGGATCTCGAAAAGGGCCTCAACATTTTGGATCAAATTTATTATTCAGATGAGGTATTGTTACTTGCGTTCATCTATATAGGCGTCTTTTCTGAAAAAAGGTCATTTTACTAATAATAATAATATGAATTTTTGAATCTCAGTACATTAACTTATTTTCATTGCATTGCAAAGTAAACACGAAAATTGATATTTCGAACAGTGGGCTGTGTTAATGAATTTTTGTGTTATGAAATCATAGCAAATTCGACTTGAACTGTATTTTATTGAGTATTAGAATTATTTATAATATTCTACACCATTCCACTGCGCGTCGTCGGAGCACATGAACTATCTCAACCATAAAAATTGATATTTTGAAGAGTGGGCTGTGTTAATACATTTTTGTGGACAATATGATAGGAAATCTGACTTGAGCTATATTTCATTGAGTATTATAATTCTTTACATCATCCCACACCCTTTCAAGGAGTGTCTTTTAGTGCACAGGGACTTTATCAACCATGTGAATTGATAGTTTGAAGAGTGGGCCATGTAAATAATTTTTTGTGTTGCAACATGATAGGAAATCTGAGTTGAACTGTATGTCATTGATTATTGAAATTCTTTACAGTATCCCACACGATTCTACTGCGTGTCTTGTGCGGCCCATCGATTATATCAACCATGGAAATTGATATTTTGAAGACTGGGCTGTGTGCAACATGAAAGGAGAATTATTTACAGTATGCCACACGATTCTACTGCATGTCTTCCGGTGCACACGGACTATATCAACTATCTGAATTGATATTTTGAAGAGTGGGCTGTGTTAATATATATTTGTGTTGCAACATGATAGAAAATCTTGAACTGTATGTCATTGAGTATTGAAATACTTTACCTACCATCAATATGTAATGTCAATAATAACGATAATAATAATAATAATATATTTATTCATTAGAGAAAAATGACTGATTTTATTATAGAATACATAAAAATTTTAAGTAAATAGTTATGGGAATACACATCGTGTATTGGTAATATTTTTTAAAAATTTTAAATAATTTACATAGGATTATATCATGAAATAAAATATAAATGAATAAATATGAGTGATAATCCACAAAAACATATGCTTGTCGTGGAACAATGAATGGAAAATAGTAATGAGAGAAAATAATAAAGGATAAAGGTATATGCGCGTTGACGGAAGAACAATTAACATATACATGTACAAGATGTTTGAAATTATATTATCGATACTTTTTCATTGAAGAAAACTCATTCTACAATGAATATGAAGAATTCTGAAGAATTGTTTTATGGTCCTATTGTAAAATTTAAAAAATTATTCTTTATATCGATCAGTTGATGGGTGAATGATCTAGGAAGGTTTGAAATCCAATTTTTCAGTTTTTCTTAAATAGGCTTAGCCAGTTGACTGTTTTCAGTTCACTGGGAACTATATTGTATACTCTGGGTTTGAGGAAATATGTTGAACGTTGGGATATTGTTTTAGAGACGAATGGTACTGCGAGGTGGTTATCTCCTTTTCGAGTGTGCACATAGTAATTTTTGGATCCTTTTTTTTCTGTTTCAGTATCAAGGCGTTTAAAAATAATTGTTTATTATCTAAAACTTTTGCTGATTGAAAAATTCCATCACTGGAATATAATCGATCTTTCGAGTATATTATCCTTAGTATTAATTTCTGGAGTACATCGAGTCCATTCATTTGAGTATTGTAGGCACCTCCCCAAGCTATTATTCCGTACCTCAATTGTTATTCTACCAGTGCTAAGTATAAAATTCTCAAGCATCTTATTTCAAGAAATTTCTTGATAAAATTAAACTTTGCGATGAGGCTTCTCTTCAAATGTGCGTGTCCCATTTCATGTGACTATCTAAGTTGACCCCCAAGTATTTTATGATCTTGGTTATGGGTATAGTGAAGGTGTTATTATTGTCGGTAATAGATAGATGTGAAATATCTGGAAAATTGGTTTTGTTGATTGAAAACGGAAGACATTTTGTCGTATCAAAATTAATCGTGAGTAATTTGGAGTCGAACCATTGTTTTATTTTGAGAAAATCTTTCTCAACTCTTCCAAACAACTGTTGCCAATTTTCACCAGAATAGAAAATTGTTGTGTTATCCGCGAAGCTGATTATGTGGCCTTCTGTATCAACATTTTATAGATCATTGAGGTATATGTTGAATAATATGGGGCCCAATACTGTACCTTGTGGGACTCCAAATTCCACAGTTTCAAAATTACTGAGTCTGCCGTCAATATTTACGCACTGCTTTCTTTTTTCCAGATAACATTTCATCAATTTATATATATTGCCTCTCAACCCTGCACTTTCAATGGTTCTCAGGAGTTTTGGTGACAAACTGTATCAAAAGCTTTTGCTAGATCCACGAATATGCACAAGGAGGGATGACTTTTTCGAGCAAATGATATATTTTTGTAGTCAATGATTCAATTGCATCATCTGTGGATCTAGACACCGGGAAAAGAATCTTATATTTTTTGAAAAATAAAGATATTCTTATTTTGATTATAGTTTCAAATATTTTTTCAAGATTTGATATCAGTGATATAGGTCTGTAATTGTTACAATCCAGTTTGTCGCCATTTTTATACACTGGTGTAATTACTGAAATTTTAAGCTGGGATGGCCAGTATCGTTGGCTTAATATTATGTTGAATAGGTGTGATAGAGGTTTTGAAATGATATTCACAATGCATTCGAGGGTTTTAGCACTTATATTTTCAAATCCAGGTGCCTTATTATTCTTTAAGTTCGAAATCAAACTTTTCCCTTCGTTCTCAGAGGTTTCTTCAAGGAACAATGAGTTTTGTAGTCGTTTCTCAATTTTCAACTCTATATTTGTGATATTTCCCGCTAATTTTTACCGATACCTGTGAAATGTTTAACGAAAGTATTCGATACTAATATGATTTTCGTAATGAGGTTCGTTACGGCACTGGAACTTCATTACGACACTGGAACTTCATTACGACACTTTTACTCCATTACGACTCTGGAACATAAACATGGAGGTTCATTATGACACTGGAACTTCATTACGACACTGGTACTCCATTACGACACTGGAACATAAACATGATCAGAGTTTATGATGAATTTATTGAAATTGACGTAATGTTGAATTTGGACTTTTGAAATGAAAACGTTCCTGGCTCTCCCTCTATAAGATCACAATTTTGAAGATTGTTAACTATCTTTGAGTGGATATTTAGAATTATTGATGGTAGGTAAAATATTGTACAATATTTGTATCGTAAATTCATATTAAAATAATTGATGGGTTATCAAACTATAAAATATATTTTGGTGTTGCAATATGATAGGAAATCCGACTTGAACTGTATTTCATCGAGTATTAGAATTCTTCGTTCTTTATTAACACAGCCCACTCTTCTAAATATCAATTTCCATGGTTGATATTATCTATTTGTAACGAAAGACATGCAGTAGAAGCGTGTGGGACACTGTAAAGAATTCTAATACTCAATGAAATATAGTTCAAGTCGGATTTTTTATCATATTGCAATAAGAAGATTCATATACACAGCTCACTCTTCAAAATAATTATTTCCATAGTGTGCACCAAAAGACAAGCCGTGGAAGGATGTGGGATAATGTAAAGAATTCGAAAACTGAATAAAATACAATTCAAGTCCGATTTCGTATCTGATTGCAACAGGAAAATTTATTAACACAACCTTCTCTTCAAAACATCAGTTTCCATTGTTGATATTTTTTATGTACACCAAAAAGTGAAAGGGTGTGAGAGTGTAAAGAATCCTAATACTCAATGGAATACAGTGCACGTCGAATTTTTCATCAAATTGCAACACAAAAATGTATCAACACAGCCCACTCTCCGAATATTAATTTTCATGGTCCATGCGTGCTCCGAAAGAAACGCAGTGGAAGGGTGTCGAATACTGTAAATAATTCGAATACTTAATGAAATGCAGTTCAAGTCGGATTTTCTATCATATTGCATTACAAAGATTTATTAACACAGCCTACTCTTCAAAATATCAAATCCCATAATCAATAGAGGCCGTGTGGACCAGAAGACACGCCGTGGAAGGGTGTGAGATTCAACACAAAAGTGTATTAATACAGCCCATTCTTCAAAATATTAGTTTCCATGGTTGATACTGTTTATGTGCATCAAAGGACAAGGAGTGGAAGGGTGCGAGATAACGTGAATAATTCTGATACTCAATGGAATACGGTTCACGTCGGATTTACTTTCATATTGCAACACATACAGTTTTGACACATCCCTTTTTTCAAAATATCAATATCCACAATTGATATAGTCCATACGCTACAAAGGATATGCAGTAGAAGCTTGAGGGATAATGTGCAGAATTCTAACACTCGTAAATAGAGTCTGAGTCGGATTTCCTATCATATGGCATAATATAAATCGATTGAAATAGCCTTTTTCCAGAATATCAATTTCCATGGTCGATATAATCAATGCACTTAGAAAAAACATAGAAGTAGCTTGTAAAACACTGTAATAAATTCTGTAACTTGATGAAATGAGGCTTATGTCGGATTTTCTGTCATATTGCTTTCAAAAAATGTATTAATTTATGAAATTCTTCAGAGTCTTCAATATATACAGGGTGTTTCCCAAATTGGCGCGATTTAGAAAATGGGTTGTTTTATTGAACAGAATGTAACAATAAATGGCAAGAATTTTCGTTTTTGAAGCAATCAAAAATTTTTTGAAACTTTTAGAAATTCTATAAAAGTGCTCTGTTACCTTTATTTGGGAGGCACTGATTTGATTCTACAGGCCACAGCGTGTCTGACCGGTGACAATGTTTCAGAGCGGTTTGCGTAGGCGTATACCTCTGATCAGTGATTTACCAAAAATATTTTGGAAACTTTAAAATTCAATATCTCCCAAATATTTTTTTTACAAAAATGTATTCTTTTATTTGTTTCTTTTGTCATCTTCTACTTGCCACTCCATTCATTGCTCCAATTTCGGGAACCCCCTGTATGTATGGGCTTGTTCATTAAAGACTGATCTAGCTGCTCGAGATCACTTCCACAAATGTTCATCTCTCTCTAACACTTGTAATTCATTTGTCTTTCTCTTTTGAAAATATCAACTTAAAGCAAGTAGAGCAATCAGAGTACGTCTTAACGAAAGACCCTTTTGATATAAGTCCATGGTCACAAAGAGATAGAATATCTGAAACTCACTGATGTACCGCTCGTCTCCAATTTTCTGTCATGGTACTTTTCAGAAAAGGAAAAACGTGGTGTCTATTGATTTGTTGTCAACTCCTTCGAAGTTATTTCTTTGAAGGTATAATACGAAAATTCAAAATTGTTCACTTTGTAATGCAGTGGAATAAGTTCTTGCGCTGTTCAACCCCATGGAAAGTATGATTCTATACGTAAAACTGACAGATAATGTAATAGGAATTTTGAGAACTTTGGGGGTGTTCAACCCCTTGAGGACCCTTCATTCATTAATTCTTAACACTCCGATAATTTGTACAAGAATTGTTAACAATCTTGTGAACAATTCTGGTACTGACCACGTTGGGATCTAATTTACTAGGGAATTTTCTATAAATAATGGTATTTAACCCCTAGGGGATAAAAATTTTGGAATTTTCACCACGTTAAAGATTTTTAATAAATGGGTAAGAAATTTGACCAGCCTTTTGATCATCAATGAATACGTATATTTCAAAAATACAATGTGTGGTGCAGCTTTACTTGAAAGTTAGCCCACGCCTTTTCCTGGAAAACGGGGACTGAACATTTTTTGATTGGGACGCAAATTTGTAATGAATGTGTACAAAATCATTTTATTTTTGAGTGGGGTGCCACTGGATTAAGAAGGGGTCTACCTTCTGAAAAAGGTCAAAGTAAATTTGCGGGTGAAAAGGCGAGGTAAGAATTCCAAATGTTAGGGGACGAGTCTCAAAATAAAAGAAATCTAATACTGTCTCACTTCAACTCATTTCAGTGTGAAATAAAAATTACTCATAGTAGTAAGTTTAACCTTGAACACTTCGAGGCTGTTCAAATAGGTACGCAAACGCTCGCCGCTATTTACGACTCTGGCCGACTTGATTTTATTACATTGTCCAGTATTCTTCAAAAGCAACTCAAATCTGGGTAATAAAAATGAAAATTGTGATCGATATTTGGTATATTGTGGTTTGAACAAACATCATAATTAATAAAACGAATAAAAAATCGTGTTAATCGGCATGTAACTAGCAAAGCTGCAAAAACCATTCAAATTATGAGAAAACCATCCTACGGGTCTTCATTAGAGATATTTATCGAAAATTTCTATGAATAAGTCCGCGGTTGCATTTTGTTCATTTGCATTGTTTTAGCGTAGGAGACTTTCGAATTTCCTCATGTGTAAAAAATAAATAGCGCAATCAGACGTAAAGGGTTACATAGAAATCTGTGTCAATTCGGTAAATATTTTTTTTTATTTTGGAAGTCATTGCATATGTCTATAGATATATAAGATAAAACCAGATAAATAGTGGGTATATTATGTAACGATCATGTTGACATGAGACGTAGGCGAGTGTCGTAAATCTCGTGCGACTGTCGTTAATCTCGTGCGCGTGTGTTAGTAGCCATTACATGCGTATATTATTTTTTTTCTACGACCAATACAAAATTAAAACAAAACTGTATATTAATCTAGCTATTTTCAAACTTCACTTCAACATGAATTTCAATACGAACATTGTATCCACAAAGAAAATTTGAGTTTCTTTGCAAGTTCTTCAACGTAAAGTAAAGGAATATATATAAATCTTTATTAAACCAACGATCCATAATTATCTTTTTTTTTTAAATATACAGTGTGTCCAAGATAAGAATGAACAGCATGGGGATATCGGAAACGGTAAGTGATACGGGGTCGATTAAATTAGAGAGAAGTGCCTAATAATATGCCATTTAGAAAGTTTCAATATTCCGAGTAGTTTCGGAGATATCCGAGATAAACCGAAAATTTGAGAATTTCGTTTTTATTTTCTCCTAGCTTTATTTTCAAAGGAAATGTGAAACAAATAGCACTTTGCCATGGCCACTTTTTAAGGACTACACGATAACGTACGCAGAAATTTTTCTGCGACGTTTCGTCTTTCAGAAAACATCATCAACTTTATATTTTTATATGGGCTGAAACTGAAGTATACCCTGTATACGACTCCATTTTTTATTGTGAATACAGCAACGTATCACACAATATGATTTCGGAAAAATTTCTCGCGCAAAATGTAATTTAGTGATTACTTAATCTGTTTTTCTTCAATTTTAGATAGAAGGCGCTGGAAAAAATGTCTTATTTTGATACGTTTCCGATATCCCTATGCTGTTCATTCTTATCTTGGACTGTATACAACGAAAATCCATGTTACAGGGAGTAGACAAATTTTTACCCCTAAATGGCCTCTATTTTTTAAATGATGTTGTGAAAGAGATGATCGGTTTGTCTCCAAAGTAACGGCATATTGATGTGAGGACTGAGCTCGATGGGTCGGTCTCGATGGGACCCCTAACGGTGGAACGATTGATGATATTTCGGAAGATCCATGAAAATATGCATGAAACAGAGACAGATCGGCAACTTGTCTGCGGTGTTCCAGAGAAGTGAGCAAGCTTGTGAATGGAGTATCACCGACGAGAGTTTTAATATGTGTTTGGGCGCTTCACTCCTTTTATTGAAACCCAAGACTGGTCGGATTTGAGTTGACGGAAAATGAAATAATGTTTGGTACGAAATAGAGCACTGTTCATTTAAACGACGTCATGTATACAACGGTTCATCAAAAATCGTCTAATATTACAAACTGCCCAAATATTAGATAACCTGTGGTAATTTTGTTTTGAACTGAAGTAAACTTCAAAATTTTTGGTACAAAGTTGTTTTATTTTTTTGTAACAACCAAACTTGCTCAAAATAGTACAGTAACAAGGAAATGATGCTGGAAAATATCAAGTGATAAAAAATCAAATTGAATTATTTAATTAATTTACTAATGAAATACCTGTATATTTGGAATATGGAGATATGTAAGAGAATAAAAATAATTGAAGAAAACCCGAGACGAGATTCAGCCGAACTCCCTACGTAAATAGGGATAACTTCTGCCTTTCCATCTATTTTTTCAATTATCAGAAGAACATGTCATTATGTGGAGTACTACATTAACACATCATTTCATGCATACTAAATAAAATATCACACTTGATAAAAAAACTAAAATTATCCCAGGCGGAATTTTAACAAGCTGATAAATAAATAGCTAGGAAATGAGAGCGTTGGACGATATATAGTTGGGTTTATACAGCCCCTAAAATAAAATAAAACGAGTGTTTATAGAGCTGAGTGAATTATAATAAATGAGAAGCTGCCAATCAAAATTTGGATTTATATATTTCATCACTTTTGTTTCTTTTATTTTATGTCTGTATGATATTCTTATGATTTTTTTTTGAAATATAATATTTTTTTTCTTATTTTATTTACGTGCTGTATAAATCCCCCTTCCACGGCTCTCATTTCCTACCTATTTATTTACCAGCCTATCAAAATTATAGTTTTTTCTCAAGTGTTATATTTTATTTAGTCCTGGGTTCTTCATATTGAAAAATGAATCGTCATTTTTGTTCGAAAATTGTTTGTTTCGGGTACAATTTTAATTCGGCCGCCATTTTCATGTTTCGTTATGAAATAACGAAGGTGGAAATGGAAAATTGTCGTTAATATTCATTCACCAATAATTCATGAACTTCATGAATCCATGTAAAAGTACATTAACTGACAGATAATGTAACAGGAATTTTGAGAACTTTGGGGGTGTTCAACCCCTTGAGGACCCTTCATTCATTAATTCTTAACACTCCGATAATTTGTACAAGAATTAGTGAGTTATGGATTATAACTCACTAGTGTGTTATTTGATAGTTTATTTGTCTAAAATGACATTAATAATCCATGAAATTATATGTAAAATATATTTATTTGGGTTGACTAAACTTATTCTTTGGTTCGAAGACATGACCGCTAGAGAGGCAGGTTTCTTTTTATATTTATTTCAGTTCAGAATGAGAAAACATATTGTTTGGTCCAAAAACGCGACCGTTAATATTTGTTTGAAATCCATAGTCCCATAAATATTGGGCAATACTTCAGAAACATAGATTATTGGTAAAAATACCACTAGGGTTCCTATAATTTTTTTTTCATTCAGCACCCCTTTCGGGGTTATTTGCCTCTCTCTTGATGATAACTTTCAAAGAATTCGATAATTTTTATACAATACTTTGGAAGTTATTACCAACACACTCTCCAGCGACAAATAACTACAAAAGTGCAAAATGGAACTCCAGTGTTATTGTTCCTGAAATATGGCTCATGATTTGTGGGGTTATTAGAATGTTTCGAGGAAGAGGAAAAAAGGCAAACTTTTTATTTATATTTATTATATATTTATTACTTGAATGATCATTCATACTAGTGAATCATCTGATATCACCTCAACAGAAGTTTCAAAATATATGCGTGACAAGCAAAAATTTCAATTCTTCTCATTTCTAATTTGAACATTCATTATTAACCCATTAATTTCAAATATACAGGGTGTTTCCGAAATTGGAGCGATTAAGAAAATGGGTTTGTTATATGAAACATAATAAGAATTTTCGTTTTTGAATTCGTATTGAATTTTATGAAATCGCGTTCAGTGGGAGGCACTAGTTTCATTCTCCACGCCACAGCGTGTCTGTCCACTGGCAGTGTTTCAGGGCTGTACAAAATGTTTTCGTCAAAAATGTATTAATTTATTTCGTTTTGTTTTGTGATCTTCCACTTCCCATTTCATTTACCACTTCAATTTCGGAAAGACACAATGTATTTCAATATACACGTAGCCAAATTATAGTCACTATAAGATTGTACGGAAAGTAGACTTATTCTTAAAAATTCACTTAGGTAATCTATTGCGCAGAGCGGCAATGGTCCATTAACAGTATTTTTTGGTAATATTCGATTCGATAATTTCATTAATTTCGGACATTTCGGATATTATAAGCTCATATCGTCATACGCTAAAGAGTGTTATAACTCCCTTGGAATATTAAAGATCAATTAATTCCCTTTGACATTTACAGGTAAAAATGTATTCACATCGTTACAAAAAATAATGAATGCACAATTTACTAAAAATGTTATAGCTGATGGTGACTATACAGTCAAGTTACCTGCTTCTTCTAATGCAAAATAGGCAACATATGCGCTGTTTTATTCCCTATCCTCAAAATATAAAGGGAAATAAATACACATAAAAAAATAATAAGAAAAAAATCACCTTATGCAATAAATGAATAACATTGGGATCGTTCTTTAGAAAACTGATGACATCTTCAGGGGATAAGACAGCAGAGACCTTTTTGGCTTTCAACCAATCGATGCCGTAATCACCAGCGTCGAAAAAAACTAGTCCTCAGAGAAAACTAGATAGTAGCTTTTCGTCTATCACAAGTATGTGATAGATATTCAGTCTTATTCAACACCATATCATATCAGGTCTCTTATTTAGTCTATTATAGATCGATTAGAGTTTAAATATTTCTTCTCCTATTATGATAGAAGGACCACCCCGTGCATTTCGCGGGGAAATCACTCTTTAAGGGTTTTACAAATGTTTTTTTCCATTGGAACGTGACATGTGAGCTAGTATTGAGTAGATACAGCATACAAAGCAATTAAAAATTGAAGAGGTTGTGATGACCTGGTGTTAATTATTTATAGTTTTGTCTTTGATTTAAGTTTTTAACACCATGTATTGTAATTTGAAAATTCTATTGTATCTATGAAGTTGTCTATGAAAACAAAAAAAAACAATAATAATAAACACTTCAAGAGTGACATACAAAAAATTTTGTATAATTTATTTAAAAGATTAAACTCGTCTTTCGAGCCCACATATTAAATCAGGAGAATCCCTTTCAGGTAACTCCCACAACTGGTCCTTCAAGTCTTTAACTGAACAGCACTAAGGAGAACTGTTCCTTCAAGTATTCAATTCAGTAGCACTACGCAGAAGATGTCTACTCAGGAAAAGCTACGACGAAGCGAACGATTGATAAATAAGTCAATCGAAACTTTTGGGAAAAATGATGAGACCATTCAAGCTTCTACATCAAATCAAGTTCCAACGAATCTACGTGGTTCAGTAGATAGTGAGATATGTCCTTCCCAAAAGCAGACAAAATCGAAGAAAACGCTTAGTAGTAGGGTCTCTGAGTCAAAGAGATATCAAACAGAATTGGAAATTGCATTGAAGAAGGAAACCTTAGAACAAGAAAAACTAGAACTAGAATTCAAGAAGAAACAAGAGATACTGGATCTGGAATTGGCTCTTCGATTGTCAAAAATTGATGAAGAGGAGAGAGCTAAAGAAGATTCGGAGTCGAGTGCATCGAATCATGGTCCAGACATCAAACAGTGGGTAAGAGGTGAACATCCTTGGAAAATTAAACAAAATATTGAAACGAAGGATTCACCTAACTGGCAAACGCCAGAAAAAGTGGTAAAACCTAAACAGGTGAGAAATTCCCTTTCTATTCCTTCACTTTCACCTAATGATGATTTTCCTACCGAAAAAGTTCATTCTCGATTAGAAAAATTCATGACACGTCAGTCTATGCCAAAGGATTTGCCAATCTTCAATGGAAATCCAATAGAATAGCCCAACTTTTATTATCAATATAGAAACTCCACTGCTATTTGTGGATATTCACAAGAGGAAAATCATTGTTGGCTTCAAAAATGTTTAAAAGGTACGGCTAGGAAGGTTGTTCAAAGTTTGTTGATCATGCCTCAAAACGTAAATAGAATAATGCAAATTTTAGAAAATAGATTCGGTCAACCAGAACAAATTATCTTCTTGCTACTTGATAACATTACAAATATATCTTCAGTTAGAGAAGATAAATTGGAAAGCTTGAAAAATTTCTCAGATGAAGCGAAAAATCTGGTTGGAACCATCGAATCTTTTGAAGCAAATGATCACTTACATAATCCAATTCTTTTACGAGAACTCTTGAACAAACTTCCAAATTCCTACAAAATGATGTGGATGGAACACATTTCGAACACAACATCTCAGGCATATAAATTAATAGAATTCACTTCGTGGCTGGATGGAAAATCATTAGCCGCGTGCAAAATGCCAAAATGTCACGATGAAATCACATCTGACAATGTCAAAAAATCGAAATCATTTCATAAAAAAGACGTTACCTTATCAACTGCAACCATGGTTACGAAAAAATTTATGTGTTGTACCGAGGATATGCATTATATTTCCAATTGTCCCAAATTCATTTCTTTCACCACTGATGAAAGGTGGAATTTTGTCAAAACACACCGAATTTGTTCCAAATGCTTAACTCCCTATCATAGCGCCAATATTTGCAGACGAAAAGGCTTCTGTGGTTTAGAAAATTGTAAAAGAAATCATCATAATCTCTTACATAAAAAATACGTTCATGAGGATCCTACCTCTGAAACAGTCAATACTGATTTGGCTGCTGAAATTAACTGCCATATATCAAATAACAGACGAGTTTTACTGAAAATTCTTCCCGTCATAATAAAATTCAACCAGAAATCTGTCAAAACATATGTACTTTTAGATGATGCGTCTACGGTTACACTGATTGACCAAAATCTAGCAGACATAGAAATCGACGGACCCCAGCAGCCATTATGCCTCCAGTGGACTAACAAACAAACTGAGGAACAGGATGATTCGAGAAGTATCAGCTTCACAGTGCGTTCAGAAGATGGAAACCAAGAATTTCAGCTGAGGCATATGAGGACTATAAAAGGTTTGTCTCTACCTACACAAAGTGTGGACACAGGTGAGATATCAAAACTGTACCCTCATTTAGGCAATAAAGCTATTTCAATGAGAAATGCCAGGCCACAAATTTTCATTGGTCAAGATTATTGGCCACTATTAGTAAATAAAAAAATTATAACTGGACCATGGAATGGTCCTGCTGTTAGTAAAACTCTACTAGGATGGGTAATTCATGGAAATGTTAATTTGGGCAATGAAAACTCAGAAACTACTGATACTAGAATGGTATGTTACGTGAATGATTCAATGAAAGATGATTTGGATTTATTACATAATCTTGTGAAAGAGCAGTGGATGTTAGATAGTTTCGGATTAAATGAGATAGATAAGCCAAAGTCAAGAGAGGATGTGAGAGCTCAAGAAATTCTGAATGAGACTATGAAAAGAGTTGGTGGTGGATATGAGACTGGGTTATTATGGAGAGATGTGAAAATGATACTTCCTATAGCAAAAATAATGCATTGAAAAAGCTTTGGTGTACAGAAAGAAAGATTGATAAAAATCCGATATATGGCAAGGCTTACTGTGAAAAAATGCAAGATCTCCTTAATAAAAATTACATAAGAAAGTTGACAGGAGATGAAATCGATAAGTTCAACCCAAAAACCTGGTATCTTCCTCACTTCGGCATAATCAATCCAAATAAACCGGAAAAATTGAGAATCGTGTTTAATGCGTCTGCCAAATCAAGTGGTATTAGTCTCAATGACTGTTTATTAACAGGTCCTGACCTTTATAACTCTTTGTTCAAAATATTAATAAATTTCAGGATAAAACGTTATGCATTTGTTGCTGATATAAAAAAAATCCAGCTCAATGAATTTTATGGCGTGGTATGGAAAGAAATCGTGATCCAGATGTCTATGAAATCGAAGTGGTGTTTTTTGGCTCCACAAATGGTCCCTGCCTCGCCCAAGAAGCAAAGAATAGAAACGCAAAGCATTTCCAGGAGGAATATCCAGAAGCTTCTAAAGCCATCATAGAGGATCACTACATGGACGATTATCTGGGTAATTCAGACTCTATTGAGGAAGGTAAAAAACTGATTAATGACGTAATTTATGTACATTCAAAGGGAAATTTACCATTTGTAACTGGTTGTCTAACTCTGACGAACTACTTGATGATATTGATCCTATTTTGAAAGCAAAAGGGGATAAGAATTTAGGGAAAAATCCAGAAACGATTATAGAACGCGTTTTAGGAGTTTTGTGGAATCCTTCTGATGATTCATTTATATTCAGAACAAAATTTCACAAAATTGATAAGTCAATTTTAGAAAACAAAAGGAGGCCGACGAAAAGAGAAGTACTCAAAGTAGACATGTTTCTGTCTCACTTTCTCATTCAAGGAAAAATTCTTCTTCAGGATATTTGGAGGAGTAAATTGGGGTGGGATGATGAAATTACAGATAAACTTGATGGAAAATGGCAATTATGGATAAATGACTTGAAAAATATTTTCAATTTCAAAATTCAAAGGCAATATTTCTGACTCGATAGAAAATTGGGTGAAATCAACTTCGCATATTTAATAGTTCAGAAAAAGCCTATGCAACTGCAGCTTATGTAAGGTGTCAGCAAAATGATGAAATTCAAATTGCATTCGTAAGTGCAAAGGCAAGGGTATCATTACTGAAACCAATTTCTATCCCCAGACTTGAATTACAAGCTCGCTTAGGAGATTATTTGAGGAAAAATTTGTCATATGATTTTGACAGAACATTTTTTTGGACCGACTCCAAAACAGTCCTCCATTGGATTCGCTCTGAAGCCCGAAGATTCAAAGTATTCGTGGCACAACGTCTAGGGGAAATACAAAGCTTAACGAATACCATAGATTGGAGATATGTTCCATCAAGAGACAATGTTGCTGATGAAGCGACAAAACGTACACAAAATTTGGATTTTTCTGAAAATAGTACTTGGTTATATGGCCCTTCATTTTTGAAAAGGTCATTTCAATATTGGCCTCCACAAAGTGAAGACATTTCATCAGAAATTGATACCGAACATACAGAAGAACATAAAGAATATGTTTTTCTAAATATCCAAAGTACTGCTTTGCCAGTTCCAGCTCCAGAAAGATTTTCAAAGTGGCTCAGGTTAGTTCGAACCACCGGCTGGATGCTGAGGTTTCTGAAAATTTGTTAAATTGGTAAAAAGATTCCAAAAAGGAATTCTAGTGAAAAATTTCCATTTGAAAATATAGTTGAACTCAATATTGATGAAATTTACCAATCAGAGAATCTATTGTTTAAGAAAATTCGAGAGGATTCATTCCGAAAGGAAATAATTACCCTTGAACGAAATAATCCTATTGATAAATATAGCAGGTTATATACTTTATCTTGTGTATTGGATGATCACGGATTACTGCGATTGAAAGGAAGGTTCGACAATTTACAGGGTGTCAGTTATAATTTCAAACAACCCATAATACTTGATCCAAAACATGACATCACTAAACTGATTATTCAATATCATCACTAGAAGGTTCATCATCAAGGTCAGGAGACAGTTTTGAACAATTTACGCCAGAATTTTTGGATTTTACGAATGCGACAAGCAGTAAAAAATGTCATTAAAAATTGCCAACATTGTAAAAATATGAAAAAATTACCGGAAATTCCAATAATGGGTCAACTGCCGGTTTGTAGGTTAGAACCAACAATAAGGCCATTTTTTAAAAGCGGTGTTGATTATTTTGGTCCTATTTTAGTTAACAATAAACGAAGTCATGAAAAGAGGTATGGTGTGATTTTTACATGCATGGCTACTAGAGCAATCCACTTAGAAATTGCTCATGACCTCAGCACAAATGGATTTATCCATGTACTTCGACAGTTCGGATGGAATGGAAGCAATTTTAAATCTGCCGAAATTGAATTGAAAGAAAATTTACAAAAACTTAGTCAAACCGAAATCATAAAATTTTGTTCATTGAATAATATTCGTTGGAATTGGCTCCACATATATGGGAGGTGTGTGGGAAAGATTAATTCAAAGTTTGAAAAAAGTTATGAAAGACATTCTGAAATCGCGATACCCACAGGAGTACGTGTTAAGGACTGTTTTTGCAGAAACAGAAAACATAATAAATTCACGACCTCTAACACATGTTTCACTCGACTCTGATGATTCTGAAGCTCTGACTCCCAATCATTTTTTAATTGGTCCTGATTATGCCGCTCAACCTTGTTCTGTGATTGGAGAAAGTGACCTTAACCTACTGAGCAAGTGGAAAGCTGCTCAAAAACTAGCCGATTTGTTTTGGAGAAAATGGACCCACGAGTATGTACCACATTTGATCAAGAGGACCAAATGGTATACTGAATCAAGACCTCTCCAGGAAAATGACATTGTCATCATCATGGATTCCAATGGACCAAGAAACGCCTGGCCCAAAGGAAGAGTGGTTCAGCTAATCAAATCCAGAGATGGCAAGATCAGAATTGTTGATGTGAAGCTGGCAAGTGGAACAATTCTTCGGAGACCTGTTTCCAAATTATGTGTCCTTGATATTCAGAAGTAATTGTTCTTGAAACTTCTGTCCGACCAATTACTTGGGGGGAGAATGTTAATTATTTATAGTTTTGTCTTTGATTTAAGTTTGTAACACCATGTATTGTAATTTGAAAATTCTATTGTATCTATGAAGTTGTCTATGAAAACAAAAAAAAACAATAATAATAAATACTTCAAGAGTGACATACAAAAAATTTTGTATAATTTATTTAAAAGATTAAACTCGTCTTTCGAGCCCACATATTAAATCAGGAGAATCCCGTTCAGGTAACTCCCACACCTGGGGATATTGCAATATGAGATACTACTAATCTCACGTTACGTCACTTCGAAAAGGGGAAAATGAAAACGACCAGATAATTGATAATCCAGCAAACGATTCACTGATTATGAGCAATTATCAACAATAACTAACAGTGCATCAACGATAGAAATGTGTTTGCTATCAAAAAAATGTATAGCCCTGACGTCATGATTACTCGATGGATGACGGCACATCAACTTAAAAATTTCAAATAGCATGGGGCGGTCGAATGTAATATCGTTGAAAGGATAACTCTCATCAACTATCCGAGTTTTTTAGAATTTCGTTATATAACTTTTATAAAATGCTTGTTGAAATTCGACAAGAACGTGTATAAAATTTAGTAGATTATTGCTGACGTCCAAATAGGAAAAAAGTGCATTTAAACATATGTCCGAAAGTTATTCGTTTCTGAGATATTGAGTGTCAAAGTTGAATACATATTTGTTTTTTGCGAATAAATTCCAAAATGATTGTGATATTCGGGATTTTTTCAGGGGCAGTTTTTTTCGTTGAATTGTCAGGCAACAAAATACTCATTAATACATGTCAAGTTTACTTCGATAAAAAAAGCTCTCCTGAAATTATAAGTGAAAAAAAAATGTGTTAAGAAGATGTACTTGGTAGAGATTGCGGCGAGCAACCGTTTCCGAAATATTTGGCTTTGAAATTATTTATTTGAATTATTTTATAATCATTAGTATCGAAATTCAATTCAAAATCACTTACATCGATTATTTCAAATCCCAATAACTCGAAAACAGTTGCTCGCAGCGAAGAATATATTTTTTGCTCAAACTAACATTGAATTTGACTTTTTTATTGAAAGATACTCCCATAGATACCAAACTTTGCCCGAATTACACAATTATTTTGAAATTCATGCTCAAAACATTAAAATAAGAATTTAACTTTGGCATTCTGTATCTCAGAAACGAATAAGTTGCGCACTTATGTTTATAGTAATTTTTCTTCTTATTTTGACATCAGCAACATGCTCCTTAACTTTCTACACCTGCTTAAGGAACACCCTGTGTAACTCAAACCGTTGCATTTGCGAAATAGACACTGTAGAACTTTTGATCGAGGAAGAACTAATCTCAGTTCACACAAATAAAATTTACGGTGATTTGAGGAATAATTTTAAATCAATCGAAATATTCATTTTCCATACCGGGTGTTAACAAATCTATTAGACAATTCTTATCAAGTGTATCAAAATGGGATTTGGTATAGATAAATGGCATGTGACGAGGAGAGTTTTCGCATATTTTCCACTTTCCGTTCACATCCGGTTTCACCTTCACCTCTCGATTGCCTTCTTGCCTAAAACGATTCCCAACATTCGGAGAATAATAATGGGCTGGATATTGCCGATTGGGATATCACTGGAGCATACACCTCAGCAGCAGTCCTTGAATTTCTATGACATTCTCCAAATATTAATAACATATCCGCTTTTTCACTGTGAGTATACATTATTTTCATGAAAAACTAAACTAAAATTCAACAAAACTTGAGAAAATTTTACTGTCCGCTCATAAAGTTTATGTCACAGACATTACTTAAGTGTTTTGTTTTCTAAATAATTCTTCATAAAAATAATTGCAAACTATTATGAATTATAGCTTTTAACGGCATACTTATTATTATTACATTATATCATTATTAGGTATCTTTAATTTATGTTCTTATTTTTAATCCTATCGCTTATGAATTAGTATCGTTAGATTCGTCAAAAAATCATTTTTCAGAAAGTGCTTGTCAAAAAATATTTGAAATATAAAAACTTTGCGATTGTAATCACCTGAGGTCTTTAGATTAGTTAAAGTTAGATTCGATCATGGCCACCAACATGCAGTATCAAAAGTAACTCTAAAAAAAATAAAGTAGGCGTGAAAACTTCAGGAAATGTCACATTCTGATCCGAAATTGTAGATACAATATACAGAATATGCCAGTTTTTTTACTCAAATTTTCCACTTTGTGGGATAGTGTGAAGAGAAGGTGATTTCAACTCCGTAGAAATTGTTCGACTGACGAGTGGAAAACAAACCGTGAAACAAGTCATGTCTGCAGGTTGGCATTCCCAAATTTTCCACTTTGTGGTATTGTGTGGAGAGAAGTGGATTTCAACTTTGTTGAAATTGTTCGTTTCATTTATTTTAAACTCTTCTTCACACTTTTCGGACTTTGTTTGAATTCAAATATACAAGGTGTTCCATTTAAAAATTCAAAACTGGAGGAACTAGAAGTGACTGAGAAAGTAAAATATGCCCATCTATACCAAATCTCATTATGATACACCTTCTATTGCAGAAGTTGCGACTTGTCTTTTAGATTCGTTGACACCCAATATAATATTATGTTGGACCCTAGTAGCTGCAATTTCATCTGAAACGGGCTTTATAAATCGAAACCTTTTTGGCTCCAGTTCTTTATTTTCAGTCACGTGACATAAGATTCAAAATTATTAATGGGACAACCTGTATATTTTGGCATTTCTGTGTTCCTCCAGATAAAACAATTATTCCAACGAACTGTCACACTTATGGTCTGAAACAATTAGTTTAGAAACTGCCAAAATATACAGGTTGTCCTAATAATAATTTGAAATCTGATTTCACGTGACAGAAAACAAAAAGCTAATTGGGTACCATAACGTCAAAAAAGCTGCACCAATTGCTTTAATTTACAACACTAAAATTTCAATTCTCTACTACTCTCGAGTTCCAAGATATTCCCTAGTCAAAACCTCGTGGGCCACACTGTATAACGATGTTTCCATGGCACCATGTTTGGCGAGACTGAGGAGTTTCTAGGTGGTAGGCGAGTACTGGAGGAGCTAGAAAATATCATGCCTCTACGTATGGTCGCAATAGGCATCTTCAGATAATATCGCCCACGAGAAAGTGGTTCACTCTGTATGGAGTAATCTGCAACTCCCATCGCAATTCTGTATTTCGGAAACAGATATTCTGCTGGTTTTGGTTGAGATAATGAACTAGCTCAACTCCGAGATGAACAGCGTTGGGATGTGAAACGCGGCATCGACTTTTTTGATTGTGGTCGATATAGGCCAGTAGAAATAGACGATCAATTCACATTAATTCCAAAAGTATACAAACTTTGTTCGAGTGAATCGTACATCGAGAAAGCAATGAATCTCAGTTTGCAATCTCTTCCAAAGTACGCAACATTGTCAAAATGGCAATTAACTTGAAATGTGCTGTATACCCGTTGAGAAAATTCTAAAAGTTCTGCAAACTTGGAGTAGTATTGAATTTATTCTTTCATATCATGTATCAAGTTAATTGTACGGAACATTTTTTATCGACCTATAATATTTTTCTTCGATATACCATAAGAGAAAATTCCAAAAGTTGCAAACTTGGCAGATGCAGATGCATCGGAAAAATATTTCAAACACTTCTGCAGATTTGCAACCTTTTACGTTCACCGGAACATATTTTTTTAATTCTTAGTAATTTTTTTGATCCAGGTGGTCTAGAAATATAAAAATTTTGTTGCAAATTTTGAAAACAACTATTATGATGCATTCACAAATTTGCAACCTTGTACGCGATCCCGAACTTCATGCAATATGCAAAAATGTAATTTGTAAATCAATTGGAATCTTCACAATTTCATGAAGTTCCGGATCGTGTAGACGGTTGCTTTGTGAATGCATCAGAATAGATGTTTTCAAAATTTGCAAAAGAGCTTCAAAACTTTTGCAATTATTTCAAGACCACCTTGATCAAAAAATGACCACGAATTAAGAAAATATATGTTCCGGTCAACGTAAAAGGTTGCAGATATGCACAACTATTCGGAATATTTTTCCGATGTATGGAATTTTCTCAACGAGCATATAGAAAAATTCAAGTTAATTGCCATTTTGACAATGTTGCAAACTTCGGAAGAGGTTGCAAACTGAGATTTATTGCTTTCTCGATGAACCATTCACTTCACCAAAGTTTGAAAACTTTTGGAATTATTGTTAAATTTTCGATTTTTCATGTCTATATATCTACTGGCCTAATAGTAGTCATGCTGGGAATATCTGAGCTCAATTCACCGAAGACTCGTGAACAAAAATAAGTACTTCAGATCTTCATAGTCACGAATCATGCAAGTATATAAAAATGTAGGATATCTGCCGTATTCTCAATGGTTTTTTTTATTTTCTGAGATACCTATGTAATCTGAGGAGGTAGTAGCCTACTCAATCTATGGACAGATGTGGACAAATGCAATGCAAGATAATTACAAATGGGGAACATTTGTATTATTTTTGGTATAAGCCGGTTTTTCATGTAAAATATTCAATTGTGAGCAACTTCAAGATATATCTAGAGCGGATTCATTGCATAAATGCTCGTTATATAGTGATCAGCACTTGATCTCGCTCGGCTTTTTGACGCAAATATCTGTCAGAAAATAACTACTTTCCCCTACAAATTACATCTGACACCCTCATCTTCAATATTCCTCCAGGAGGAAACAATTGCAAGTGCTAATTGTACTTAGCTTCAAATATTATTCCGTTTGTTGACTACTTGCAGACATGACATGTTTCATGGTCCGTTTCACACTTATCAGTGCAAGAATAGATCTGCCGTATTCTCAATGGTTTTTTTTATTTTCTGAGATACCTATGTAATCTGAGGAGGTAGTAGCCTACTCAATCTATGGACAGATGGACAAATGCAATGCAAGATAATTACAAATGGGGAACATTTGTATTATTTTTGGTATAAGCCGGTTTTTCATGTAAAATAATCAATTGTGAGCAACTTCAAGATATATCTAGAGCGGATTCATTGCATAAATGCTCGTTATGTAGTGATCAGCACTTGATCTCGCTCGGCTTTTTGACGCAAATATCTGTCAGAAAATAACTACTTTCCCCTACAAATTACATCTGACACCCTCATCTTCAATATTCCTCCAGGAGGAAACAATTGCAAGTGCTAATTGTACTTAGCTTCAAATATTATCCCGTTTGTTGACTACTTGCAGACATGACATGTTTCACGGTCCGTTTCACACTTATCAGTGCAAGAATAGATTATACAACATTAGAGTGATCCTGGTCTGCACCTAAAACTCCAAAACATTTGTTTTCTTACGGATATTTGCCTCAAATTTTTCACTTTGGCGAATAGTGTGGAGAGACGAGGATTTCGACTCCGTCAAAATCATTTGTTTCATTTGATACTGAATATATCTTCTGAGATTTTATCAGCATGTTTATTTTCTGTCGCCCACATCAAGAGAACGATGACGATATGAAGTGATCAGAATGCACTGCAGCCAAGCTGACTATAAGTGTTAATTTACTCCAAAACGGATATCGGGACAACAATCTTTATATCAAAGTCAACAGAGCCGTCAGTCAACCCAGCGTATAGATCAAAAATATAAGGAAACCTCATTAATGGTTTTGGTGGAGATCGGAGCATTAAATGTCATTCTAATTACCAATGGACATGTAGCTGGTACAAAACCTCATTAACTAAGAAGTAATTTACCTCATCATGGTATTTAAGCGATCGTAAACCTATGGAAACCTGAATACTATTGCTGGTAGAAGTAGTTGTGAACGGTGAACGGTGTGAACAATACAACATTATAGGCAATGGAAGTAAGAAATGAATGTATCTACTCAGGTACAATAATGATATTTGAAAAAATATTGTTTGCGATAGTATAATAGTTATTTATGATACAAGTGTGCTCGTGGGGTTGCTCCACTCGCTAACGCTCGTTCGCAATATTTCTCACTCACAAAATAAAATCACTTTTAACAAATGTGATAGAAAGACAAAAACAAAAAAATATATAATTTCCATAAGGATTTGAATTCCCGATCTTTGGGTTACCATGTCAATGTTCATATGTCAATGAATTAAAAACGTAATTTTTATTGACAGTTGTACAAAAAAATAAGTAATCAAAAATGAGTAGTAATAGTGAGGATGATTTAACATTGACACCGATAATTTCAACAAAAAGTTTGATGACAATCAATTTCTATATTTTCGAATAGTTGGTTTCCATAGCAGTTGATTTCATTAAATTATTATGTCAGTTTTAGATTATTCCATTATCTACAACTCATTCATCCATCTTCTTTCTGATATATTTTAGCCAGGAATCTTAGAAAATCAATATCCAACACACCTAATATTTTGCACCCCTATCCTCCTTCCGAAACTTTTACTGAGTCGTCTTCATTTTCCTCACTTAACTTATCCTGAATCTTCTGACAATTTACATTCTATGAATTTTTTAACCCAACACCAATACGCTAATTTTAACAACTAGTCACGTGTTTCAATCACCAGGATCATTTTCAAGAGGGGAGATTAAACTAAATCTACATACAGAGTTGTCCGTATTTATAACAGTTTGAAATCTCTGCTGAATACCTCTGTCTTAAATTACTTGCACTGCACTGTTTGGAACCTTTGGTGAAGTAATGAATATACTGGAGTTTTATACCAACACCCAACCGCTATTTGTAACACTTCGACATGTGTTTCAATCACCAAGTGATCATATCCAAGAGGAAGATTAAACTAAATATACATAAAGAATTTTCGTTATTCAAACCCATTAGATATCTCAGTTCATTAAGGTAAGTTAGACAAGTTAGCAACAGTCATCTAGATGCCTATGAACTTAGAAATGAGTAAACATAATACAATTATGATTAAAGATGGTGGACCAATTCCTAATAGTTTACTGTATTGCTTGATAAATTAATTATTGTTCATCTTCACATGATAATTTGCATATCCATTCAATTCAACATTTACCCAATTAGTAGATAAGGCAATATTGTTAAATTAGTTTAAGGCAAACAAGGCACAGGTATCTAGCAGAAATATCTAATGGGTATGAATAAGGACAATTTTGAGGATGATCAGTTGGTGATTGAAACACGTGTCGATGTGTTGAAAATAGCGGTTTGGTGTTGGTGTAAAACTACAGTGTATGTCTGATATTAATTTCAGAATATTTCCTCATCGACTAGATGAATGTTGAATTGACATTTAGGTTATTGGTAAATAAGGCAATATTTTGAAATTATTTGAAAATATTCAAGACGTAGTTATCTAGCAGGGTATGCGAAAAATTGTTCGAAAATATTTGTCCGACAGTAATTTGTTCGACAGCATTTTTTCGAAAAGCATTTGTTCGAACGGAAATTTGGTCGACTAGCACTTGTTCGACCAACATTTCTTTGAGTTTGAGAATTTTTCAATAGTTATCGTTATTCTAATGAAAATAATTCATGATTCGCCTTCTTGTTTCGTACACTCAATTACAACACAATTTTAACAATTTTAACACAATTACTTTTGGCAAAATGTATGTACTTGATTTCCACACACTACATTATTTTGCCTTCTTTTTATATTTAAAAATTGGTCGAACAAATGTATCTTCGAATAAATGCGAGTCGATCAACATTCCGTTCGAACAAATTTTCGCTCAAACAAATTTCTGCTCGAACAAATTTCCATTCGAACAAATGCTGTTGAACAAACTTCCGTCGAACAAATGCTGTCGAACAAATTACACCGAACCATCTAGCAGAGATAACTAACGGGTATAAATGAGGACAAATCTGTATGTAGATTTAATTCAATCTCTTCTCTTGAAGATGATCACTTGGTGAATGGAATATGTGTCGAAGTGTTGCAAATAGCGGTTTGGTGTTGGGATAAAATCAGTATCCAGTATTTTGCTGGTCTATCCGTTTGATGTTGACAATAAGAACAAAAATACGATTTATTTCTCCATTGTTCCCACTGACCCCACTGAACTGGTTAGAAAACTTCGAAGTGGATCCAACGATTGCAATCAAAGTTTGACAACTCTCATAAATATTGATATAGGGAATATCGAAAAGCATGGCTGCCTGTCTCATTTCACCCTCCGTATATTTAATCAACAAAAGCTTCGCAAGGTTAATTTTTGGCATTGCCTGAAATAATCTAGAATGTGATATAAACGGGTCATGAACTGTCCGGGAACGAAAGAGGAAATGGAAATGAAATGAAAAAACGTATAATCCATTTTAAGTGGAAACTTCACTATTCTGCCCTGGTTGTGATAAAATTTGTGAGCTTCAACGATTTTACTGAAGTTTTTCGATAAATTTGTCAAGATAATGAAATGAATAACAACAGAAGAGTCCCTAGATAGTAACATTTGTATTAATTCAAAGTCAAAGTATCCTCTTCTGTCAACAGTTCAATACATTGTGGTAAATTCACGGCTTCGTTTGTTGATTCTAGAATAGGGATTGACAGTACCCAGAAAGGTTCAAAAGTAACGGAGCAGTAACTACAAAAAGAACATCTCAATGTAGACTTCAGCTGACCGGCAAATGTAACCACAATTTTGGAATTATGGGTAGATATATATTCTGTCCAAGAAATGGAAGATTTCTGATTACCATTAATGCTAACCAAATAATTTTGTGATGGATTATCTGCACTCGTCTTGTTTAATTCTTCATGTAAGCCAACCAGAAGGTGTCTTAGAAAGTCTTACGAATCTGCTGGGACATTTTGATTAAAGGAAGGAGCAAAATTTCTGAATACATGAACGAAAGGTGAAGTATCCCACCATTTTCCGAGAAGAATCAGGACTCCAGATCTTTTTCATCAAAGATATAAAAAATTTCACCTAATTTTCATTCATTCTTGATGTAGTAGTATTCAAATCCTCCATATACAAATCATTCTTGAAAAATTCTAACAAAACCTTGGTGTTTGAAAGACACTGGATCACGCTATTCATAAAACAGGTATTCCCTACATTCTTTAATTCTCTTAGGCTCTTCTTAAATTTGATTTTCGTTACAGTTTTGAAGAGCTCAGATGACGGGATTGTTTCGTTTTGTTTTTTCGTTGATGACACACTACACAGAACCACATTTAAATATTTTATATTTCAGTTTTATTTTCATACGAAACGTTTACCAAGAATTCGGTTTTGTAAATGGTGTCGTCTCATTTATTTCATATTGACGATGCTCGCAAAATTTGTTAACCTGCTTCCAAATACGCTATTTTACTCCTTACTGAATTTTTTTACACTTTGCACTTTTTTTAATGGTTGTTGCTAGGCGATAGAAATTTCATGCGTCAACAAAGAGACAGTTCCCAATATGATATACAAATGTTTCATTGATAATATTCATATCCTTTTGACTACAAATAAAGTGTGATAATACCCAAACCCATTTAAAGAACTATTGGACTTAATTCACACTTGGTAATCCAAGATAAGCTGTAGCTGTGTGTTGGCCTTCAGAAACCAGTTGATATTAATAATGAATGAAATTAGTGAGAGTGATGTGCATCTCTCCAGATAACAAAATTTTGATAACAATGAAATCAATATAGGTTGAATTGGAAAAGATGAAGACTGAACAGAGAAATTCGTGTATAGTGGAAATACCATAATGAGTTATTCTTGACATAGCGCAAGGAAATAGATATTCATTGCTTCACAGAGTATTGTTCGATTATTAAAAAAAAACTAGTTATTTGGTGTCGTGCGTCAACATTTCCTATTCGTTAAAAAAAGTATCACTTGACTCACTTGATACATAAATAACTATTATTGAGCATTATTTTACGGAGAATGAGAATGAAAAATTCGAGATATCTTAATTAAAAACGCGGAAACGTGAAAAAAAATCAAAATATGTCCTGGTAAACTTATCGGAACAAACCATCAACTGAGATATTACAATACCAACCTAGGTAGAACTCAGTAAATATAGTAAATATAAAGTAGCATCGACCATTCCAGTTCCGTTTCCGTAACCATACGCAAATGTATGGAAGTTGGAATTTGTTATAAAACTTTTCGAGTTGGGTAGTTTCTTTTCTTCAGCAATATGCCATTTACCTAAGTTGTTTTCAAGCTATTATCGCGTTTGGATCAGGTTCATGAAAAGTTAGGATTGAAGGGTAGTTTGTTTAGTTGAAGAAGACATTCAAACGTAAAATCCAAGAACCAGATGCATTGGATCATTATGATTCTTGAAATAATGATCTGAATACTTAGGATGTGTTTTCTCAACAATGATTCCCGTCTTGCGTATTTTATGGAGTTAAATGTCTTCCTCATTATTTTCAACAACCTATTCAAAGCAACGACGAAGGCCATAATAAATTCTGTGTATTATGGGAGGATATGGGAGAAGTGATATGATAATTTATATGTGAACCAACGTTAGGTGTACGTGTGAGTATTAAAGTGAAGGATAGGCCGTAAATAACTGATGATCAAGTGGTAAAATTCAAGAAATTCTTCTAGTCTATATCCATTTCTTGAATCGTGTTCACGGTAAATGTTCCAAATAATCTCTAGTGTACGTACGATACTTACACAATAATAATTATACAGATTCGAACATTTTCAAATAAAAAATAGGAAGTGGTATAAATTAATATATCTGTGAGTTCGTTAGCTCCTTAAACAGTTCCTTTTTTGATGAGGACCAAGTTTTGAAAAATATCAGTATTAGAATTCGTATATAAATTCAGACGGACAAACTTTCTTTTGTTGAGTGGAAAAATCCTATATACAGGGTGATTCCTAAGTTGATACTCTTTTTTAACTGATAGAACTTATAAACAACTTTTTCAAATAACTTTTTCCAAAAACCTGAAAATACGAAAGTTACATTATTACAAAACCTGTCCAATTCCGTCCTGTCTAACTTGAATAAGGTGTACAAAGTTGTCATCATCAACTTCAACACAAAGATTTTCTCTATTCGAGCAAAAAACTAAATATAAAGATACTGGGTTCGTCTTGATACACACGCCCAGATTAACTTTTTTTCATATCGCTTATTCTTCAATTTTCTGAAAAGAGTTAGGTATTTGAAAAAGTTGTTTACTTTAACGAGTTTTATACAGTTAAGAAAAAATTATTAACTTAAGAATCACCCTGTATAAATAGGTTAGACATCTTGAATAAAATTAATGTCAACCTTGTTTCAAATATTGTTTATACTTAATTATGCAATACACATTATCTCTACACATTAGGTACTGTTTTCATGAATAACCCTTTGGTCTGCACCTGTTTTTATTCTTTATGATTTCAATAAATGAATAAGCAAATGAATGAATAAATGAATTAGTTGAAGAAATTATTTCTTAGTATTCAGTTAAATCAAACAATTACAAATATCTTATATGGTTCACTGAGTAAATTAAAGACTTTTTAATGAAATAGGGTGAATATAGAAGGCTGATTTCGGTATGGCTAATTAACACTGAGTGGATTGTCTCGTTAGAGCATTGTGAGAAACCTTATTTAATATATATCATTATAATTCAGCTGTCGTTCCATATGTGGGGCCACCTAGCGGTTTCTTACCCGTGGTTGATCATAATTCATTTCAATATTGTTTATTGCATATTCGGCCAGAATTCAAATTTCAATAATAGTGATGAGTTTATTTTGTAATATGGTACCAATATTGTTTTTCAAAAATTGGCGTGAGATTTTCGTAAAAATCTTTATCAATAAAGGGTTGATATGATTGATTGAATATGGGTGGAATGATATTCAACTAATGTGCTATCAAACTTGGATATGCAATATTGTTTTTTATCTCTAAAATCGATGTGAGGGGAATGTTGAAATCACAATATTGAAGCTAAATGCTGGAAACAATATGTAGGCAATATTGCTTATCGATATTGTTGAAAATTATTGAACCAATATTGACCCAATATTTTATGAAACAATGTACATTTAGAATATGCACCCATATTGGTTCAATAATATTTCAACATTTACAATATATCCATACTGGTACCATATGAAATCAAGTTGAAAAGCGGAACATTCTCCATGAAAATTGAAAAATGAAAAATATAATTTATTTGCAGATAATTCCACAACAGATTTTATGATTATCCTATTCATATTTTCCAACAAAAATCAAAATAAAATCTAGATTCAGCCAATATGAGGTGCTAACTGAGTTACAGGCGAAGTGGATCAATAAGAGACGATGGCTGTTGGATGTAGTCACAGTTAGTGGAAAATTTTTTCCGAGCTACTAGCTTTCGAATTACAAAAAGTAAGATTAGGTTCAGAAGATCTTTAAGCATTTTGTCAAGACCGGATAGGGGCGTGTTTAGTCCAGTCGAAATCGTAATACCTCCGTGTTGTTTGAAGTACATGTTTTGCATATTTCAGTCAATATGTATCTTTTGCTCGGTAAAGATATAAGGATATTTCATTTTGAGTTAGCTATTATAATTTCAAGTAAAAAGTAAATTGTTTGAATGTCTAAGTATACGAATTGTAATCTGAAAGTATTCTGGAGGATACTTCAAGTTTTACACGATTTTTATTACCAATAAACTAAGAATACAAAAAAACCAGACTTAGTTTTCTTCATAATATAGATATAATTTGACACAGTCTGTGAGAATATTGAATAAACCCTTCCGGTCATCGGTGCATATGTAGCTGTCCGCGGGTTTTCACTCCTTCATTTTATCGGACCAGAGAGACACAAGGCACGAGTATTGAGGTGAGTGAAGACATTGGTTTCATCTAGAATGCCTAATATTATACAGTCATGTACCTCATTTGAATCGTCTGTCAGTTCTCTATACTACAACGAAAATTCACACCAAAACATTCATCTAAAACAAATTGGCGTCACATAATTTTGGAGCTCTGCTATGAGATCCTTTCGAATACTAACGAGTTCCAATACAATCATCGAAGGTACTGACCCTTTTCTCCGAGGTTATGTAACGCCATTTTGTTTCTGGTGAATATTTTTGTTTGAAATTTTTCAGTCATATAGACAATTGAAAGACGTTTCGAATAAGGTATCTCTCGACCCACTATGCCATTTGAAAAAATACATAATTATTTTTGGTTTAAAAATTATTTCATGAACTATTATTTCACCATAAAAAATTTCAAAGAAAGATTCTAATCCTTTTTAAAGTTAACAAGGGGGTGGGAGGTTACTTTACCAGCAAAGGTCTGAACAAAATGAATTCGTCTTTGCTCGAATTCGACTGGAATATTTTTAACTCAACCCAAGATACAGAGGTTTTGTTTTTCTATTGGTAAAGATTTACAATGATCTGATTGATGATTTATTTCCGATGAAACTAATCAAACCCAGGTTGAATGTGAATCCTGTGTCTTGGTTCAATGACGAATTGAAAAAATAACGAGATACTCTATCAAAACTAAAAATTATATGTGACAGTACCAAGGCAGCTGAAGATATTAATAACTTTAAAAAACTCAGAAAAGACTACAATATGCAACTCAGGCATGCAAAAAAATCAGCAAATGATTCATATATTATTGAAGCTGAGAATAAATCGAAGGCTAGTTGGAACATGGTAAATTTTTTCAGGAAGAAGACCAAACAAAAGTGTTTCTCAGAGAAATTAACTGAAACTGATTTTAATCATTTTATCTCAAGTATAGCCGCCAATATTGTAAAATCCCTATATAATCTGCCTATCTCTGAATTGGTGAACTTTAGAAATTTTCCCTCTCCTAGGTCATCATTCTTTTTAACTCCGGTTACATGTGATGAAGTACAAAAAATCATTAAATCATTAAAAAATTCAGCTTGTCCTGATATCAATGGAATAAATAGTCAAATCATTAAAGAAACCCATGATATAATTCTTCTCCCTTTAACCAATTTGATAAATCCAATCTTTCAATCAGGTAAATTTCCTGACATCTTCAAATATGCAAAAGTGATACCTCTCCACAAAAAAGAGGACAAAGAGAATGTCGATAACTACAGACCTATTTCTGTTATAAGAATCTTTTCAAAAATTAATTAAGAAAATACTCATCAAATATTTCGAAATCAACAATTTTTTTTTGCAGTTATCAATTTGGTTTTTGCGAAAATTGCTCTACTACCGATGCTACTATGAGTGTTGTTGGAAGCATAGTTGAGGGTCTTTAGACCGGGAAGGTTGTGGGGGTCACACTATTAGACTTGTCAAAGGCCTTTGACTGTGTTTCCCACAGCATTCTTCTTGAAAAACTTTCATATTATGGTGTTAGAGGTACTTCTTTAAATCTGATTGAAATCTACCTGAACAATCGTTTTCAAGGAGTTTTTCACAATAACACATTTTCTGAGTTAAGACCGATTGACCTAGGTGTACCGCAAGGATCGATTTTGGGCCCGTTTCTGTTTGTCATTTATATTAATGATTTTTACAACTATATGAAGCCATGTCACAGTGTATTATTTGCTAACGATACATCCTTGATATACTCTTCTATGGATTATTCATCTCTTGTTGATCAATCTATGGAAATACAAGAAAAAGCGGAGCACTGGTTCAGTGTCAATAAACTTATGATGAATAAGGAGAAATCACAAAACATAATTGTTTCTATGGCTCCACCATTACCTGAATTTCAATGTGTCAAATTATTGGGTTTCACTCTGGATAATAGGTTAAATTGGTCAAGCCACATTTCAGGTTTGAAAAGTAAATTATCGAGTGCCTTATTTTTACTTCGGCAGCTGAAACCAATAACAAATTTCACTACGTTGAAAATAGTATTTTGCTCACTCATTCAGTCACACATTTCATATGGAATATTTTATATTGTCTTTATTTTCTCATAATGAATCCTAACATCCTCTTAGTTGATTAGACAATTTCTCAAATATGATAATCAAAGGTGAGTTTTTGATCTACAAAAATTCCCAGATGTATTTTGACCAGTTGAATTTATCATCTAGTGTGATACCTAAAAGTTTCACCCTATCACCACTTCTGAGGTATTTAAGTAAAATAATGAAAACATGTGTTTCTTTAATTTTGAACAATGTGCGATTGTCACTTCTGAACCAAAATTCTATACTTTGGAAAATACATTCAGTGTCACAACACAAGATTGAAGAGCCCATCAATCTGTTGAGCCGCATATGACAACCGAATAGGTAACTTTTTTTACTATATCAGTTAATAAAAAATAAAATTGGTTTGATCTTGTCGAATGTGAGAATGTTAATGACTGTCTCGATCTGCTCTATAAAACTATTCACATCGTTGGAGCAAGTCATACCGAAGTATCCAGAAATAGCAACTGCACATAAACCCAAATATCTATGTTCGACTTGGTGCATAAGATAAGAAAAAAAAATTATTTACACAAATTAATTTAAAAAAATAGTACGGACTCTAAACCTAGTGCACTAAAGCAAATTACAAAGCATCAAATCAATAATAAAAGAAATATTGCACAAGATCACAACCCTTTTTGACTATTTGTAAGATCCATATCCAGAAGTGGATTGCCTAGAGAAATGCAGCTTGATGACTCAGTCAACAGTAGTGATGTTGCAAATACTTTCGTACAGTTCTTCCACTCTGTTTATCAGGTCTCAGAAAATCATAGCAATTTCAAGGCTGCTTCGGATGAGTCATCTTTAACCTACCTTTGGTAACGAATCTGATGATCTCAGAACTATAAAAAACCTAAAACCAAAAAAGTCAACAGGCAGAGACAATATATTTATTTATGTGGTTATACCATTTTTACATAAACTACAATTATAATACAAAGCTACGTGAAAGTTTCACTAAATGAATCTATACAGAATACCTCAGATAGTTTGCAGTATATATTTTATATTGCTAGTACAGATCTCAATCTATTCTTTAATTGGTTTAATGCATTATCAACTGGGTCAATAGAACCAAGGTTTAAAATTCCGAGGTATTCATGCCAAGGGACTGAATTGATATGGCACTATGGGTATCGTACTGTCTTTTGAAGGTTGTCACTGACCAATACTTCATTTTTATGAGAAAAGGATATATAAATTTTGTCAGTAGAAAGTAAACAATACTACACAACACTATGTTCCTATCAGATCTGGGGGCAATATGCTGTAACAACTGGACCAATAAACCAAGAATTGTCCGTTACCGTATTACCGATTAGATACATTTTGGAAATATTTTATTGACATAATATAAACTTTTATCTATGAACATGTCATTCCGGATTCCGATTCCACTATTTTTGAACATTTCGTACATAAAATTGATATATGTCGGTAGTTCAAACGTTGGCTCTAACCTAACCTAACTTTTTCTGTGGGTTATTTTTGACATTCGAACTATTTGACTCCTCCCATTGGCCGTACTCGTAGCAAAGCCTTCTGGATCCAGTGACCCTAGCCTTGTCTGGATTGCCAGCGGCGAAGTTGAATGGTGACATCATCGACTATGAATAGCGGTAATTGGTGTGATGTTCATGAGTTCCGTCAGGACCGGCTTGAGTAGAAATTCGTTACAGCAGAAAAGGCCCGCTATTATTATACTAACCAGAATGTATGTAAACCAGAACGTACCCTTATGGCCAACCTGGCGTTGTTGTGAGGAACTACCGTTCTGAAAATACGGCGTTGATATTTCTATATTCAACTAGCAGCTTTTCAGATTTCGAAAATATGAATTGAGTGGTTTTTGGGGCTGCTGATTCTATAACCAATTAAAAAAAGTCATATAAAATGTGCCTTAATATCCTTTTCCTAAAAAACGGCATTTTTTTACCCCCCTCAACACCGCACGCCAATGGTCGATGAAAAATTTTCACTGTACCAAATACTTTATTCATTTAACATATAATCACCATTAAAATTTCAAAGAAATCGCATTATTAATAACTGAGATATTTGTTTGCATTCATGAAAAGCCACACACTGTATTTACATGCAGTAGCCAGAGTGGTAGTACAAAATACAAGAGGTTGAAATCACTGAAATAAAATATCATTTGCATTTCAATATCATGACCGTTGACAAATGTGGACTTTCTGTTTGGTTACAAACAAAAATATTATAAAACCGTCTTGATTGTGTTTAAGAGCCAAAACATTAATTTTCAATTTAGTCAATACTTTCAATACGTCAAAACTCCATCGTATTCTCCATTAACAAAGTTCACTTGTCAGACAACAACGACTTTTTTCTGAGGCGTCAAAAAACCATTAAGAAATACATTTGTGTATTCATACAACAAGAGGCCAGAGTAAATTATACACGTTTTGTAATCGCCTTCGATTTTCCAATAGAGATTATAGAAATGCCGTATTGGTTGCAAGCCTACAATTTCCACATAGAAACATGCCTAATGTAGAAACAGTTCTCTCGTAGTTTCTGTCGGACTTTCCTTCGGTTGCACGAAATCAAATGGTGCACGCGAATTTTTTATTAGGCGCCCGTCACGCGAACAGTTTCGCAACATTCTTCGTTTTCGAATAAAGGGATTTGAATCCGAACCGACGTAACACGACTTCATTTGATTAATTACGGGAAACACCGTTCTTTTCATAATTGTCGGTGCAGTTGTTAGCTCTTTATCGGATTGGCTGTCTGGAATACACAAATTAATTTGTAGTTTCACGACACTTTGACGAATTGTTCAGGTAACATCCACAACAACACTGATTATATCACTGAATTCTTCTGTTTTTCTTTTCATATAATTTAGTACAGGATCAGAATTAGAGACGACCTTCACCATTTGTTTGTATTTTATATCAAATTTGATATGTTGAAAAATATACCACGAGTAGATGACTAGAAAATTCCTGGCCAGCATATGACTAACTAGAAATTCAAAATAGTAATTTACGTAACAAGTCAGGAAAATACTGTTTTTTTTTTGGCGAGTGGACAAAATTCTAGGACGAGCCATAGGCGAGTCCTGGAAGTGTGCGAGTCCAAAAAAACTGTGTTGCGTAATCTATTTTTTCGGCAACCGTGTAGAATAACAAATGAGACACATTTAGTCTAAGAAACGAAGAGAGCTCGACCTTCACCCATCTGTTAACCGTATGGAACATACTTTTTATAGAGTTCCATAATTATTCGATTACACCTATAATGGCTTGCCTATCAAAATATGATCCAGACTATATATCTACAGTGAGTTTCAAAAATTTGCACCATATGGAAAACTTTTTCATTATCGAGATCATCGAGAAAATTTTATTCTTCATAAAAATTGGTGCATTGCCAAATACTTGTATTAGCAAAAATCTAAATTTCCAAACGGGGTACAGGGGGAACAACAAATGGAATTTTGATTAGGAGTAAACTACCCTGGCTGTGATTCCAAATTTGGATATTGTTTTCAATTCTAAACAACCTCTTTGAATAAACTTTTTGATAATGTCAAAAATAAGGGGTAGTTTACACATGACCAAAATTCCTATTTTTTGTTCTCCCCTATACACTTTGGATGTTTGAAATATTGACAATTCATATGGAAGTATTCTGCTATGCACCAATTTTTATGAAGAATAAAATTTTCTGACATATTCATAATAAAAAAGTTTTCCATATGGTGTAAATTTTTTAAACTCACTGTATTTAGTCTGGACCACATTGTGACAGGAAAGCCATTATAGGTGAATTCGTCTATTCATGAAACTTTATAAAAAGTATGTTTCATCCGGTTAACAGATGGGAGAAGGTCAACCTCTTCCGTCTCTTCGACTAATTTTTTTATAATATTTACTTGAAGTACAAATTTTCGAACGTTTCAGTTCTCATTTGTATAAAATATTAAAATTCGAAGATGGGTCTAACAGAAGCATACTATAATTATTTATAATAATATTAAAATTCGAGCTCTTTACGGTCATCCTTCTCAATTGCAGAAACACAAAGCATGCCATGTACCAAAAATGTTTTTAAAACTCTTCAACCGTCATTGAAACCGAATTTTTTGCAGACAACCCTTCATCATCCTGTTCGCAATGATATACAGCTTATTTTGACATAATATTTATTAATTGAACAGATGGGTGTAAATCACTAGTATTGACTTATCTCTTTATCCCTGCCGAACCCAATAGGTACGCCAGGAAACAATAGATGAAATAGTATGGAGAGGAGAGGATTATGACCTCATTTTCCAAGAGATATAAAAAATACATATTGCACTTAGAATCATACACAGAGGCGAACCCTTTGGTTTGATCACAAATGAAATGAAAATTGAAATTTTATTTCGATGACACTATCATTCCCCATGAAGACAGTTCTTTGCTTTATCATAAAACCTATATCGTATCTCGTGAATTCATCCTTTGAAAATGAAATATTTTCCGACACACTAAGATTGATAGGATTATAACTTTATTTGAAAAAAGTTATCCTGGAAAAATTGAGAACTACAGACCTTTCACTGTACCTTCTGGATGTTTTTTTTTCAATACTGTTACTTGGACCTACTTAGTTGTCTTCTGAACAAACATCATAGTATTTCTAACAATCAACATGGTCTTATAATGTCCTCTCTGATTTCAAGTCTATTGTCCTGAGATCTTTTGTGATCTCAGCAGTGCATTCAATTGTGTGAGCCATGAGAGATAACTGGACAAACTGTTCAATGTCGTTGTAAGGGGACTTCCATATGACTAGTTTGCATCATGCTTGCCTAAGCGAATGCAGTTTGTTAGCATTACCCACATGAATGATAGAGAAAATACTAATGTATTATCACCACTCGTGATCTGGAGCATTCCACAAGGATCAATATTCAGTCCTATGTTGTTTATTATTTATATTGATGAAGTGAACTGTGTCATCTTATGCTGGTTCCACACTGAATGCATATTTGTTTATTTGATTTATTTAATTACAAAGGACGATCCCATAATAACAGGATAACAGACAATTACAATAAAAAATTACAATTGTATAATCACATGGTAAAAAACTTAGTCTAATTTATAAATCTGAAACAAAAGTTGTAATTCAACTAGGTAAGCATAATGTAAGTGGTTGAGAGCTTCTTCAGTTTCGGTATGAAACAGTTCATACTGATACTGAGGTTAAAAATGTCCAAGTCATCAGATATATTGGTGTTAAATGTTACCGTACATCTTATCATTGGAGAATTATCGAAAATGGATGTTTGGAACATTAGGTGTGAATACAATTGAAGAAATAGAAGCTACCCAAACAATGCGCCAAACACAAAAACTATCGTAGTTCTGGTGTTTTGGGTAGCTTCTATTCCTTGAATTGGAGACTTACCAAAGTAATTTGTGGAAAAATAAGGAGTAAGAAATAGTTGTCTAAGACGGATGTTATATGAGGAACAGTTCAGTGAAAAGAGGGTTGTACATTCAATGGACTCAATTAGATTATTAAATATTTTGTAAATAAAATATACATCATTAAAATCACGACTAAGAGATTGTAGAAAATTAGGTTACCGCCATATGGAAAGTAGTGCCTATGTCTGAAGAATCTATAAATTATTATATTGATCATTTTCTTCTGCACAAACTCCAATCTCTTTATGTATCTTTGATATGATGGGTTTCAAACTACAGTATTCAAGGATGGGCTTCATCAAAGTGTTGAAGATTATCAGTAAGGAGGAGAAATTCTCAAAATCCCTAGTATTTCTCGATATGAAACTAATGGTTCTCAGAGACTTCTTGACAATTTTCTCAATATGACTGTCAAAGGTCAATTTGGTATACATGGTAACACCTAAGTTAACTATCTCATCAGAGATGGACATGCTATCATTGTCAAGCGAAGAAATATGGGAATTCTGGCCACGGCTAAATATGATTTGACTTCATTTCTTAGTATTTACTGAAAATTTATATATTTTACAGTAATCTGAAAACCTATCGAAGTCTTCCTGTATTTTTGGTAGTCCGTGAAAGATTTTATAGGACAGAAAAATTTCATATCATTATCATAATGATATGTTGAGTATTGGAAGCATTTTGTTATGATTTGCGAACCCCGTATGGTAGCCGTTAACTTTTTCAGTTTTCGATATTTTTATCTTGACGATTGAATGTTTAAAATTACATGTCAGAATTGATTATTCGCACTTGTCAAATATATTTTACAATTTTGCTGTTAGTAAGTACTATTTAAAGCAAATGAAGGCCTCATTACTTTCATTATCACACGATCGTATCTCAAAGAGTACGTAACATTTTGGCGACTGTGACAGGACCGTAGACTTAAAATAATAATAAAATAATGTTGGATATGGACTGGCTGTCACGTGACTTTTACACACTTCCCTATGGACAACATTAGAAAAAGAGGTATTGTGAAGGATGGAATAGTTATGGGTGAAAAGGACATAGCTAGAGTCCCGAACACGGGATCGCAGGAAATATTCTGAAATGCTGTGGCTCAATGACGCCGTTTTCGAAGTATCAAAAATGAGTGCAGACACTACTGCAAGACTATTGCTGGGGAAATATGATCGAGAATTACAATTTTGTGCGCTTATTTGTTAGTCTACCCGTACCATAAACATTTTTCAGAGGTGCAAGAAATATATAGTTGCTGTCAGACTGGTGAAAACGGCGAGTGCAGGAAAAACGTTGGTATCGTATCGTGTCATCGTGTGAATGTTTTTGCATGTGGTGTTTTGAAAGATTTGTCTCAAGTTATTTTTTGTAGTTATACTGTTTCTGAACTGTCTGATAAACTATAAACATGGTTTATTATTGTTGAATAGTTGATTTATTAATATTCCGTTTATAAGGGTTTCCTCGAAAATAAAATAATAGTTATCATGATTTTTTATAAACATATTATTGTCAAAAAAATTTGATTTTAAAAACCTACTCAACTATTCTTGTTCACCACATCAATAACACTGCTAATGAAGTGAAGTCCCGAATAAGACATAAATTGACAAAATTATTTCATTTTAATCATCAATGAAGGCTACACAAATTCCTAGTAAATAATCGACAACAACAACCTCATACAACACGTTTAATGATAGCTATTTATGATACAAGGGTGAAATTGTTTTAAACACCGTATTCATAAGTGTATTTGATTTGAAAATTTCAGGCGAAATGTCAGAATCTTGGTGAATATCTTTCGAATTTTAGATCAACCTATTCATAGAGTAGGCGATACCAAGGTAGCGATGTTGGTTGTTAGGATTTGTTCACAAACAAATATGGATCTTTTGTGGTAGGTACTTCAAATATCATACAAAAACCAGATACATGTTTTCATGATCAAAATAATGATTATCAACAAAAAAATCCGTGTACATTTCATACGCTTTGGTTATTGAATATTTGGTTGCCATGTTTCGCAATACTGTATCAGTGTACAAAACGTTCAGTAACGAGGAATAATCTTGAGTGAAGCATAGCGGAGCGAGTGTTTGATAAATAAGTGTCTAGATGGGTTTTAAACCGAGTTGTTTACCGTATATTTTTCTACGAATTCATCAAAACAAAACAATTATATGTTTTGAAGTTTTATTTCTCTTCTATCATCATGACGGTTTCAAATGACAAACGAAAACCTAGTCTGATAAGCGATATTATAACCCCAGAAATCCAGCAATAACCGCAGTGATATAATGAAATGATATAAAATTACCATGGTAACGTTTTAAATACTTTGCTTTTCACACGGATTGTGAATCTGTGATGAATCGATCATTGAACGAGGTAACATATCCGTACGCTGAATGCCATTTCAGTTGTGAGAGTAGAATAAATAATAAGCACTCATTTCTATATTTTTTTAACATAAGTCAATATCGAAACACTCCAAGAGAAATGATGCTATCAAATTCTGAAATGAATTATGTGAAAACAAAAATCGAAGATTCTGAGTTTGAATTTGCGTTATGAATAATGGACGCGTGTGTCAACCAGGTGTAAATAAGGGACAAATAGACAAAACTTACAATACCTCTGTTTCTAATCACAGAATAGTATCAGTCACTATTAGAATAAAGTTTCCTTAAATACTGCCTGACATAATTGCAATATCTCTCTATCACTTCATTACATGTTTGTCTCGTTCCTTGGAGGGGCAATTAATAGGTCAGAATTTTCATTTCGTTATAATGGTTCTCGGTCGATACAATCCTCATTAGAATATATTTTCCCAGCGCCAGCTCCATAGAAAAGGCACTTCGTTGCGCGCTGCCAATGTTTTTAAACAAAAAACTAACAACCAAATATTTGTGTTGAATTGCGGCAATATATAATATGCTGCCTGAAACGAAAAAATATGTGATGCTTTAAGCGGTGAAAATTTCCAATCCAGGCTTAAACAGCACAACATTTATTTTAAACTAGGTACTATAGATCAATATTCAATTCTTAAAACAAAAAGCAGGAGAAAAGGGAGAAAAAAGGAGACCGCAGCAGGTATGCGGAAAAAGAAACAGGACAGCCAGTCAGTATCAGCCTCATAACCAAAGATTTTACATGATAACAGTATCACGCTGGTTATTTAGTCAATCATTCAGACAGATGGAAAGGAAATGAAGGAATTACCCGAAATGCAACAATACTGATCCAACTAGAACGAACTAACCTTACATGGGCATATATACAGGAAGTATCAAATAAAAAACCTAATAACTTTTGTCTGATATAACTAGAACGAACTAACCTTACGTAGGCATATATACAAAGCGTCTTAAAAAAACCTAATAAATTTTGTCCGGTCTAACTAGAACGAACCAACCTTAAGTAGGTATAACGTCACTTCATGAAACACACTCAACAAGGCGAGACATTACCCTCATTGAAAAATTCAGTTGTATGTTTGTATTGAAAATTGAATTTATTTCAGAACAATACATCATCAACGTGTGCAGTATCACCAGAGTCATCTCATCAACGTTCAGAACGAGCTTCAAACCTAGGATCTTCCAGAAGTATCTCAGAAATCTACAGCTTCCAGAGTCATCTTAAAATCTCAGCAGCTTCCAGTCATCTCAACAGTATCCAGAACCAAGCCATCGCATCAAGAATTTCATTTCTGTACAAAATATCGGTGAGACTGATGAACAATGTCAACAATCGATAAATACCTTGAACTTATCAAAAATAATTATTCTGATGATATTGCCAAACAGGCAATAAAATACATAAATACTCATGTGAGGAAATGTGTTTTAGCTATGAAAAAAATAAAATTTTCAATTGGGGAAAAAAAGAAAATAATTACAAAAATTGGAGAATTGAAACGTTTTAGATTGTTGATTAAATTGATCAATAAGAAACATGTTAGCTCAGGTTTGAAGCGACGAAACTCCATGGTAAAGTGGCAGAGTGTTAACAATGTTTTCAATCGTAGAGTCACAACGGGGGTAATTATCAATTTACCACATAAATTGTAACGCGCCTTCACGTCACTTAGGCTGGATGAACTAAACACAAGTGGAGGTGGGAGCGGGTTTTTTAAATAGATGGTCAATTGTTGGGCGCCAGGTGACTTCACCCTTGGCGAGCACTCGGTGGCATCAATCTTCGAATCACCGAATCCAAAAGACACACTTTGTCAAAGACAACAAAGAACTAATCTGGTCAACCTTCCAAAATAAACAACCCTTACCCAATGATAGCTTCTATATTGCTCACCCGGTATTGTATAACAATATTACACCACAATAAAAAAAAATTATCAGTACCATATAGAAATAAATATTTACAAAATATATATTCAAGTGGGATACCCGGTATGTTTCGCGGAGTGGGGAAATCAATGATAATGGACCTGTAGCCCGATCGAATGCGCCGCTAGCTAGGGCCCTGGCTAATGGCACGCGATATGTATGGCAATTACGTAATCAAATTGTCATCAATTTCCGCCCTACAATCATGTTCACTAAACGCATCAAGATCGATCGATCAATATTATAAATTTTATATTTCAGTCCGAACTGGATGGTTTCAATCAGGAAGCTACTTGCGTGACGACGGCCCGTGGTAACCAGGTCCTTGCTTACTGCAGGTACAGGATATACTCTACTCGCAACAGCCTCCCAATGTCATATCTCCCATTAAAAACAGAAGGGGGGGGAGGGTGTCGCCTCCCACTAGAACAACAGGGTGCTCCTGCCCTCCACTACAACTGGAGGAGTGTCTGCCTCCCACTAAAATCTGGGTGGGGGGGTGAACCTGCCTCCCGCTAAAACCCTTTTGAATGAAAAGGGCTTTTCTCACATCTACCAATGACTGTCGCTGATGGAAACCAGTGTTTTTATCTGGTTTTTCTATCGGATTTTCACAAAATCCGGTATATCTATCACGTTACTATTCCAATAAAATCAATGAACGTGATTAGTCGAACAACAGCTTCCCATTAACTGTGAAAATTCTATTTATCCTCTTCCGAGGGTGAAATTTCTCTCTTCCAACAACACAAAACCTCCAGTGGAATTACTACAACTGTCAATTTCGCTTTTCGACGGATAGCCCTATGGATTAATCCTTTTTCAAGACGCACAATGCAATTTCTCCAAAAATGGCTTCCTAGTTGAATTTTCACTGCCAAAAAAACCAATCTCTATGCGACCGTGAGTTGGACAAGGCAGAAGCGTGGTAGGGGACTCGACAAAATCATCAGCTGGATCTGACGAATTTGTGTCGAGAACCAATCAGGTCTCGACGTTTGTACGAATTACATACTGCGAGAATCGTTAACATTTCCTTCAGACAAAATTCCTAATAAACGACCTGATAAAAAGACACGTAATAGTAGTTACAAACATTAATAAGTATTTACCGCTATATTACAGATGAAGACATCATCAATATTCCTTTTCAGGAGAGTCATGATTCCGATATTTAGATCGTCAATCGATCTCGTCGTCTTCGCTAGTTTGGAATTTTAGCGTAATAAGCACTCAGCTCGAGGGTAACCAGCCGAATCGTCAAGGCGGTGTTACAATGGGATTAAACAGGGTTTACGATACTCGCGCTACCGTTGAATTAACCAACGACGCGATTTCATTTACGAAACCTTATGCGATGTTACAGGGGGGACCGTAGTGACACTTAGCACCGTTACAAATACCCCCCTTGCCTGAAGAAAATTTACCCGGGGAAATTTTCTCCAGCGCTAGCTGCTTTCAAGTCCTTAGCGTTCCAGATCCCCTTGTAATTTCCTTGCTCATCTCTGAGCTCATACGTCCAATGAGATATTCTCTTTTTGATATAAAATGCCCTACAAACTTTGGGGCAAGCTTAGCGCTATAATACCTCGCAGCATCGGACAAGACAAAATTCTTTCTCCAAACTATTTGGTTTGGCAGGAACTCTTCACTCCTTCTCCGAAGATTATACGTCTTCGCATTCCTATCAGCTGCTACTTTCAATCTCTGTTTCACCTCAGTAAACAGCTGTTGAAATCCCTCACATCTCGATTCCGAAACAGTATCTTGGCCAGTTGTACCATTTTGCATTCGCTTATGGTCGCCTCCATTGAGGACCATTCGTCTCCCAAAATTCACAAAATATGGGGACTGATTAATAGTCTCATGCTTTCCTGTTCTCAACGCACAGGCGATCTTTGGAAGATTCAGATCCCACGTACGGTGGTTATCTGACACGTATATGGAGAACATCGTCTTCAGATTACGGTTTACTCTCTCCGTGGGGTTGGACTGTGGGTGATAATGAGCATTATACCTGATCTTGACATTATACTCTTGTGCCAGCTTCTTAAACTGACGAGCCTTGTACTGAGGTCCGTTGTCACAGATGATCAGGCGAGGCACTCCATACACCAAAAAAACCTCTTTCTCAACCTTTCTCACCACGACATCAGCAGACGAAGACCTCAGAGCGAAAACCAGCGAGTACTTACTAAAGAGATCGCAACATCAAACCTCATCTTAGGCCAATAATAGTTCTCCATAATACGGTTGTACGTTTTGAACGTACCCATATGTCCAGCTGTCGGAAGGTCATGTGCCTCCGATAGGATCTGTTTCCTACTACTCTTTGAAACAACTTGTTTCCACTCGTCTCCAGGATCTCCTAAACCAGGTATAGTCTGCTTAACATACTTAAATAGCCTACCGTCATCAACTCTCCAATGAGGAAACCTCAGTAGTTTTTCCTCGACTTTCGTAGCATATCCTGATACCAACGATCATTAATGGTCTCTGCGACAGAGTCTACTACGGGAACAGCACGGGATAGAGCATCCGGTACGACATGTTCCTTTCCCTTTTGGTGGACGATCTTGAAGTGTACTGCTGCATTCTTACAGTCCACCGAGCAAGTCTACCAGTTGGATCCTTTAAGTTCTGAAGCCAAACAAGCGAATAATGGTCACTGATGACCGTAAACGGGACTCCTTCGAGGTAAGGACGCAACTTCTCCACCGCCCACAGAACCGCCAAACACTCCCTTTTTGTGGTGGAAAAATTGCGCTCCTGTTTGGTGAGCGACCGGCTCAGATAGCAGACAACCCTATCCTCATCGCCCTGTGTCTGTGTGAGCACGGCGCCAATCCCAAATGCGGAAGCGTCTGTTTGAAGGACAAAGGGAAGGTCATATTCTGGACAATTGAGGACTGGAGCGGCTATCAATCTCTCCTTGATCTCTCTAAATGCCTCGTTGCAAATCGATGTCCATTCAAACCTTCTGCCCTTCTTCAATAAGCCAGTAATGGGAGAAACGAGTGCCGCAAACTCCGGAATGAACCTCCGGTACCAAGAGAACATACCTACAACTCGCCTAACATCCTTGACGTTCTCTGGTACAGGTAGCTTCAACATAGCCGACACCTTGTCCGGATCCACATGCAACCCATTTCTGTCCACTACATATCCTAAGTATTTCATCTCGGGCCGACAAATCTGACATTTCTCCCTACTCACAGTGAGATTTGCCTCCCGCAACCTCCTAAATACTTCATCAAGCACAGCAAGATGTTTCTCAAAAGTCGGTGTTACTATTACCACATCATCAAGGTACACAAAAATGTGTGGTTCCAATTCAGGGCCTAGGACACAATCTATCAACCTTTGCCAGGTAGCTGGTGAGTTGTGGAGGCCAAAAGGCATACGTTTAAATTGGAATAACCCTCGACCAGGGACAGTAAACGCCGTATATGGTCTCGAACTTTCAGCGACAGGAACTTGCCAATATGCACTTTTTATGTCGAGTGACGACAAATAGTGAGCATTGCGCAGCTTATCCAATGTGCTGGATATATAAGGAAGGGGGTAGCTATCCCTTTTCGTGACGGCGTTAAGCTTCCGATAGTCAACACAGAATCGGTAACTTCCGTCCTTCTTCTTCACCAAAAGAACCGGGGACGACCAAGCGCTCTTCGAGGCTTCTACAACGTCGTTCTTTATCATCTCGTCAAGCTCCCTATCGATATGTTGTTGAATTATCGGCGACACTGGATAATAGCGCTGCTTAATCGGGCTAAAGTTAGTGACGATCACATGCTCCGCCTTGTCCGTGCAACCAAGTTGACTTCCCATCAACTCAAAGTTCCTATCTACAACTGCCTTCAGTCTAGATTCCTCCATCTGTGTCAGAACTGTTTGACCCCTGAGATGGTCCACTGTACCGAGATGAAAAATCTCCTTAGAGAAATGCCACTCGCTATGCCTCAAATCTGGCACAATTCCGAGTGCCTTCCAAAAGTCAATTCCGAGAATCAGAGAATGAGGTACTGTAGGCACCACCAACACTCTTACGAGCTTAACCTTACCCCGCAACGAAAATGGTACCTCACATTCCCCAATGCTCTGACATACATTACCATTAGCAACAGTACATGTCACCCTCTTTGATGAGTCCAAAACCAGTCCAAGATTTCTTAAAATATCCCATCCTCGACTCCCCACGATCGTAGCAGACGCCCCAGAATCTAACAATCCCAACATCTCCTGAGAAAAAACCTTCACCTCCAAATATGGGCGCTCGTCATGCTCCGCGTGATCGAGGATAAAATCCAAGACAGGCTGAAAAGACATGGTCGAATTTGGGGGTAGGACATTCCCTACCTTTAGGAATGTCCGCGGCCGTTTCCCTGACGAGAACAGTTCGGACAATTCCTCTTAGTGTAACCTTCGCGATTACATCCAAAACATTGCAGCTTCTTGGGAAGAGCGCAGGCAATAGCACGATGCCCAGGTGCATTACACCTGTAGCAGACAACCGGTGATGGTCTACTCGTGGAGGGTTGTGTCGTGGCCACTCCTAGCGCCTCCACGCCTTCAATGATATCCACGAATGCCAGATCTTTCTCTATAATATTCCCCCTGCGAGAAGAAGGTTCCACATAACTATTTATGACATCCCTGCGACTCTCCATTCTTCTACAAACGCTGCGTAACTCCATGATGCTAGTTGGAGGTGGGTCTCCAAGACGTTCCTGATAAAAGGGGTGGAGGTTCCTCATTACGATGGCTAGCTTGGCATCCTCAGACATAGGGCACCTCAATCTACCAAAGTAGCTTGTCATCACAGCTAAATAAACCCCTATGCTCTCTGAAGGATGTTGCGTTCGTCGCTTCAATTCTTCAAACAGAGCATCTGTGTGATTAGCCGATAGATACTCTTCCCTAAACTCATCGACCAATTCACCCCAGCTTCTTAATCTCGTTCTACAATCCTTTTAAAACTGGTATGCCTTGTCCGAGAAAAGATCCATACCTGAATCAAGTAGAATGTCCTCCGGGACATTTCTAGCCAATCGATGTTCCTCCACTACTTCGAAAAAAGCAGTAATGGACATTCCTTTCATATCACCTGAAAATTTCATGATGTTCCACTTATGCGGTGGTATCATCTTACTCAATGCATTGCTAGTTGGTAACCGTTGGGTTGGGGTTGAGCTAGGTGGCATCGACAAGGAAGAATGAGCCGCGCCATGCAAGTTCGCACTAAACGACTGTGCAGCGAGCCGGGCTTCCAATTGCGTGAGAGATGGTTAGGCCCCTTCTCCGCATCTTCGATTTTCTGATTAAAGTCTCCCATAAGTGTCAACGCCTGCGCCACCAAGTCGGCCTTGGTTGTTTTCTGGGCATCGTCCTTCGACTCCATGCGGTCTATCCTTCCCCAGACATGCGACAATTTTGTTTGGATCTTAGATCCCTCACTGCTATTCCTGTCACCTCGAAAATCGGCCAAAAGTAGACTTGTCTCAGACAAACCCTTTTTAATTGCCGTTTCGTCAGCAGAAAACTCAAAAGGATGGTCAGGGTAACGTAGACTGTCACCATTCCTTTCCATTTGTAGAGCCATCACCAGTCTACGGCGCATCTCCTCTACGGTACCTGACCCTACACCACGAACTGCAAGTTCATAGGTAAGTTCCTCCTTTTCCAGACGATTTATAAACATTTTTCCTGCCATCGTACATATAAGCCTGAATCTGACCTCCAGATGACCTTCAAACCAACAAAAAAAGGAAATCAACAAAGCCACGTTCAAACCAACACCCGCAACCAACAATAAAGTATGTCCAGTATCCCCAAAGATTAAATTGTATGTTATTTCAGTGGGTTACAAATATATACACCAACCTACCAGAATACCTCTAAACTGCAAGTCCCCAGAATACAAAAAAAAATTGATCAAAATGGGACAACCTGTATTTTTTTTTTTTTTTTTACCAAATCAAAAACGACGTTTTGTAAACAAATTGTGAACAGTGGTGAGCCATTGGTACCAAGAAATATTTTTTTTTTTTTTTAAATAGGTTGATCAGTTTTCGGTTGTCGGGCCCCACGTTGGGCGCCAAAATGTAACGCGCCTTCACGTTACTTAGGCTGGATGTCGCTATGACAATCCGAGCATTCGGCTCCGACTAAACACAAGTTGAGGTGGGAGCGGGTTTTTTAAATAGATGGTCAATTGTTGGGCGCCAGATGACTTCACCCTTGGCGAACACTCGGTGGCATCAATCTTCGAATCACCGAATCCAAAAGACACACTTTGTCAAAGACAACAAAGAACTAATCTGGTCAACCTTCCAAAATAAACAACCCTTACCCAATGATAGCTTCTATTGCTCACCCGGTATTGTATAACAATATTACACCACAATAAAAAAAAAATTATCAATACCATATAGAAATAAATATTTACAAAATATATATTCAAGTGGGATACCCGGTATGATTCGCGGAGTGGGGAAATCAATGATAATGGACCTGTAGCCCGATCGAATGCGCCGCTAGCTAGGGCCCTGGCGAATGGCACGCGATATGTATGGCAATTACGTAATCAAATTGTCATCAATTTCCGCCCTACAATCATGTTCACTAAACGCATCAAGATCGATGGATCAATATTATAAATTTTATATTTCAATCCGAACTGGATGGTTTCAATCAGGAAGCTACTTGCGTGACGACGGCCCGTGGTAACCAGGTCCTTGCTTACTGCAGTTACAGGATATACTCTACTCGCAACAGCCTCCCAATGTCATATCTCCCATTAAAAACAGAAGGGGGGGAGGGTGTCGCCTCCCACTAGAACGACAGGGTGCTCCTGCCCTCCACTACAACTGGAGGAGTGTCTGCCTCCCACTAAAATCTGGGGGGGGGTGAACCTGCCTCCCGCGCTAAAACCCTTTTGGATGAAAAGGGCTTTTCTCACATCTACCAATGACTGTCGCTGATGGAAACCAGTGTTTTTCTTTGGTTTTCCTATCGGATTTTCACAAAATCCGGTATATCTATCACGTTACTATTCCAATAAAATCAATGAACGTGATTAGTCGAACAACAGCTTACCATTAACTGTGAAAATTCTATTTATCCTCTTCCGAGGGTGAAATTGCTCTCTTCCAACAACACAAAACCTCCAGTGGAATTACTACAACTGTCAATTTCGCTTTTCGACGGATAGCCCTATGGATTATTCCTTTTTAAAGACGCACAATGCAATTTCTCCAAAAATGGCTTCCTAGTTGAATTTTCACTGCCAAAAAAACCAATCTCTATGCGACCGTGAGTTGGACAAGGCAGAAGCGTGGTAGGGGACTCGACAAAATCATCAGCTGGATCTGACGAATTTGTGTCGAGAACCAATCAGGTCTCGACGTTTGTACGAATTACATACTGCGAGAATCGTTAACATTCCCTTCAGACAAAATTCCTAATAAACGACCTGATAAAAAGACACGTAATAGTAGTTACAAACATTAATAAGTATTTACCGCTATATTACAGATGAAGACATCATCAATATTCCTTTTCAGGAGAGTCATAATTCCGATATTTAGATCGTCAATCGATCTCGTCGTCTTCGCTAGTTTGGAATTTTAGCGTAATAAGCACTCGAGGGTAACTAGTCGAATCGTCAAGGCGGTGTTACAATGGGATTAAACAGGGTTTACGATACTCGCGCTACCGTTGAATTAACCAACGACGCGATTTCATTTACGAAACCTTATGCGATGTTACAGGGGGGATCGTAGTGACACTTAGCACCGTTACAAGTAATACTCAAAATTTTCTAAATAATGCTTTTTTCCTGTTCAAACGCGAGATTGTCAAAATGTTAAAGTAAATGCCATGTCGGGAGATTTTATTAAAAAATCAAATGACGAGGAAATTGTTGATCAAAAATATTTTAGTACTCCAAATGAAGTTGTAGGTTCAGGTACGGACTTGGCTGCGTGGTTCACTACGAACATTGTAGATATTTCATTGAATAAACTTAGCGAATTTACAGAACAACAGTCTGGGTAGGCATTGAGTAAAATTCTTTTGCTGGAAGTAGCAATAAATTAATATGAAATTGGGAACGGTTCATCTTTCATTCCACTACCTGAACAAATCGCAAAGAAAAAAGCATGCATTAATGTACAAAACAATGACATGTGCTTCTTTTGGAGTATTGTTAGCGCCTTATATCCTGTAGCAAAACATACAGAAAGAGTGTCAAAATATCCGCATTATTCAACACTTTTGAATACTACAGGGCTGGAAGATGCTCCAATGAAGTTACAGCAAATTTGTAAATTCGAAAAATCAAATGATATTTCCGTTAATGTTTATACTTTAGAATTGAATCAAGTAAAAGATAAATCATTTTATAAGGTAGTACCTGCCAGACTTACATCGACAAAATGAGACAGACATGTTAATTTGTTAATGATTCAAAACGAATATTTTCCAAAATTGAACGATTACGAGGCTCCGAGTACGAGATAACGAGACTAAAATAAAATCCTATTACTGTTAAATTAAAGACATGTCCGGCTTCTCAGCCAACAACTAAGTGAAGATCATAATAAAAAATTCTTTTGTGATCAATGTTTCAATTATTTTTCAAACCAACAAAAATTAAATGACCATACTACACAGTGCGAAAAATCAAATTACTGCAAAATTTCTTTCCTCACATACGACTATGTGGAATTTTGAAATTATGTTTTCAAACAACAATGTCCTTTTATCATTTATGCTGATTTCGAGTCACTGCTGGAAAAATGTGGGGAAAAGATTTCAGACAAAAATATAAAATATCAAAAACATGCAGCGTTCAGTGCAGGCTATTACCTGAAATATCCGTATGACGATAGACTTTCTCAATTCAAGAATTATCGGGGCGAAGATCGCATGCAGTGGTTTTCCGATCAATTAGCCGATATTGCAAAATTTGTTGAGTCAAAAATTCAAAAAATTGAGCCAATGATTGTGCTTTTAAGTAGTATCGGTGCTGCAACGTCTTTTCAAATTCGCGAAAAACCGTTCACCCCCAAAGATGTTATCGTACACGACCATGATCATTTTACGGGGGTGCGACGGGGTTGGGCCCACCAAGCTCCTTGTAACGTCAGTTTTAGAAAATTATTCGTGGTACCCATTACGTTCCATAATCTTTCTGGGTATGATAGTCAGTTTGAAACTAGGGATATTGCAAAGAGAGGGTGCGTGAGCATACTCCCTTCAAATAAAGGAAAATATATTTTCTTCACGCAACACGATGCTGAAACTAAGATTAAATTTCGATTTATAGATTCTTTTCGATTCATGGAAACGTCGTTGGATGAATTAGCATCTACATTGAGTAAAATAATTTGGGAATTTTAATGAAAGAATTCATCCATTTGGATGACGAGAAATACACTCTTCTCACCAAGAAGGGGGTATTTTCATACGACTATGTAGATAACATGGAAAAATTAAACGAAACAAAGTTGCCATCAAGAAAAGAATTTTATAATAAATCAAACGATGATTACGTAAGTAATGAGAAGTATGTTCACGCACAAAATGTTTGGGAGTCATGCAAAATTACAAATTTGGGATCGTACGCGGACCTATATTTGAAAACAGATATATTATTATTGGCGGACGTTTTTAAGAATTTTCGTCAAAAATGTATAGCAACCTATTGGTTAGATCCAGCGTTGTATTATACCATGCCGGGTTTCACATGGGATGCCATGTTGAAGTAAACAAAATGTAAATTGCAAATTTTAAAAGACATTGATGTGATTATAATTGTAGAAAAGGGGATAAGGGGTGGAATTTCGGTTTGTTCAAATAGATATTCAGAAGCGAATAATAAATATATAGAAGGATACGATCCCGAAAAATTTTCAAAATATCTCGTTCTTATTTAGACGTCGATAAGTTGTATGGGTGGGTACTGTCAAAATTTTTACCTTACGACGGTTTTCAACGGGTTGAAAATTTTGAGAAAGATGTCAGTAAAATTCCCGACAATGCCTCAGAAGGCTATAACTTTAAAGTTGATTTAGAGTACCCTGAAAGATTGCACGATTTACACAAAGATTTTCCTTTTTGTCCCGAACATCGTGCTCCGCCCAATTCCAGGCAAAAGAAATTAATGGGTACATTGCATAATAAAACCAATTATATTTCACATCATCGAAACTTAAAACAAGCATTGAAAAACGGTTTAATTCTAACTAAAGTCCATCGTGTTTCAAAATTGAAACAGTCTGCGTGGTTGCGACCCTACATCTAGTTGAATACTCGTCCGAGGGCTGCAGCCACCAGTTCTTTTGAGAAAAATTTGTTCAAACTGATGAATAACGCTCTTTTGGTAAAACAATGGAGAACATCCGGTTACACAGAGTGGTCAAACTTGTGAATTCTTGAAACAGTCGTTATGGCGCCAAAAATTTAATATCTAGTCTCTGATTTCAGAGTCAAACCGTTTCCGATACAGACTTGGTAACTATTGAATTGAGAAAGACTGAACTGATATTTAATAAACCTTTGTACATTGAAATGGCGATATTAGACATTTCAAAAACATGCATGTTTGATTTTCATTACGATTTTATGTTACCCACTGTAGGTATAGAAAATTGTAAATTAATGTATACAGATACAGTTTTGTGTATGATATAACGTGTGATGACGTATATTTAGAACTTATTAAAAAGCACATATCGAAATTTGATACTTCTGATTATCCGCCCGATAATAGGTTTCAAATTCCGCTTGAAAATAAAAAAATTCCTGGGTTAATAAAAGATGAAGCAAATGGCAAAATTATCACGCACTTCGCAGGGCTACGCTCGATAATGTACACCTACAAAGTGCAGGGTGAAGAAGTAACCAAAAAATCAAAAGGCATTCGGTATAATATAGTTAAAAATAAGAATAATTTTGAAGATTACACCGATTGCCTTCGAAATTTTAAAGAAAAAATATGCGAGCAATTTAGTATTCGATCATACGCTCACAACGTGCACTCAACGAAAAATTTTGTTCTAGTTTGAATATGGTCGATAGGTGTGCAAATGAGAAAAAATCATTATTTTACTGATACAGAATAGTCTAAATTTTTGAAATATAAAATTACAGCTCATACTAGCTATGTAGAAATAAAAAATGTTTGAGAAAATATCGCTGTATACTACTGCACACGTTCATATAATTAAAATAAAAAATATATTTTGGAATTTGGTATTTCATTACAATTTTTTCATGAAAAAAATTCAAGGGGGTGGTCAAAATACCTCCCCTTTTCAAACCAAAAAAAATAATTGAGGTTATGTCTATAGAGCTGAGTATGCTGTGAAACCAGACTTTTCAGTGTTGAGCAAACAAAAGGTAAATTAAATATTTTTTTCTGTAAATGGTATGGATTACGAAGCCTTGCAGTTCAGTATGTCAGTAGGTTCGGCAAGACCTTGTAATTTATACCATTTACCATGACTTCACCTAATACATTTAAGAACCAATAATTGATGAAATAAAAAACCAGATCATATTTTTCTCATTGATTACATAAATCATACAATATTGTTTCTTTATAATAAAATAAATATTCTCGTAAAGCATTAGCATATATACTATCTAAAGATGAGGCTTCACAAAAACCTATAATTTCTTCCAAAGTTAAATTGGTTTTATTATCACGTAACCATGACTGAAAAATCATAAAAACACCTCGATAATATGCATAAAAGTTCAAAGCATCCAGAATGGCGATGCGGCTGGAGAGCACTTCCATATGTGTAGATAGAATGTATTTTACATCTTTCTCAGACAGCTCCATGGTCATGGCATCCTTGGCAATGGAAATTTGTTTGGTATGACTTTTGATGTACTGTGTAACGTAAATGTAATCCTTACAACGTGTTGTGATTGTATCATACTCATCTACATAGTCGTCGATTTGTGATTGAAAGAAATTTTCCTTGATTGTTTGCAATATGTCAATTAGAGTGGCCCATTCATCACATGTAAAATTGATGAATCGAATGGAAAACTGCTACTTCAAAATGATGCATGGGGTAGTCTCTAACTGAACTCAGACCACATCGGATTTCATAGGATGGCAGTAGCAATTGGTTTTTGTTTCGAGTGACCCTTTCATATCGCTCCAACGCTCTGTCTATGTCTGCCTCACGTAGAGCTTCATCGTAATCTTCATCATCACTATCAAACATTACTTCAACTTCACTACTATAACCACTATCTTGAGACATTTTTGCTTTCAAACTGAATATCTATGTGTGCTTGCATATTTTTTTATAGCTTCATATCACGTAGTTATGATAATGAAGTTGAAATAATGTTTGTTTACTGGATGAGAAAATGTTCGAAAGGCCCTCCGATAGACTTCCAAAGTATGCTTCTATACAAAATCAACGTTACTGACCCAGCTGTGATCTTGCAAACCAAGCCATTAAATTTTTTGCCTTTTTACCTCAGAACTTTTTCCACGAGATATATACCTGGAATTGCAGTTTTTTGCAGTTTCTAGAAAGTACCCTTGATGGGTACACCCTACGTATCTTCCAGCATGAAATTGGCCGGGTTGCTAATATTGACTTTAATAATTTTGAATAATTCCGTAGTCCAATTGGGCGTATAACTTTTTCAAAAACTTGTTTAGTCTTACTGATTCGCACAACATCACCGACTTTGAATTTTCTTGGTCCAGCTATTTTCAAGTGGCTGTATGTCGATTTAAGAATTTGTTTTTCGTTGGTTTTATTGATTTCCGAAGGTTTCATGCCTGTCTTTGAGTTACGCGTATCATCGTAGGATTTTGTGATTTCGGGCAATATATTCAATTATTTGTAGGTGCCATTCAAACTGAAATATTTGTTTAATCTCTGTTTCAACGTGCGTATAACTCTTTCGTAGATGAGAGCTTTGGTGATGCTGTACGTATTGTAGTGATTTATTTGGTGTTTTTTCATCAACCCTTGAAATTTGCTGTTATAGAATTCCGTTCCTTGATCTGTATAAAGATTTTTTGGACAACGTTTCATATGTGCCAAAATACCTACAAATATTTTGGTAATTTCCTCACCCGTTTTCGTTTCCAATGGTCTACTCTATAAAAATTTGTAAAAACAATCTATAACGACTAGAATGAGTTTGAAATTTCGATTTTGATGGGCGTACGGTCTCATCTCAGCCAAATCGAGCTGCCAAAGGTCATCTAAGCCTTCAATAATAGTACGACGTCTAGGATAATTTTTTCTAATAGGTTTATGCAGTTCACGAACGAGATGAATCTTTTCTTTGGAAGCCATGGCACATATCTGATGATGACACTGCAAAACGTACTATTTTATTATGGTGCTCCAACAACTACATTCTGCCTTTCACGAATTTTTTCAATGGCTGATTTTGCATTCGCTATATATGAATTCATTTTGGTGATTTGCTTGGAGATGTCAACTGGAAACTGGTTCAATTCGTTCTTGGTTAGCGTTTCGTTGTGCTTAATATCCCATTTTAAATTGTATGAATGAATCGTATCGGTTATTTCGGCAATTTTTTTCAACAAATCCACACGATTTGTTGGTTGAATTTTTCAAAGAACGTCACCGTCTCATCAAAACGTTGAACATTGGCTTGATCTATTTCAGTAATAACCTCATTGAGTGTTTGAATTTTATCATCAACTTGTTTCTGCAGCTTACTCGCTTCATTTTGAATATTTTTTTATATTCAATTTGAGTTCATCTAAGCTACCAATCAATTTATTTATGGAGGTGGATATTCGATTTGTTATTGTATCATTGACTTGAGCTATTTCCAAATGGTGTACTTCAGCTTGGTGTTGTATAGTTGCAGAATTATTTTTATCTATTCCATCTACATATCGTTTATTGGCTGCATCAGTATCCCTGCTGGGGCTCTTCACATTACTCAATTTCAAATTATCAAAATCAATATTAACATCTGGGGTGTGCAGTAAACCGCATCCAGAGGGCGTTGGCAATTTTCGCTTTTTATCTGCACTTGCGCTATCGCTACGTCTAAACTTGTCGATAACCATTTTGGTAATGACAATGTATGGGGAAACGCCCTTTATCTTATAGAATTATATTTGCCTCTTTGAGTTCGCTTAAAATGGCAATAATCTCGTTGTCATGCGACGTATTTCCAGCAACTCGAGAGGCTATCAAAAATTTGAGGCGTTCGCGTTCGTTGGGATCATCCCAATAAACGAATTCCATAGGTTTGGTATTGAATGTCATGGCAAAGACCGATGTGCCGATGTTTTACGTTGTTCTTGTGTAGGAAACATTGGTTTGATTATGTTGTAATACTTCCATCTTTTACTAAACTTTGTGCGGCCTAAGGTGTCTTTGTGACTGGTTGATAAATCCAAAATTTGTCTGTATGCTTGTAAATCCTCATCATTGTAATTTTCAGACTTGATGAGAAATATCAATTCATATATACCGGGTGTACCTTTCCATTGATATCCATCCATTTTAATGTATCCGCTGCGTTTGTCAAAATCTATTTCTTTCACACCAAGGAACCATTTTGAATCACGCTGATCATATATGGGCCCGTATACTTTGTCAATTTTTTTATCATTCCCCAAATGCTTTATAATGTATGGCTGAACCATTATAGGATATTGATTGATATATTCCTCTAAAACTTCTTCATTCATGTCTATCGAATCATTCTGTTCCTCTTCTTCTCCATCTGCGTTGAAGATGCTCTCATTATCATCATCCTCTGTACTTGCAATAACGTCGAGGGATTGGAATGGAGTCGTTTCACGCTCTTCCATTTTCTCTTGTTTAAGTTCGGTTTTCGCCTCACTTTTGATTGGACCAGTAGCTTGTGCCGTTGTATTCGCTATTATTTTCAACGGAGTAGATAAAGGTTTGAAGAATTTCTGCAGCGATTCATCTTCGGATTTAGCCAATTTCAAGGCAAAATATTTTGTTCGAATAACGTTTGCAATTTCATTGATTTTAGTCTTTCGGATAACATCAACTTCTTTGCTCAACGGTTTCATGATGGCAAATGATTCTACATCACATCTTGTGTATAGTTATATATTTGTCGAATCCTTGTCGATATCGACCAGCATTCGTATCGAAATCTTTTCAAATCACAAAGGTTCCATATTGCTGCTGCTGCCAACATTCTGCACACATTCTCTTGAATTCATCGAAAGACATGTCGGGAGAAACGTGCTCATCGAATACATGTTTCAAATTTATTTCATCTTGTTTGAAAAGTACGATCATATTACAGTTGTCGCGTATCAGCTGTTTTGGGATTTTCGAATATGTTTGGCAAAGGTAGGCGGCGTCAATGTTCTTGTGTCTGCAGACGGAATAGTATTCTCGAATTTTCTGTTGACCATCGCAGGCGACATCGTCGAAAATGTATATACTATTCGATTTGGATTCGTGGGGTCTTACGATTTCTCTGAACGGATAATATCCCAGCCCCTTGACTTTCTTCAAAATTTCTTGAAGTACTTGATATTTGGGCTGATACAATGACTTTGAGTATAGAATAACAATGTTAAGATGGCGTTTGTTTTTCTACAACCACTTGGCCCGCAGATGATTGCACGGAACGAATTGGGTAATAATTTACCGTGTTTCCTAATCATACTACCACAACCGTGTCCATTCAAAATATCCAAATTTTCAATGTGTACTGACTCGTCTTGTTGAATGACTTTCATGATGTGATGGTTGAAAATGAGTGCGCCACGGTTATAAATAAAGATATCACAATCACTTTACGTCATTCTCAATGTTGACTTACCGGTGCAGGTGCCGTTAATTCAATCATCAATAAGCTCCCGTTCGAATTACATCTACCTGGCTATTCGTTTTGCGGGCCAGGCACTAAATTGAAAGAAAGATTGGATCGAGGGGACAAAGGCGTGAATCCTTAGGACGAGAGCTGTAAAGGTCACGATATTGCATACTCTCAAAGTGACTCTCTAGAAGACCGACACAAGCCGGATCAAGTGTTGGAAAATCGAGATTGGGAACGTGTTAAATCGAAAGACGCTGAATTTGGAGAACGTGTCACAGTTTTGCTCGTCACTTCCACCATGAAGGCAAAACGTAAGCTCCGCATGGGTATGTCCTTTCAACGTAATATGCTCCAAAAAATTATTAAAAATTGGCAGCCGAGTCCTACCAATATTAAGAAATCTAGTGCTCCGGCTTTGCGAGCTGCTAAATTGGCCGTGAGTCAAGCTGTAGAACGTAAGAAAATACGCATACCTAGGGTTATTCCAGTCGATGCAAAATCTGGAGGAATCTTCCCACTCATACCTATATTTGCTGCCCTTTCGACTTTGGGTTCGTTGGCAGGTGGAGCGAGCGCTGTCGCAAAAACCGTAATAGATGCAAAAAATGCCAAAAAGAAATTCGAAGAAGATCAACGTCATAATTTGGGATCCGGTTTGTACCTGCGAAAAACACCTCGAGGATTTGGACTGTTCCAAAAAAACAACATCAACGTAAAGGACGAGGTCTTAAAAGAACAAAAAAACTGTTAGACAAGCTACCTAATAGAGCATTATACTATTCCGAAATTCTATAGTGCGGTCGTCAACTGAAAATACCGCATTTTCGTGGAGTCTTTATGCGTGGTCCTTGGCTGCGAGAATGCGGTGTAATAAACTTGGATTCACACTTGAATGCGGACACTCATTAGGTAGCTTACAATAAAATTGACAACGTTGCACAATATTTTGACAGTTTCGGCAATCTGAAACCTCCAATGAAATTAGCGAGATATTTTGGGAAGGGGGTGAAAATTACATATAATAATGATCAATATCAAAATTACAATCAGAATAACTGCGGACCTCTTTGCCTAAAGTTTCTACCTACAGGTAAACTGAAAGAACTTTGTCAAACTTCGGTAGAAAGTCGATAGGTACCCAAATGAAATGTATAATGGTTTTACTTGATAGATGGCACATACAATTTTTCAGATCTGTGATTGAAGAGGTTTGTTTTGAAACTTGAAATTACTACTCATAATCGTTGATGTGCTTTCTTGAGAACTGCCATCACGGATTCATTCTAAAGACTGGTATTTCATAGTTTCACTTTTTGAATGTTGGTGATTCTTAAAAATTCGTTATGCAGATTTCGTCATCCGGCTGGAACCTTACGAGCAATCCTCGAAAGTTTTCGGACGACTCATAATGGCTGGAAATGACGAGGGGCTTACCTTTTAACGTGTGATCCCCAGAATGGTCGAGAATTCCTACTGAAAAAAGCCTGTCAAAGTATGTCAGTCATCTGTTCGAAAAGCAAACGCTCACACGGTTGCTTGGTTTCTTCATCAACATCACTTGACTTATCCATTACAGTTGCCTTCTTTACAATACTTACGAAGACTGAATATTATTCATTAGCCTACTTTCAACTCTTGGTGATTTGACGATTGTTCAATATTTGTTGTTCTCAGGTGTGATTTTTGGTTCGAACACTGTCCGATGTGTTGCTGGATTTGAAGAAACTTCCGACTTGTTATGTATTTATTTCATAGTACATTCTAGTTTCTCTGATGCACCTTTGACATATGGTAGGAAGATTGTCCTGGTTGTTGATTATTGCCACTCCTTTGTTGTGCGTGTCTTGTTTCAAAAACTGGGAGTTTATCTGGGTACTTGTTCTGTTCCATGTATCTCCTTTACCGGTGAGTTCTGTCTCTGGAATTTTTTGCTATTACATAAGGTCCTTGGAGTTGGAGTGTCAACATATGTGAGACGTAGTTTCAACTTGTGTTTAACGTCCTTAATATAGAATTGTTTCTATGGAACATCCATAATCTTAGTTGTTAATCGATGACGTCATCAGAAGTGTAGGAATTTTTACAAATGTCTGCCAAAACATATTCTATAAAAATATGTATACTCTGCACGAGGGTCTGTTAGATGTAATGTAATTTCTTTCAATTCGTTCGCTTTGTTCCATTCGCTGTATGTTCGTTAGTTCTCTCGTTCATTCGTTCCGAATATTTCGTTCGTACCTTTTCATTCGAAAAGTTTCGTTCGATTTGTTTCAACGTGTCAAGCTTGATTACTTTCGAACTCGTACTAAATGTGATGTTGCCTTTAGTTCTTACTACTGATATTATTTTTAGGACTACGTTGATTCATTATCAGTTTTTATATGCACAACTCTCCATATTTCTTGTCACAAAATTTGTTATCTGTCGAGGAACCTTTCACAGATTTCGTGATGGAACGAATATTTTGGTATAAAAGTTATCTCTTTGGGAGACGTTGTACATATATCTGACGGGTATAGGAAAGTAGTCGTTCTCCAACCTTCCAGGGTATATTTGAAGGTTGAATTGTTTTCTCTATATCTGATAATAGCTCTTATTCTTCAACAATAAAAATACTCCGTTATCACGAGATATGTTGAAATTTTACCAATAGCTATGAAATTTGAAATGTACGCTGGAAATATTCCTTTATATCGTTCCAAGCTATTTTCCTTGCCAATAATGTTTCACTCGCGAACTCGCTTATTTTTCTGGAACACTTTGAATCCCAGTTGCAAGTTCAGCTAGCAAAGGCGTGAACGCTTTATGTGTGATTGATTCCTTTCGTTTCCCTTTGTTCTGTTCGTTGTTCGCTGGTTTGGTATGCTCAGTTTGTTCGATCATCCAGTTCTTCACCAATATGCACTGGAAATTTCATTTTAAAAGTTTTTTGTGTAGGGTGTTCGAACATCAGATGCGAAATTGACAAATTATTAAATCAGAACACTTTGCTTGTCTTCATATTATTTTATTTATCACACAGTTTCCCGAATTTAAGTCTGTATTCTTCATTGTATTACTTATTATTTTGAACGAATACATTTTTAGACAATCTGAGTTACCCGGACGTTCCGACCTATATCCTATCTGCCTACAACATAATGACAACTCTCATGGTATATCGCTATGTTCTTCAACGTATTTCGACTGTGGTTTTCTTTACCTGCTCGTAGTGAATGTATGCATTCTTTTTTTTTTCATGTGACGTCACGGCTACATGTAAGATGGTGCTACATGACAGATGCCAACAAGACAGTTGAAAATATCACCCTATATATGTTTGATGTAATTTTTTCTTCAGCAATGTTTTTGTAAGATCCTGTATATGTTTTTTCTATTGGCCACCCTGTATGTATTCGCTCTTTGACGATTTATTTTGAAATATCCTGTGTGTGTTATTTTTGCTGTGTGATGATACGGATAAATGTTTGATCTCTTGATGATGGCGCCACAGGGCGGCTGACATATGTTTGACGTCACCCTGTATATGTATGATGTCATGATTTTTTCTTCAACGATCTATCTTGACACACCCTATATGTGTTTTTTCTTATGTGAATAATTTTGGAACACTCTGTATGTGTTTTCTCTTTTTGAAAATTTATTTTGAAACTCCTTGTATGCGTTAATATTTTTGCTGCGTGACGACACGGTTGAATGTTAGAGCGTTTGATGTAATATGGTGCAAAAATTCTAAATAATTATTTTTTTCAGGTGTTAGTACAACTGTAATAGCTATCTTGTGCAGTGTCAAATGCTGCTACAATCACAATTTCGCTGGTTCGAATATGTATTTCATATTTCCCCTAACGATGATATATTGTCGTTGTCAGACATTTGTCCATCTACAGTGCTCTATCTTCATTTAATTCTATGATTATTTATTCCCATCCTTTCCTTCATTATTTGTCAGTACCATACTGAAAATGGTAGCTAATGATAAAATGGATAAAAGTAAAACTTAAACTTGTTGAATAAATTGAAATGTTTCTATATAGAAATAAACTTATTGATTGAATGATAATCAAAAATATATTACCGTAATTGATTCATGGAATATGGGGAAACGAGATATGCAATATCAATGATAGCATCGGTCTTTGGTGTCTTTAAACTATTGGAAATATATCTTATATATTTCATGTGAACAAAGAGTATAATTTGAAAAGTAATAACGATTTCAGAATAGCATTAAAAAAGTTTCGTCTCAAAAACAATTCAGTTTTTTTATCCCGATTTTGTATTTTGTGGGGTGGATATGTGAATAGAAAATGGATAGGTATCCATTTTTTTGTTATGGATCAATTATGAAAATTGAAGTCCAATGAAACACAAATGTGTAAGAATTTTTAAAATATCTCTAGAAATGAAAAAGTTATAGAACTTGAAGTTGCTCCAGAAAGAATAATTTCAACTAGTGTGTGACGTCACGCGACATGAACGAGGGATCCCTGGTGCTGCTAAGGAACTATTATTGTGGTGTAACGATCTCGGACGTCGCATTACGTCAAAAGCGAGCAGAGACCACTGACGTTCAAAGCTGAAATACGTAAATTTAAATAATGTTTTCCTCAGTTATTTATTGACGGATTTTAAATGTTTGTTCACTGATTTATTACTTTTGATCTATATTTTAATTCCATCGGGTTAAATATAGTAATAATAATAATATCATGAATCTTGTCCATTGATAATGATCCTGGTCTCAACTTTAAAGAAACTAAAAATAAAAATACTATTAACTAGATTACCGGTTGAATTTGACATGTGATTCATAAGCTTCCTCTTCGCAATTTTTTGAAACATTGTTGTAATTATTAAGAAAATTTTTCGCCATGTGGAAATCCAAAGAAATTAGTTAAAATGAGGTCATATGATTGAATACAATCAATCAAAACAACATTATATTGATAACAGACCATCCGGTCTGTTTTCACTCTCAGGCACGTTGCTATGGATATACATATTTTGATTTATTTTGATTTTAAAGTTTCAAATTTCAATAACGTCAATATGTCAGTGATGTCATGATTTGGTTGTGATACTGACAAGACGATTAATGGAATATTCTTATCAAATATATCAAAAGATACTGTTTACAATAGCAAATTTGTATAGAAAATATTTATAGACTATTGCAATGTTAAAAAGTATCGGTTATCAACAAATTTTCTATCCAAATAACCCTCGAACATTGATGAATATAACAACTTCCTCAAGCTTGTTGCTTATAGGAAACAAACATCCGCCTACTGCGTCGGTCTGTTTCCAAGCAATAAGCCTTCGGAATCTGCTATAATTATCAATGTCCTTGTGTTATTACTATTGAGAATTTCACGACCCAACAAAGTCAAGAGAGTTTCATTTTCGTGAATTCTTGATAGTTATATCTGATGAATAATAAACATGAAATCCGCTAGCCTCACATTTATGTCATACTAAGTAACAAGATATATCATTTTTATTTGTACAAATGTTTACCCATGATAAGGTGGTCTTACCGGCTCGAAAGAAAGGAACTGTGTACTATATAAAGCACACCGTTTCTCTTGATTCTTATATCACATAAGATTGTAACAACACAGATGCCGACTCTGGAGCCCCTTCATACAGCGGTAAATAATATTCTATTCTGTGTGAATCATCGGACGTCTTCGCTGACGCATGATCTCGAACAGCGACTGGAGCCATCTGGAAATGAGTAGAAATATCGAGAGAGATCTCGATAGATTTCTTCCAATTATAATGATAATATATAGTGTTACCGCTAGGCGACAATTCTGATTGAATGAAAGAGATACAATAGTCCAGTGAAGCGAAGCAGAAAAGTGAATATAAATTATTAATAGGCGTGTAAATGAATTACATGTATAGAAATTGAAATATTAATAAATTATTTATATAGTGATAAGGTGTATATTCATTACAATATCGTGAGGAAATTTATCGGCGGAATCATTATCTTCGAAGTAAACTATTTTATCATTAAAAAATCGGCTTCCGGCTTCACGTAGGTTTCTGATTCATGACGCGCACTCCCAGTATGTCAGTTTCGAAGTAACACTCCAAACATCCCTGTAAGTTACCATTTTACGATTACGTTATGATGAAAAACATTTGCCTTCAGAAATACTCCAATGGTTTCACGGAAAGAAAAAATATGATAATGAATGGAGTGAAACGATTTCAATAAGAAATCAGCCAAGGGAAACGTCCTGGAATCTCAATTGATGCCTATATTGTATCACGATACGAATCAAAAACTCACGTTTCATAAAGTAATCAGATTATACTTCGCTAGGGTGTATAACGAATTTATATCACAACATTGCATCTGGCTACACTCATAACCCAGCAATTTTGTAATTGGAAGTTCTCCCACACGAATAAAAGCAATATTCTAAAATACCATATTTCTGAGAGTTGGTGCAGTATACATTTTTTTATGAGTATTAGTGGACAAAGGTTGTACAACCGTTCTAGGAATTTCTTTGTTTAGCTCACATATTAAAATTCTGTATGTGTTGAGTTTCACCAACGACGCGCCGTCTGTGCAATAATTTCTTAACTCTCAGTTCAGAGGCATGCTACCACTTTCATGAAATTGTCGACAGTAACTATTAAAATGTTAAATACTACGTTTCCAACATTGTATTACTACTATTTACACTTGAAGTGAAGCTGGTGAGGTGAAAAGCTAAAATATATTTGAAAATGTGTTGAGATCTTCACATAGCCAAGGTTTGGTTTGGGTGTGAAAAAAAAAATGCAAGACAATTTATAGAAGTGATAGAAAGCCAAATTAATCAGCTATTCAAAAAAGATCCTAATGGGTGTTATGAATGAAAACTAGCAAAAGCTTTTACTATAGGTTTGTCTCTCTCATTAGTTAATAAAATAGATAGGTCTGTTTCAAGAAATCTAAGTAAAAGCATTTGCTTAAGGTTTATTCATTAGACCCAATGTCTCCAAACCTGCTCGAAATAGAGGTTTTCAACAAGTTTCGATAACGGAGGTGGATAATAGTTATTCTTCGACACGTCAACGTCTTTCAATAGAGACAATAGCTTTTTATACAGTGCCCTCCAAAAAGTACGTAATATATGGAAAATAAGTTTTTTTTTGTGTTTCGGCATCGATTGCTATGATCACTAGCCACATGTGTTCTGGCTAGGCCTAGTTACTGACTCCTCACGCTATTTTGGGAGCAGAACTGTTAATTTTTAACGCAGCAGTGAATCGTGGAGGGTTATTCCCAGCTGGCTACGTAATTGAATCATTTAGACTTCCACATCTGAAATGAAAAAAACTTTTACTTCGCATATAATTTTGAAAACTCTCAGCCCTATCGTAATGAAGTAACTGTTAGATGTGAACCAATGTTAGAGGGTCCTGTCTAAACCTTTATTTTTTTGTTTAGTTATGTCCGGTGAGGAGAAAATGAAACAGTTCTAGTTTGGTTGGTTTCCGGGTTTTGCCGTGGTCTTCTTTGGTTGAAAATCTCTAAACAACTGCGTGGTCAAATTAGTCTTCTCGACGTATCAAATTGAAGGCAACGGAAACCAACCTAAACTTTGACGCCAGCCGTGAAAGCCCACATTCTTATGAGACAGTTATGTTATTATCAGGGGTAATATAATAAGTGGTATGATTATTACCGATAATTTTTTGGAATATTAATGAATTGCAATCCCAAAGCTGAAAATACAACGAGTCCGTAGGACGAGTATATACTATTTACTATATACTATTGGAGTATATACTACTAAAACTGCATATTATGCTTTGATAGAATCACATTTGAGGTGTGGTATACCGTTCTGGGGAGTTTGAAGCTTCAATTTACTTGACTCGATCCTCATAATACAGAAAAGAGCCATTAGAAATATTGGTACAGTTAGACCACGTGATTCATGTAGGCAACTGTTCATTGATAATAAGATATTGACTGTCATAGCTCTTTTTATTTTGGAAATTGCCTTGTTGGAAAACATATTCTTAAATTTGAAATCACTTCTTCTCGCTATTCCACAAGGCAAAGTTCTAGTGATCATTTGAAATTACCCATTCCTTTATCCTCTCTTATCAAAGATTAATTCATTTATAATGGAGTTGAAATGTATAATCATTTCCCAATCGAAGTTAAAGACCTTAAAGTAGACATAGCGAGTTTTAGAAAAATTATTAAAACCCTACTGAGTAAGAGACCCTATTATAGTTTGCCTGAATTTTTTTTACGATATCAAATGATTATTTTGATTTTACTTAATTATTTTATAAACGTGCGTTTTTCGTGTGTTTTGTCCAATTATATTTTATATTAAATTTTATTTATACATGCATTTGAATGAAGCTTTGTGAACAAGATTTTCATCTTCGGACATTGAAGTATATTTATTATCATTATCATTATCATTATCATTATCATTTTCATTATTATTAATCATCAAACCTGCCTTAGTCCACAGTCTGATTAGACAGGTTTGATTATTTACTATTAATTTGGTAATCCCTATTGATGAACATAACTTGATTATCAAAATCTGCTGCAAGGAATTTAATTACTTGTGTAGTAGAGGGGAAAATACTTCTTGTTTTCATTGAATAACACCATAGAGTCATTCAATATCCCATTTTCAAAGTTATTTATACAGAGTTAGTCAAATGTATGGACCCGATAATTTTTCTCAGTTAATATTAGACCTATCAAAAAGACGTCCAGATAAGAGTTGAAGGGTATATCACTGCGCCTTTTTGTGGATTTAATATATTTTTTTTGATGTACCCTTGGTGGAGGAATTTTTTGACATGAACTATATGTCATGTTTAGTATCGTTGGAAAGCTTGTTTTCTTCTCGTTTCAGTAGCACTAATATTATTTCAACTCCATAGATACAGTGTGTATCGTAATTTTTTGACCACCTCTGTAATTCACTCACGAACCTATTGCTTGATTTGTTAAAAAATTTACGAAATTGGGAAATGTTAGCCAGACGGATATTCGAGCGATATTTTTTCTTTCTACATCAAATATTTCTTCAAATATTACCTAATGGCTTTATTCCAGTTTTTGATACTTAAAATTATCGCAAACATCGCAAGTAGAATTTCTTAATGAAACAACAGTTTTTTTCTAATGAAAACTTACGTACACCACTGTCTGATCAAATTGCCGTATTGCTAGAATATCATTCTGGCTACATTCCCCGACTGAATAAATGTTTGAACAAATCAAGCAGTAGGTAAGTACAGAGGTGGACAAAAAATTACGAAACAAACTATCTATCGAGAGAGTTGAAATAATATTAGTACTACTGAAACGATAAAAAAACAAGCTACTTAACGATACCAAACTTGACATATACGGTAATATTTATGTGAGTGATGACATCACTCGTCCACCAATGGCACATCAAAAAATATTTGAGTTCACAAAAAGGTGCAGAGTGAGTATTTTAGTACGAATACTCACAAATGATAGTTAAGTTATCAATTTACACTAATTTAATGATTATCAAAATAACATTCAACCATCAGAGGAGTTCTTTCATTTCACAAAATAGTTGAGTTTCACTTGTTTTATTCCGGTAGTGGCTTAGGAATAAATCGACATATGAATTACAAAAACAATGACACAAATTACATTAATGACAGATAATCCATCAGTCAATTCTGCAATAGGAATAAAAAAGTTGCAAATAGTATGACAAAAATAGTTACACCGGTATAGAAATCAGTAAAATTAAACGTAACTATTATAGGTCTTGAAAGAAACGAGATGTCCTGTCCTACAAGGACTGCCATTGCCATAATTCTATACAATAGGAATAATTGGGTGAAAAATGCATCAACTACTTTCCTGGCTAATACCACCACAAGAGTTGAATCACATCTAATGAATTTCCGCGCAGAGTTCCTACAAAGCTTTCTTTGCAATTGTTAGTTGTATGGAAATGTTAATCGAAACATTTGACAATCGATTTCTAGATTTTGCTCAGTATAGGGTAGGTCTATGCATACAATTTTCTTCACCTATCAGGTCTTGGTCTGGCAATTCAAGGTGTCATGATAACAGAAAAAATCAACTTCGTTCGTTCGTCCGCAGAAAAAATACGGTACGTAACAAGTTGATAAACTTCTCTTGAAACTCGTTCATTTAACACCCGCTTCGCTACGCTGTACTCGTGCTCAAAATACTCGATACTAAAGGACGTTTATACACTTGTAACATAATGTAAGTACCTACTATTATTCATCACGAAGATATTGAAAAGTCCGCAAGGACACGAAATTTCATTAATGAGTAACCATTATCAGGGCCAACTATTCTTATTATTGAGGACAAAATTGTAAGAAAACTATTTGCATTTTTTTTATAACAATCTGACTACTAACCTATATTTACAATATATTCAAAGCGTGTGTCAATCAATAAAATGGTTGAAAGGGAATAAAACCACTTCAATTTCAGAACTTTCATCAAAATTCTGACTATCACACTGTATTTAGGAGATCTCGAATTATCACTTAGCTGAATTTCCTCAAAATCTGTTCATGAATAAAAAAATTATAAGAGAATGAAATGAAATTTCCCTATAATTCAAATTTTTTCATCTTTCATTTATTTATTTATTTATTTATTTATTTATTACTTAGGTTACCCAACAGAGTATTGAAACTTCAATTACAGGGTTACACATTTTGCTTAATAGAGTGAACACTTTAAAAATAAAGTAAGGGAACAAAAATAATAATCTAAAACTATAAAGTGCTAAGTATTAAAAATAATTAATTATATGCCAATTGTTATGACAATTAAATTACAAAATAAAAGAAATTGAGAAAGTGAAGTGAAGATTATACATTTATAAATACAAAAAATAAAGAATTGGGTACATGAATTAATTTAAATCGAATACATGTCTAGCTTCATTCCTAATTTTATGAAGACTGCTATTGAACAATCAATCAATGTGGCTGAAGTGCGAGATATATGATTTTTGTAACATATATGCAGAGAGGTGAACTCCTTGCATAGTTGGTCGTATGATTTGGAAGGTAGAACAAATTAGGTGAGCGGGTAATGTGGGTGAGTTTATTGAATGAGAGTTTGTTGACTATGTAATTACTATGGTTATTAACAATTTTAAAAAGAAATATAACGTAGTTGATAATCCTCCGAGATGAGTTTGGTAAGGTTTTAATGTTGGAAGCGATCCTCATTAGATAAGTTATTTTGAGACCTTTTGAATAGAATATATTCATGGATTTTATTTGGACGGGTTCCAGATTATCGAGGGCCCCTTACTAGGGAATTATATGACATGAGTAATGAATTTGGGTTTTTAAATGGCTTAGTTAATCTTGTGATAGATTCCAAGTTCATAGGAGCTTTTTTCACTCTATTTTCAATATGAGCTTCAAAAGTGAGTTTTGAGTCGATCATCACACCCAGGTCTTTGATAACTTCTCCTTTGGATATTGTTGTATTGTCAATTCTATAGGAAAATGGTATTTCATTAGGCAGTCGATGGAATCTGATATAATGATATTTTTTATGCTCAAAGATAAATAATTCGTCACAAAGTAATTATGTAGATTATCTATATCTTGTTGAAGTAGTTGGCTGTCTGTCTGACTGGATATTATTATGAACATTTTCAGGTCGTCAGCATATAGAGAATGGTATGAGTTTTTGAAGCATACACCAATGTCGTATATGAAAAGGTTAAACAGCAAGGGATCCAGATGGGAGCCCTGCGGAATTCCCGAGGTGGCTGTGACGGGTGATGATGAAACGTTGTTGATTTTAACAACTTGGGATCTATTATTTATGTAGGATTTGATCCACTGAAATAAATTACCCCTTCTTGTAGGTATCCTATTCAAAAACAGATTTGGATGAAATTCTAAACAGTGATATTTCAATACCTACTGGAATTGAAATGGTGAATTGGTTAAAAATGCTATTTTGCAAATATCCTCCAAATTTACGTCGAATTTTTTATTGATGGATGGATTGATTTTGACATAAACTATTTTAACATGTCATGAACAATGGCATATAATTTCTTTAGATTTTCAACATTGACTAATAAGAATAATGGACCTGAAAATGAAGAGTAATTCATGAAAGTTTATTCTCTAGTGACTTTTTGTATCATTCCTACACTGTAAAAAACTAACACCAGGTAACACTAGATAACACCATTCGGTGTCCATATAGGTCCTGATGATTATAGTGAAAAATAGCTGAAACATGCTCTAAAGGTTACATTTTTATCATGATGTCCTGTAGAGTGGACCCTCTAGTGACGGCGCTGGGTACAATCGGTAATGGTTACCTGCTAGCAACGGAGCATTCTATTGTATTCTATTCTAAAATTTCGACGGGATGGATGCAGGCCACAATACATGACGACATGACAGTGAACTTGGTGAAATTTACTAGCTTGCAAGATTAGTATTAATATTATTGTAATATTAATACGTCATTTAGGTGAAATAATTCATCACAACCCGAGGTAATTCATTCCAAAGGCAGGGCATAATTACCCGTGAAGTGTTTCATTACAACATCTTGGTGTGTCTCTCATAAAGTCGGAGTAATATTTCAATTTCAATCATGTCTTATAATAATTAATTATAATTATTTATTTACAGTGTATAATTTGTCCAGCCACTGTGTGAATGTCAAAGTGTCAGTTACCAAAATATTCTAATTGAATAATTTTTGATTATTAATGTCATGTTGAAATATTCCAGAAACCATAAAGCACCTCATATAATAAGGCTGCACATTCATACCAACCGTTCTTAAATTTAGTACATACATATACAGTAATATCTACTTTCAATTTTGAATCCTGTTATTCATTCCAATAAAGAGGGTATAATTCACAGCATTTCTGAATCTGAAAAAATTTCCTACTTCCTTGATAATATTATATGTATGTGTTCATTGGAATATAATTCTGATATTCTCTCGATATAGGTGCTGGTTTAAGTTCGTATGTACCCACTGTCGAGTCCCTTCAAATTTAAGTATTCATTTATAACATTCACTATGAAATACAGTCGAAGCATCTCACAGTCAAACCAAACTAATCGTTCAGGGTATTGCAATAGCTCTCAATTTCCAATTTTCCGACGATTTTTTAATCGTCAGCGGTATGCTTCCGAAATTTTTGAATGAGTTACCAGTGTTTTTGTGAATAAAGTACTCGTATATTGACTTGTTACTATTTATTTGACAGTTTCAACGCTGTAACATATCAGTGACGCAGTGATGTTTATTGACAAAAATATCGTGATTGATTAATTGACTTTTTTGGTTTTTTGACATGCCACTTGAACATAGACAGGGCGAATTTTAAAAGTTAACATGCCCCCAGCCTTCAAAGAGTCTTTCAAAATGAAAATACCCAATTATGTATGAGCCAAAATTTAACAAATATGTGCCAACATTGTACATATTTTAACCTCAAGTTCAACTGTGAAACTTGGATCACAACAAAGAAGAAACACTAAATGCCTTCGCGCACTTTTTCACTACCATCGGAAGTTTCCACTGGATTGTCTATTGGTAAGAAGCAGATATTTCCCAATGACCGCTTGATCAATCCCTTGGTAGTTCGGATAGTTGCCACCCGCGCAACTCCATCTGAACCTGGATGTAACTGAACAATTCTGCCTAATGCCCAAGACCATGATGGTGAACTGTTATCATTAATCAAAACCATTTGATCAATCTGAAGTCTTTGCTTGGAGGTTTTCCATTTCACTCTGCTCTGCAGTTCAACGATATAGGCCATCTTTGCCACAACAGTTGCTGCAGACGTTACAATTTCTGGTACCGAGATAATCGATTTTCGGCAGTATCCTGTAGATCTGGATCGGATACGGACTTCCAATGAGGAAGTGAGCTGGCGTTAATGCTTCGAGATCTGAAGGATCGCTTGATAACGGAGTGATGGGCCGAGAGTTGAGGATTGCTTCGATTTGGTACAATATCGTAGCAAAATCTTCATACGTTAGTTTTGTTTCACCTACAACTCTTCTGAAGTGAAACTTGAATTATTTCACCCCCGCCTCCCATAACTCTCCGAAATGAGGTGAGTATGCAGGAATAAATGACCATGATACCCCTTCATTTGAGAATGAATCCACTGAACATTCCTCATTGGCTTGTACAAACTGCCCCATTTCAAGCAGTTCCGACTTTGCTTTGAGAAAACTTTTGTGGTTTACCCCTACGATAAACAAATCTCCTAACCTAACCTAACCTTAGCTAACCTAACTTGCAATAAACGCTTCGGTGGTAAGATCTGTTACCAATTCTAATTGTATTGTACGTGTTATGGAACAAACAAATACCACAACATAACATTTTGAGATTGAACTTTGTCTACCCAATTTACTTTTCATCAGAAGAGGTCCTGCGTAATCTATACCCGTCACAAAAAATGGAGATTGAGGTGTTACTCTATCTCGTGGTAAAATTCCTCGATTGGAGGGTCAAAACCAGGTTTGACTCTGAAACAACCTACGCAAGTATGAGCTACCTTTTTTACTGGGTTACTTCCCTTAATGGGCCGCATTCTTCCTCTAATTGTTGACAACAGCATTTGAGGACTAGCGTGATACAACCGATAATGCCATTCTTTGAAAACTTGAAAAATTACCAAAAGTATCAAAAGGAAAAGGTGATTCAACTTCAACCATTAGTAGAGTCTGAAATTGTCGCTTTGTCTCTGAAAGGTCTAATATGTGTTCACATCGATAATCTGGTCAAAAAGCCTCTTCCTTTGCTAACCAATCGGGTCCATGAAAACATTTGGTATTATTAGGCAAACCCGAAGGCCTAACCCCCCGTCATACCAAATCAGCTGGATTTTCATCCGTATGAATATAATGTCAGTTTTCAATTTTTGTTATATTTTGAATTTGGGTAACATGATTCGCCACAAAAATCAGTCAAAGTTTTTATGGGCTCAACCCTACTCTTTGAGCACAATAATTTACCGAAATGTAATTTCTTTCATCTTTCGTTCTCAAATAGACACAACATCCGTACGCATTGGTTGAACTATTTGAAAATGCATGTATTTCAATCCATTTTGAATTTTTTACCATCCCATGTCTATCTATTTTCAAAGAATTCAATAATGGTAATTCTTCCCGGAATTGTATCTATCTTTGGTATACATTTGGTGATATTTCCTCATCCCACGACACCTTCATCACCCTTAAGAGGGGGTTAACCCTATTGGTGGCTATTGGTGAAACAAGGAGAAGGAGAAATCAAAATACTCGGAGTTCGCTCAATGAATTCGAGATTTTTTTCACCATCTGAATTCAAAAGGTTGGATCTAGGCATCTCTCAGAGTACTTTTTCCAATTTTTGGCTTTTTCCTTTTCCCCAAATTGAACAACTCAGTTCCTCAGTCTTCATATGTTGAAGAATCTCTTCATTATTAGACTGCCACTTCCGAAATTTGAATTCTCCAGAAGTTAAAATCTGAAACATTTTTTTCATTATGCCACTACTTCGGCGATACTATTAGCACCACTCAGAAAATCATCAACGTAGAAATCTTGAAGTATTGCCTGTGATGCCAAGGGTGAATTATCGAAATTTTCGTCAACCAATTGTTTGAGATATCTTATTGCTAAGAATGGACTGGACGCTAAACCGAATGTTACCGTGTTGAGTTCATATGTCCCAACCTTCTCACTGGGGTCATATCTCCACACAATTCTTTGTAGAGATCTTTGTGGCTTTTCTATCTATCTATATCTATCTATATCTGCACAAACGACAAATTGATAAGATCTAAATCTGAGCAGAATGGTTACCAAATCATCTTGGATGGTTGGACATACATACTGTAATTCATGTAGCGAAACCCCAATATCCGTTGTTGCTGAACCATCAAAGACTACCCGCATCTTAGTCGTTGTGCTATGTACATTTATGACTGCGTAATGTGGTAAATAGTACACTATGTCTTGATCATTTCAATCTCTCATCTAGGTCATATGTCCTGACTCTTCATAAACTTTCATAAAATCCATAAAACCTTGTCTAAAGTCCGAATTTCTATTTATCCTTTTTTCCAACCCTAAAAATCGATTAATTGCTCTCTGTCTAGATTCACGAAGTTTCTCCACTGATTGTTTAGAAGGTATTGATACAATGAAATTCCCTTTTTGATCCCGTCTTGTATTTTCCACGAACAGTCTTTCACATTCCATTTCCTCCAGTGACAGAGATGAAACTTTACTCTCAACTTCCTCTATTTCCCAAAATTTTTCTAACTGTCCTTGTATATCGCTATTTAAAGTCAATCCACAATAAACATTACCATCTGTTGATCCAGTATGAGTGAATTGTGTTGAAATTATCCATTTCAATTTACTATTTTGGAATGCTGGCATGTATTTTCCTAACCCATTTTTTTCTGAACAAATCAGCTCCCAGAACAACACTGCCCCAATCTATAGATTTATTTTTCCTGGAAATGATCCCGAGAAATTGAATGCATTGGCATTCGTTCACTTATTCTATCAATTACAAAACATGAAAGCTTACACTGAAATTTCCGTTGATATGATTTCAGCCTATCTGACATTTCTGTTTAATTGGAGCTCTGATCTCACCTATCACAGAAACATTCATTTCAGACGTTGACAAATTCAATTTTTGCAGAAATTCGAAGATAAGTAGTTTGATTGCGAGCCACAATCCAAAAGGCAACGACAACTTCGAAATGACCCAGATTCATGGCGAACATAAACCAAGGCTGTAAATAAAATGACCTCTGAGGTTTCATTCACATTTTGAGTAAAAAATATATCCGTCCTATTTCTTACATGACCTGTTCCACACTGTATGTTATTTTGTACGTTTTCTCCCGTATTATTATTATCGGTTGTTCTCACGCTATTCTCAGACGTTTACCTTCCTCTGTCTAAATGTACTAGTATGTTATTTGCATTTTTTACACCGAATATTCGAAGAACAGAACCGACTATAGTGATTCGGTTTGAAACAGCACATACCCAATTTCAACCTTTTCAATTCTGAAATTATTTGGTCTATTGATAGGCCTTTGAAATCTTTTCATTCTGCGAGGCGATGGGATTTGCCACACAAAGGACAAGTTTTTCCGTCAGTATTAACTGTCATGAAAGATTTTGTTTTCAGAATATTTTCTCGAATATTATCTCTAACTATCCTTGGTTTGGACACCATTTGACTCAACTCCAAAGTTTCCAATAAATCTGCCCTATCTTTCATACATTTATTGAAATCGTTTAGGGACGGAAGTTCTTTGGTCACCTTATATTTTTCCCACCCCCTCAAAGCACCTTTATCCAATATGCCTGCTATGGAAAATATAATGAGTGTGTCCCAGTGTTCTGCTGGTTGCCCAAGGCTTTCCTGTGCTCTCTGTGTCCAGGAATTTTCTCAAACCAAATTAAGATTCCTGTGTCATTGCCGGCAAATCATAAATTGCTTTCATACCTATCAGTTGGTAACTTCCAGGCACTTTTAAAATTCGAAGCCGAAAATTCCAATGATTGTATAACATGTTTCGCTCCGCCCTTCAATGCCGCTCGTAAATATTGGAACTTTTCTATATCGCCTATTTTCGAGTTTCCTTGAATGAACGATTCAAAAGTATCTTGAATTCTATCCAGGTTTCATAAAGACTACGGTAGAACAGGGTATTGAAAACATCATTCTGGCAAGCTATTAAAAATCCCTCGGTCTCCGACTTCAGCTCACTTGACCTGAGAAAAGCGAAGGTCAGAATTTTGGATAAGCCAAGGTCTTCGATGTCTTTAAAGGAGACCCCATGCATTAGCTTATTCTTATGCAGCTGCTAGAGCAGTCCTCTCTCCGCTGTTCCGATGTAAGCTTTTTGCTGAACGGGCTCCAACTCGGTGACAGAGTTTGGATTAACCTGTTCGAGGTCGAAAATGAGACCAAGTTCATCGGCTGCACGGGCTGCTGCCTCGATAAGATCCCTTCTTCTTCATGGTCAGTGACCAACCAGAGAAAGGGATCTGAACTCCTGATAACTTCACAGGCTCCATCCAGTACCATTCTGTCATGTAGACACTCCAAACTCGAATGTCCACGGCCTCCTTGGTATCTGGGAAAGCACCGCCGGCGCCGTGGAACAAACGACTCAGAATGCAAGCTCTTATATAGATGCATCATTTTACTAGTTTTTAACGTCAAGTTGTCGCAGCTCCAACTTCACAGAGTCCATCCAGTACCATTCTGTTATGTAGACACTCCAAACTCGGAAGTCTACGGCCTCCTTACTGTCTGGGAAAGCACTATTTTGGAAGTTATATCAGCGGAAGACGAACATTAGATGTTTTAGAATTGGTAACCGATCCCCTGTATTGAAATTTTTCCATAACTGGAATCATCTTTTCTAGCCTAATTTCAAGTTCAATGAAGTGATCTTTTTCTATTTCACTTCCCTCAGTGATTTTTTTTATTGAATCTGTTATAAACCGTCTGAAAAGGACGTGATTTCAATGTGCCACGTTTCCTTATCAACAATTTCAATCCTTCCGATGTCATATTAGTATCTGTAAAATACCCAAATTCCAAATTCCTAACGTAATTTACGCAATACAAAGATCAAACTATAATATTCAACCAAACCAAATGAATACTGTGATCAAATCAAATCAGGTAAGGATAAAATGATGGAACGGACTCACGTCGGCCAGCTCACTCCTGACGTTTGGCGTTCAGCCGCTGGCTTTCCCTTTCCCTCTGGTGATCTGATCTGCTACACTCGTAACGGGCTTCGTCTGCTGTACTTCATCTACCACGAAAGTGGAAAAATGTTGCTGTTTTCGTATTTGACAACAATATGGCAATTGAAATGTTCCAATTTCACTTTTCGACAAAAATATCGTAATTGATTGATTGACTTTTTTGATTTTTTGACATGCCACTTGAACATAGACAGGGTGAGTTTTAAAAGTTAACAACCAGTCTGTTATATTTTGATTTGATTGATTTCGATGTTAAGTGTTTTATTTTATACATGTAAAGCTATGCTCGTTTCTTTTTATACATATATATTTATTTATTTTTAACTATTAGAACATCCTGTACATCAACTCACAATACCTAAAGTGGTTGCAAATAATGTAATCACTTCTCGGAACTTACTCGGAATTAGGAATTACCATCTCTGTGTCTATCAATTTCCTAGCCAGTTGTGTAGTACGAGCGGGATTGTACGAATGCGTAGAAGGGCCACGGTATTTTCTTTTTTTCAATCCCGACTTCCAACTCGGGATCTCGGGATCCCGACTTATATCTCGGAATCTAGAGATCCCGACTTATATCTCGGGATCTCGAGATCCCGACTTATAACTCGGAATCTCGAAATCCCGACTTTAAACTCGGGATCTCGAGATCCCGACTCAGACGCCTAACTTATAGTCCGATTAACAAGTGATATTTTGTCAAAAAGCTGACCTAGAACACCGAAAATTTTCGAAAATCGATTTCTGGGTTCTTGCCCTCATCATTCGATTATCAATCCATTTCAAGGCAGAAGCTGAGACACCACCCGCAGATTGGTGTTCAACCAAACTACGAGCGCCATCCCACCCACTAGCCACCTTAAGCAATACCCAGTACTTCGTAAAGCGAATATATCAAAAATAGATCAAAAATAGAAGAAATCTATTTAACAATGAGCTAATCAAGTTCAACACTAGATGTCCTGCCATACCAGGATGCTCACTGCAATTTTCCTATACGATATAGGAATATATTTGGGTCAAAAATCCATTAGAAAACAACTACTTTCCTGGCTAATACCACGACGAATGTTGAATTACATCTAATGAATTTCCGTGCAGAGTTCCTACAAGGTTATCTCCGCAATTGCTAAATGCATGGAAATGTTAATCGAAACATTTGGACCACCTATAGATCGATTTCTGGGTTCTTGCCCTCATCAATAGTAGGTAGTAGTAGGTCTCTGCAGACAATAACTAATGTCTGCAACAAATGATTCGATTAACAATCCATTTCAAGGCAGAAGCTGAGACACCACCCGCAGATTGGTGTTTAACCAAACTACGAGCGCCATCCCACCCACTAGCCACCTTAAGCAATACCCAGTACTTCGCAAAGCGAATATATCAACCCAAATATATTCCTATATCGTATAGGAAAATTCCAGTGAGCATCCTGGTATGGCAGGACATCTAGTGTTGAACTTGATTAGCTCATTGTTAAATAGATTTCTTCTATTTTTGATATATTCGCTTTGCGAAGTACTGGGTATTGCTTAAGGTGGCTAGTGGGTGGGATGGCGCTCGTAGTTTGGTTAAACACCAATCTGCGGGTGGTGTCTCAGCTTCTGCCTTGAAATGGATTGATAATCGAATCATTTGTTGCAGACATTAGTTATTGTCTGCAGAGACCTACCCTATACTGATGAGGGCAAGAACCCAGAAATCGATCTATAGGTGGTCCAAATGTTTCGATTAACATTTCCATGCATTTAGCAATTGCGGAGATAGCCTTGTAGGAACTCTGCACGGAAATTCATTAGATGTAATTCAACATTCGTCGTGGTATTAGCCAGGAAAGTAGTTGTTTTCTGATGGATTTTTGACCCAAATATATTCCTATATCGTATAGGAAAATTGCAGTGAGCATCCTGGTATGGCAGGACATCTAGTGTTGAACTTGATTAGCTCATTGTTAAATAGATTTCTTCTATTTTTGATCTATTGTTGTTTACTTACCATAATCACCTTTAATATGGAATATCACAAGGATATTGTGTTATTTCATTATAAATCCCCTTTGCAAACAAAATCGAATTGTTTCATGGTTTTCTCCAAAAATATTTTTTGATATCAACTGATGGCAACTGTTTGCACTGATTGATTTGAGAATAATTGGTTGAGTTATTTTATATCAGAATTAATGTATTATTGTATATAGAGGATTGTATGTGAGGAATAAGTTTATCTCACATCATGAGGAATATGGAAAAAAAATCAGATAAAAGTTGTGTGGTGTTCGTTGTTGCTCATTATAAAAATATTTCCAAACATTCAAAGTGTTTCTTTGAAGCAGGGCAACACAAAGCACCCATTTTCCAAATAGACCACCCTGTAAATTTCCCCAAAATTTAACTTAGCAGAAGGTTTTGCAGAAGGAGGGTTTTCTTTCTTTCGAAAATGTATTCAAATATCATAAATTTGATTTTTTCAAATGAAACACCAAGTATGATTTGTCACCATTTTTTGGAACTATTTCATCCCCATGAATTTGTATGCTATAATTAATCTCTAGAATTGACAATTCAATTTACAATTCGTCAAAAATTGTCTTTTCATTTATGTAAGCTGATTTTGAAAGAAGAAACAAAATCATTAGAAATTTATAGCAACTTCTAACATACTGAATATAATATTTTGTAATTTGGTGCTTATGCGGAACGAATGCTCTTGTGAATACGCGGCTCAACGTTCACTGGAGTTCGCTCATTTTCGTTTCGCCTTTGGTACCGAATGGTAGACCGCGTAATGGAATTATTTAGTGGTTGTTACAGTTTATTATATATTGATATTGTTTGTGCTTCCCTATATGATTTGATTTATATACAGTTGCTAACGAGAGTCGAATAATAAGAAAAAATAACAGTTTATGAATGTATGTCATAATAAAGTAAAAATAGGAAAAAAAATTCAGAAAAGTCCGTTATTCAATAGCAGTGAATAGCACGAGGTTTATAGTACAGCTACAGTGGTATAACGTTAACTTATATGCAATTTTGGCTGTGTCGTGTGAACCTGGAATGAAAACAAAAAGAACGTTCACTTGAGTGATCATTCATCCGAGTAAACCGTGTGATATCTATTATCTCCGTGCCTAGTACTTTGATGATAGTTGTGTAAATGGAATGGATGTCTTCTTTTGAAATACATACCATTTTACCGTATATCAAATATTTACAAGTCGACGGACCTCTTTAGAAGTTTTCATTTAATAAATTCCAACAGTTCGGATGATGTGGTATTGCAGGTTTTTCTGGGTTTGCCTGCAGCTGTAAACACGAAATCGCTACCGAATTCATTTGAGCCGCCCCGGAGCGCCAATTAATTGTGTTTGTACTTTGTTATCATTGTATTCAATATTGTAATGAACATTTTATTTGAATTCGTATATTCTTCCAGAATATTTCTCAATACGAGATTCACGAGTCAAAGAATTTTGGTATCAAATAAATGAAAGGTTAAAATCGACAATTTCGAAGTACACTTCTTTCCAAATATTTCTACCATCTGGAAAATATGAGGCAAACAGGAAACAGTTGCTTCGCTGGCTAATACCACGACGTACATTGAGCTACATCTGACATATAATTGTTCAAAGTTCGTCCAAGAAGACCCAAATGCAAATGCTCATTGTAATTAAGGTGTAGATTATCCTTCATTTGGCTGGGGAAGACCACCTGCAAACGCGTTTCGAGGTTCTTGCTTCTCGTCAGTGACAGGGTAGGTAGGACAACATCAGAGTTGGCCTGTCCCAGCCCGATGAATTATATTCTACTGTATAAATAATATTTTCCCACAAATGAAGCAGCGACTTTCAGTAAAGTCAGTCGCAGCACCACCCGCGAGGAAAACCAAAAAGCATTCTTCGGTAGCAAAGACTACAGGAAGTGAACAGAGTTCAAGAATTTTTTACGGAGAGTTTCAAATGAATGAAATGGTAAAATCAACAGTATCAAAGTACCCTTCTCTCCAAATATTTTCACCATGTGAAAAATATGTAGCAAACATCTGAAAGAAAACAACTACTTCTCTAACTAATACCACGACGGATATTGAACTACATCTGGCAGATATTTGTGCAACATTCTTCTAAAAAGACCCAACTACAAATGCTTATTGTAATCAAACAGTTGATTATCCTTCATTTGGGTGGGAAAAACCACTTGCAGTGGGGAAGACCACTTGCAGATGCGTTTCGAGGTTTTTGCCTCTCGTCAGTGACAGAGTAGGTTGAACAACTCTAGAGCTCAATGAATCATAATCCACTGTATAACTAATATTTCCCCACAAGTGAAGCAGCGACATTGAAGTCAGTCGCAGCGCCACCCGCGGAGTGCAATTTGTAATTGAGTCTTCTTGTAAGAACTTTGCACAAATATCTGTCAGAAGTAGTTCAGTGTCCGTCGTGGTAGAAGCCAGGAAAGTATTTGTTTTCTGTCATATGTTGGCTTCATATTTTTCCACATGTTGAAAATATTTGAAGAGAAGGGTACTTCGACGTTACCGATTTTACCATATCATGAGATTCACGATGATGAATAGACATTGGAATGGCGTTTTTCTGTTATAAAGGTATTCACATTGATATTCTGACTGATGTTCACTATCCACAGAGATTTTTAAATGTTTTTCCTTACACAGACTTCCGAGAATTTCTTTTGAAAACAGTGTTACAACACGTTTTTGGAAAATGAACCGTTTATTCCAATTCATAATAATTACAAACACAATCAACATGTCATAATCACCACTGCCGTCGCCCACCACTCCGTGTCTTCCTGTCTGAGCACCGTTCTCTGATAGCTCGCGTATCTCACTCCATCCACCAGTAGGGCAAATTCCAGGACCCGCCTCGTCCATAGAGAATTTGGGTTAGAACACTAGAAACTGGTTCGTAATATATTGGCAGGATATCGCTTGTAGGGTTGGTGTCGAGTTATTGTGGAAATTTGAGGAATGACGAATAACTGATTTAATAGATAAAAGTAAAAGCGAATAAATTCGACAAGGTGGAAATTTTTCCGCTGAAAGCACAATGGACAATGTATTATATCTGACAGATACTATTAATCAATTTCGAGTGCTTCCTATAATCGAAAAGCAACGATTCGTTTCATTCGGTGTGGGAGAACATCTGGAGATGTGCTACAGACAGACAATATTGAAGCCGTTTGTTTCCGACAGATCCAGAAGGACAATTTAATTTCTTTGTATCGATCTAATAAAATGGTATCTGTTCTGTTAGGACTAAGAATTTATAATGCTATGCAAAACTTATTAGTAGTATATTTTACAGGAAAACGAAAATCTGCGGATTTCAGAGATTGCAAAAATGACACCAACAATTACGACTGGTAACACCCCAAGGGAATTTGCAGAAAATTAATATAATTTTGTTTAAATATTCAAACATGTCTTGTATCATTCGTGAAACCCTCTAGTGCTTTTTGATTTTATGATGTAAACTGCAAAATATTTTTATATTAAAAAAAATAAACGGAAAATTATTTTTAATTCTTGTATATAAAATGAACAAGTGTCCATTTAAATTTAGATTTCATTTTAAGTAATTTGGATTACAGCGTTTAAATTGGCAAATATGATCAAGAAAATCTGTTTTACTGGTGATTAATAGTTCACCTAAAATTCCAAAAATAAACTATATATTCTTTATCAAAAATCTCGTTTGACCTGCAATGTGTTGAAAAATTCGCCAACATCGACTTTATTGACCATATTCATCGTCACCATATTGTCATGCAACAATACCACCTATCCATCGGTACCAAAGTTGAAAATACAATGTATTTGTAACAAAACCGCGAAATTCAAGAATGTTTAATTTGGTGCATATTTCATATGCGTAAATTTGAATGGATAGAAAATCTACGATAAATAGTTAGAAATTACTATGAATAGGTATCACCTTTCACCTGAGTTTTGATAATGACAACATAGGCACTATTACTCACTAAAACATTTTGAACTGCTGTATTTGCCTTATACATGCGGAAACCAAAAAGGTGCTATTTTTGACACTGCCTTCTGTAGACCGTTCTTGTTGTATTTCATAATCATTTTATTTTGATGTTTTCGGAAATTCTGAAATGTTTTTGTCCACGGGCCCTTAGTTTTCATCTAAAAATGAAATCAACTTGATACTAGACCCACTCCCACTCTACTGAATAATTTTTGAGAAATGCACTGCCTGAATGAATATCATTTTGAATTTTCACCGTCGCATGGAATTAGTAAATTTGGTTATTCTTATTCGAGAACCCTGGGTAAGTTGGTATTGTCGCATGACAATATGGCGACGGTAAATATGGTCAATTGAATCCACCGTCAAGTGCGAGTAACGATGACGTAGTATCTGGAGTTCTCAATCACAATTCAGGATGACGTACTTTTCTTTTCTCTTGTCAGAATTTTTCATTCAGCTACTTTGTACGCCCCTTTCATGAATAATTTTAGTAAAAATTTAATTCCGACTCAGTATCTCGGAATCAAGACCTACCAACTGCTCCGTATCCGTATATTCTGAATAATTATTTTGAAATTTTATAATTCCGAATTACCAACTCGTAATTTCACACAGATGAATACTGTGATTGCTTTCAGGCCACAGAATGGATGGAGAGCAATAATGAACCATTTATCGTGAAACTGTCGAAACAATCCTTTCAGAAATGTTTATAATTTCGTTTAGATTCGGCATAATATTGTGTCTAGCAGAGATCCCGAAGGATATTGAAATATATCTGTAAGACATATTATGTTCAGAATCCTTATTCGAAAAATAACTCTGCAAGAACTCCCAAGTTTGCCTTGAAACAGGTAATACATATATCTGATTCCTGAGTCGTCATGTTTTCAAATTCAACTCGACAGAAAATAACGGATAGCGAGACCCTGCGTGCAACTGTGATGACCTTCCACATTGATGAGGACAGGGATGAAGCACAGAAATTCCAATATAGACCTGCAGTTTGTTTCGCACTTATATCAGCCCGCTAATTGTCCTTTTGAAGTGAATTGTAATTAAATATCCGTAAAAGTATGAATAGTTTTCTGTTGGACATACATCACAACATCGGTACTGAACTATAATCATTTCTGAAAGAATTGTTTACACTGTTTCACAGTGACTGGTTTATTATTGCTACAACGTATTGATGATGATGACCAAGGAGGCTGACACGAATCCACTCAAATCAGCGGAAGTTTACAGGATTCCATGTAACTGTGGTTGAAGTTATTATCGATCAGATGAAAAGAAGCATTGGTATCCGCCTAGTCGAGCACAAGCGGATTTGTCGATTGGGACAGACCGAGAAGTCTGCAGTCGCTGAACATTATCCGACGAAGAACACAAGATCCTTATCTAAAATACCGAAAGTCAAGCAACCTCGAATGAGTATTAAACAAGAATGCATTTTGAAGCCATAGAAATACACAAACATTAAAAAAACTCCAACAGAAAGAAAGAGAAAACATATCTACCAAATATCTGGCAAACAGCATTGAAAGGCGCCAAAACGAAGCCATGCAGGAAGTACGCGCAAACACGCAATCAGAGAAAGTGCGTGCAAAATCAGCATTATAAGTAACATGGCAGAAATGAGAGCTTCAGTTTCAGTTGGTACGTCAAGAAGAGTACTTTGACCACGACACCGAAAATGACTGCCGCAGTTGCAGTTGAAACGTTTGGAGATTTTATTCAAAGAACCCGGAAACCATCCAAAACTTTGTTTATAATAATGAAAATGACAGTTTCATTTCCAGAGATCAGACAGGTTCCAGAACGAAGTACTTCGTATCGTCACTAATAGTTACCGTTACATTCGTTCGGATGCGTTGCGAGCGCTTGCAGGCGTTGACTCCATCCCGACACATATACTAGAGGTCTCACCAGGCTTAGACAACCAACCACGCAAAGACAGCGGGGTTATTTATTAATCGCTGTACCTCTTCCAGGAGCTCTGAGTTGAATCGGTTCCATAGGGAACCTAAATAAGGAGTCTGCACCCCAACCCGCTTTCTTGCTATAGCCTTTTCCGGGACTCCTGATAATCCAACTACTTTTAGTATCTACATAGAATGCCATATCTCATCCACGCGAAAGCTATGCAGGAGACGTGGTTACTGCAGTTAATTCCTATGATTTCATGAATTGGCGACACTTTCGCGACTACAGGCGGAGATGTTGCCAGGGCAGGAAACTTGCGGGGCGTTGTCGTGTGCATCTCTTGCCTTTCTCTGGCCACTTTTTATATCCCAGGAGACGTATCAGCAGTGGAAGTTTGTCTTACTAGTGAAATACCGAGTATTGAATTTGATTCAATTATTTATTATATGATTAGTTTTATTATTCATTTACTTTGCTGACCAGCACTCAACTAACGAGTTTTCCCCACTCCGTTGCTACGTATTGCAGAAAAATGTTGCCTTTTATTGTTAAAGACTCAGGAGACTCACAACTACAGCAGGCAACCTATTAACGACGTTAACGACCCTTAAAAGTAGAAATAAATATAAGGTGCCTTTTTTCAAGGTTAAAAATCCAAAAAAACATACTAGCGATTGATATAAATAGAATTTGCTGACGCCACTGGATTCACGATATTTTCAAGTGGTTTATGTAAAAATTACATGGCATTCTAGATCGAAAAATAAAAATTGAAGTAAAAATTACTTACTAATTAATATTCAAATATTGACAAGTGAGGTGTTGTTGGATTTATAATGTCATTCTCGATCGAAATAAGTAAAAATATATAGGATGTCCCTTTTAAAAATCGAAAGTTATGGTCATTTCCGGTCGAACCGGAAGTATGATAAAGCAAGTTAATATGTCAAAAAATGTAAATTGAACTATAATACACAACCCTCATTTTTCGTTTTTCTATCTTCAATAATAAAAAAGTTATAGGGGTGAGCCACCTTGGAGAATCACCCGGTATATTGGGAAAAAAACTTCTGAATCGGATAATAAATAACAGTTTTAGAGAGATGGCTCGGTTTCAAATGGGTCACTGTATATTCCGAGGAAATGAAATTTTGATGTGCATTATACGGGATGAATCTAAAGAGACTTTGGTTACTACTTATGATGCCATGTTAACCAAGTTCCAAAACCATATTATGGCAAAACATATTATTGTTGAAAAGGGAAACATTCAACATGAAAATTGAAAAATGTGATTTATTGTATTTGGGAAAATGTTTTTTTTTAAAACAACAACTTCCAGAGGGGTCAGTAGATAGATTTATATATATCATATACTCGCTAGTTGGGTGGTATTCGGATGATACCTGCAACAAAAGTTATGCAATACGTGACAGGATTGTTGAAGTGATATATTAGTTTTCCATAAACCAGATGACAATTCAAATGCTTACACCTGCTGTTTGTCATTAATAAACGATATAACTCTAACAAAATAGAAGTAAAAAAAAATGTAAAAAACTAATGAGATAATCCACCCCACCAGCCCACTGTTTTCCACCCAAAAAAATTTTAGTTTATTAATCATACCACGAACTATATTTAGGACGATGATATATGGATTTGAAATGAAGAAAACTCGTGTCTCATCTATGATACCAATGACATTTGTCCCCAACGTTCGCTTATACTGATAACTAAAAGATAGCTAGTCAAAACATAAATTGGACGTTTATAATTTAAATCATTATTTCCACTTGACAGTTAGTAAAACAAAAACTAAGCAGGATTATCACCGTGAAAATACAGCGATAAACTATATGTTCACTGTAATTCCGATTGTATTGGCTGAATTTCAAAATTTGAAATCCACTGATTGGTTGTTGAGCAAGGAGGTATATTATCGTATAAATATCTCTAGCGTACGAACATGACAATTCAACAACTCAGAATAACACTATTCTATGAACGAAGGTACATGAAGAATTGCTAAGTGGTTCTAGAAAATGAAAAATTGCTCCCGCCTGTCAACCCCCAGATTATCTCCATACACAGTTACCCCAACCATAATTAGGTATATTTATAATGAATCTCTTTTGTTGGTCCATCCTGTTCGTAATATAATCAACATAGTGTGTAGTATCTATTGGAATTTTTTGAGGGGTGGTTAAATATGTCGTTTACAGCATACAGAATTCAAAATTAATTTCGGAAATGATCATTGTACCGCAACTTTAATGGAAGTTTGCAAACCCATACTAATAATATTATTTCCAATAGGATAATCAAACAATAATGCCAATTCGCTTGAATAATCTGACGCACTCTAAATACCCTGGATATCAACAGTAATAATGATAAGGGAATGGAGATATTATAAAAGTCTCCAAGATTCTCCGGGATATCTCTGTTTCCTCGTCCTACTAATTATCTACTTAGTTTTCCTTTGAAGATAAGACAATGGAAATTAAATTTCGTTACTTACGGCTTCTCAAAGGCGCTTAGGAAGTCAGCCATTAATTACTGGAATATTGAAGATGTCTCTTTTCACAATCATCTGCTTTAACTTCCGAGATTAGAACATCTGGTGTCAATAAAAATAGGAGTTTTTGATAAGAATTTCAAATCTCTTTGTTGATTGTAGGACAGCCAACTACTTTTTCAGGGAAGACAAGAAAAATAATTAAAAACTGAAATCCAACAGGAGATAATGAAAAGTGAAAGAAAAGTAAAATATTTTTCTGAAATTAAATTGAATAATCCAATCTTCCGCATCAACCAATACATAAACAACAACTACAGCTCCCTACGACCGTTGGATTGTATCTGTTAGATCTTTGGTGAAGTTTTCTATAAAAACTAGTTTGCAATGCTGTGATAACTTCAGAGCTGATATTATGTTTAATATTCAAATGGAGAACACCTAGATACCGGCGTTAAAATTAACACTGAAACTGAGTCGACACCATTGCAACTCCATTATTATTTGGTTGAATAGGCAAAGTAATGCAAATTTTCATAGCCATCTTGCTGCTTAAAACAAAACAAAACAAAAATATACAGTAGCTTTTTCACAATAGTTAGTGATATATATTTCATCCTATCATTGAAAATTAAGCTTTCTTCAAGTTAAATCTTCATTACAAATTTTTGACATGATAACATCATTACAACACATTATAATACGTTAGTTACTTTTCAATACACTAGATACCAAATGGCACGCTCAAATGACAATATCGTGACAATAACCAAAGTTGTTGATTTCATTTTCAAATCATTTTCAATTATACGATATAGCATTGAATGTAACTTGATTATTATGCAATTTGAATAAATCTCGGAAGCAGCACATGCGACGCGGAGCGAAACGCCTCGTCGTCTGGCAACGTCCTCGATTATTATAAATCACATAATAATCTTGTTACATTAATAGCTATTTCTAACAGATATTTTCGAATATTTGACTGATGTGAAGATGACAATTTTCACAGTCGATGTCAATCTATACGGACCAGAGGAGCACTGGTTTCCGACTTTAGCATTTTCTATCATTTTTATATTGTACTTCAGTTCAGGCAATTTTAAACATGTATGTAGTTTTTTTAAAGGTATTCCTATGTTTGATTTATTCAGTTAGACCAGCAGTTACCTAGGGCTTAATTTTGCGCCCTTCATGATTCATCAACTGAACCCACTTTCCTTATGAATATGTGATCAATGATCCTGCTAGTTTGTTGTGTAACTTTAGTATACTTATTTCTGTGAAATATATACCCATTACCTTCCTAGATATATATTTGTGTGATTTTGCGTTCAAGTCTTGCACAACTTCACACTTGGCTATACCGTACTGAAGAGGTCTAATGAGTCCGAAACGGATCCGTCTACGGTTGCATTATGAGGGTTTACCCACTAATTTTCTCCTTTGTATTTATTATTCCCCTCACGAAGCCATTCTATGGTTTTCTACTTTATATATATATATATATTATTATATTATTATTATATTATTATGGATTGTTTGTGAGTGAATTGTTAGTTGTAAGTTGTAAAACTAATTTTACGCTACATTAGGCGACATTTGTTATAATATTTCTGTTTGTATATTTTATTTTTTTTTTGTTTTTGTTGTTTTTTTAATAAAATAAATTTTGTTGATGATGGTATGAAAGATTTTGTTGTTGTGAAGAATAAATAACTTTTTTGTATAGATTTATTTTAGTAACAGTTGTTTGCCCAGATGGATACTTACTCTTTACTTTAATGTTTTTTAAGTTTTTTCTCTCCTTACAGTATCTCCAACTCAGTCAGCGCTCAAGAACATGTAATCCTCTCTTCTCAGGGTAGAATTCAAAGGAAAAGGGCTTTCCAATGTGGCAATATTGTAAAATTGGTGAAAAGTGATATACCAAGAGAAATAAACAGGATAAAATTCAAACTCAGACAACTTTCTTTATTAACAAATAATCAGGAAATGAAATAATAACCAGTTCTTGTTTATTCTTACCTTTCTAACCCTTTCCTACCGATATCTATTAATATACTATGTAATTCGTAATATCTCTTGAAATTTCAATGAAATTAAACAACCCACAAATCTTTGTTGAGCTCGGTGTTTTGTACTAAGAAAAGTGTAACGATTCTGTTTACTTTGAATAAAAATAAGGCTCTTTCACAAAGTTTGTGTAGGTGACCTAACCTAACTTTTTGTAGTAATAATAAAATGTTTATAACTAGAAAAATAGGTGACAAGTAGTCCGTAAATATCGTAAATGGTAGTTATCAAAGTGTCTATAATAATAAAATGTTTATGACTAGAAAAATGGGTGACCAATAGTCCGTAAATATCGTAAATGGTAGTAATCAAAGTGTCTTAAGGTTTTTAATAGAGTCACTGATAGTTTAAGTGCGAAAACAGTTTTTGTGCAGTGAAAATTTTACTGGATTAGCTGGTTGTTACCACAAAGAATAATGTTGTTGGTTGTTGGAACAGATTAGAATTGTTGATCTTTGGCTAATTTGGATAAATACCTTTGGATTCTCATGCAGGATGCCGGTCGATGATGCCAAATGTATTTTTCTTGTGGGATTTCTATGTTACAGGTGAGTTTTTGCGTTTAGTAGGTAGAATGATGAGACGTCGTCAGATTAAGGTGGTTTTCATTTATCTTTCTTAAGTTTTTTCTGGATTTTCTTCTAAATTAAAAATGCTGGTACAAATTTTCTCTTCAGCTTTTTAGGCGTCCCTACAACTCTCTCTTTTCAATAAAGTCCCTTTTCCATCATGGCAACTTTTTCCAGTTCTCTCTTGATTTTTGGTGCACTCGCGGTATTCACATTATTCAGTCATAACACTTTCACTTTTGGTTTTCAGCACTTTGTTTAAAAATTCTTGTAACTATCTGTACAACCTATTACTATTTCAAATAACTACTATACAAAGTTTCTTTCCATTTAACCAAATATTACCACATCCTGAAATTTTTATCTGTTTCAATTACTCTATTCACTTTCTCAATACTTTCCTTTCTTTTATTTTGGATTGCCATGTCAATTTTGCTACTTCTACAGTATGTTACTTTATAATGAGAAGCGAAGCGATTTCTCGTAGAGCTGAAACTGGTTTCGAGAACTGATATTTGGGACTATATGGATGGTTCTTTTTGTAGTCTATGGCTGAGATGGTCAAGATAAAACACAGTAAAGTTCAGGTAAGGTATCTGGGTTAACTGCGGTTTTGATAATAATAATAATATTCTATTCATTTTTAAAACAACAATGTTTCTTATGTAATTCTTATGTTTTTTCTCAAAAATTGACTATATCTTATAGTTTTCATAACAATATATTTATATGTATATACAGTAACCGCCAAAAAGTATGTACCATATGGGAAAAAAGTTTATTATTAGAGTATTGGAAAAAAGATTCTTGGAGAAAGTTTGTGCGTTTCCGTGCTCAGCCAAGTGTTTGCCCAAAATTCCGAATTATGTTCTATCCGGATATAATTCAAAATAAATTTGTGCTCTTTTCGTAATATTCCTATCAAATTTATAATAAAGTTTCAACATATCTCGTTTTTCTTCATATGAGAATGAGGACATTTCGACTGAAATATTTGTGCAAACTGAAAATGAAAAAAATTTTTTAATCCAAAGAAATCTGTACAAGTGTAGAAGGGAAAATTAATTTTTCAGATAGACAAATTCAGTGTAGGGTACGTTACTGACAAAAATTAATTTCTTTCAAGACAGCAGTCTTGTGAACGCAATAACTTATCGGGCAAATTAATTAATTTGCCGTTCTACACTTGTACAGATTTCTTTGGATTAAAATTTTTTTCATTTTCAGATTGTGGAAGGTCATAAACCCAAAAAATCATGTCAAGAACTCGATTTCCTCCACAAAATCAAACTTTCAATCAATATTTGTGCAAACTTATAATGTTTAATGAGTTCTGAAAACTAGTGTTTATTAAACAAAATTTTTCGATGGAGTCATGACCATCTCAGATGAAGTTGTTTTTTTTTAATATCTGTGGTTTCAGAAGAGCAAATCATAACAAATTATACATCAATGAAATCAGAATGAGAATCACTATTTTTCTGTATAAAAAAACAATATGGTGCCCATAACAGAAAAAAAAAGTTGATGATGAATGCCAGAAGACGAAACGTCGGATAGTGAATCTGAACATGAAAACGTGTAGCTAAGAAAAAGTATCAATGAGAATGTACTTTTGGTTTTGAGCTATGTTGTCAAATAACGATAGAAAAAAATAAAAACGAAAATTCCGATTTTCAGTTTTTTCTCGATATTTCCGGAAATACTCAGAATTTTCCAAGTTTCAAAACTTTTGTTAACCACAAAAAAACGCAACTTTGCTTCAATTTAAGCTTCGACGTGTCTGTTATTTTATATTTTAATAATAATTAAAATAACTTATAACTCTTAGTTGATGAGAATGAGAAGTTTATTAATTAAATTCTCCCCGGTAACCAACCTTTCTATAGGGTGATCTATATACATATAACAGTATCTACTGTAGTTTAGGAGATCCCAATGGTGGGGGTCGAATTTGATTTGCCCTGTATATATGAGTTTTTAATATTTGGGATATGCAGCAGGCCAATAAGAGTACTCTAATACACAGATTCCAAGCTTTCAACATTTTTTTATTGTCATCTTCAGGGAAGCTACAATATGGAAAGACATTTTTGAGATATTGATAAAGAAAAACCAAGAATCAACTTACAGTGTTGTGAGGTTATGTGGCGTATATGTTAAAATTATTCATAATATATGGACAGAACTGGGAATAAAACTTCATTGGTAACACATAGAGTTAATTTGGGTATGAACACATTACTGATGATACATTTTAAAATTTTTTTTTTTCGTTAGTACTAAAATCACGTACTGTACCTTGAGGAGGCAAACAACCGCGCAAGAGAATATTTTCAAATAAACTGACACATGTGACATGTGACACATGACATGACCCTTCACGGAATCGTGCCATGTTGCCACGTGAAGTGGGGGTGAATTGTAATGCGAAAATATGTGTTATATATTGTTTACCACACTGTAATTCATTGAATATGTTTAATGTGTTTAATATAGATACATAAAGGGTTGTTATGAAAATTGAATGTGGTAACTTGTAAATAAATTTTCAGACTCTTTTGAAATACAATAATTTTTCTATTTTCCAAATTAATAATTTAACTGGACACCACGTAATTTGTCGACGAGAAAGGGCGAATTCACGATGGGTGATCAAATAACAGAAGTCAATGGGGCCATTGTTGAAGATTATTGGAGAATGGCAGTTTTACTTACACTTATAGATGAAGAAGTGTATAGTGTTTTGAGGAACATTTGCGATCCAAAAGATAAGTCTTATGATGAAATAATGGAAATACTTGGAGAACAGTATAGAAAGCGAGTTAGTGTTTATCGTCAACGAATTTTATTCGACAACTTGAAACAGTCAGGAGAAAATATCAATGATTGGTACGTCAAAATTAGGCCATTAGCGTCAAAATGCCAATTTGGTAATAAATAAACCAAGCCGATGAAAGAACTTTTCGAGATAGCGTCAGATCTGAGGAAATCATAAGATACAGAAAGTATGAAAGAAGTTTGGAAGAAGCCAGATATGAAGACGAAGCGAAATAAGCAAGAAATAAGTATTGGTGATTTGAAAATTTGTTTCGCTTGCAATAAACTAAGGAAACCATAATTTCAGTACTTGTAAATTTAAAAGGCATGTTTGCCAGCGGTGCAACCGTAAAGGGCATATTGTTTCTGCATGCAAAGTGGATAAAAATCATTTTATCGCTTCTGAAAATATCGAAACTGAGGAAAATAATAACGTTTTTGACATGTTTACCATTAATCATTCTGATTTCAGGTCACATCCAATTTTTGTCGATACTCTGTTGAATGGTAAATCATTGAAAATGGAATTGGATACCGGAGTTAGTTTATATTGCATAACTTTCAATCTTTACGAAAAGTTGTTCTCAGATATAGCTTTCACAGATCCTTGAATTGAAAACTTATGAAGGTAATACCATAACTCCTGCAGGTAAAATAAGTGTAGATATTACAGTTGACAATATAACGAAAAATTATGATCTTATTGTGGTTGAAGGGGGTTGTAGACCTTTATTTGGCAGAGATTTACTTAATTTATTCAAAGTTGATATTTTGAAATCTGTTACTGTCAATTCGATAGATGATGACAGCCGACTAAATAATCTATTGGGTGAATTTTCAAAATAATTTATTGATTGGACTTAATAAGGGTTATAAAGTTAAATTGGAATATAATAGATCAGTAAAGCCAGTTTTTCACAAACCTACAATTGTTTCATTTGCTTATAAAAATGCAATTGAAATAGTTACTCTATCGTTTACAAAAGGAAGGGGTTATTGAAAAAATTGATAATTCTGAATGGAGAACTCCTTTAGTTGTTGCATTAAAGCCTAATGGAAAAATAAGACTCTGTGATAATTACAAAATCACTATTAATAAACATTTAGTTGATTTTCACCATCCCCTACCAAGAATTGACTGTATTTTTGCTGCTCCACAGGGTGGAAAACAATACACCAAATCAGATTCGAGAAATGCATACAATCAACTCGAGTAAGGCGATGAAAAATCCTTGTTGTTATCTTGGAGTACCACTCAACGTATTTTCAAAGTAAAAAGACTTCCTTTGAAACGAAACCAGCTTGTTTCATTTTTCAGCAAGCAGTAGAAAAAAATTTCATTTGTAGGCCTGATGTCGTGAATTTTTTGGATGATATAGTTGTGACTGTAGAACAGGGGACGAACATTTACAAAACTTGAGAGAGGTTTTAGTTCGATTGGATAAATATGGTCTTCGTTTGAATAAAGAAAAATGTTGTTTTTTCAAATATGATATTAAATATCTTGGTCACATCATAAATTCTGATGGTTTAAAAAAAGATGATGATGAAGTTAGTGGTATTTTGTACTGTAAAGTTCCTGAAAATGTAACTGAGGTCAAAGCTTTCTGTGGTATGATGAATGACTACTCAAAATTCATTCCTAATCTAGCTATTTTATTGAAACCATTATATCATTTGTGTGAGAAAAATGTACCTTTCGTATGGTGTAGTGTCAATATCCTTTTGAGAAATCTAAGAAAGTATTAGTTTCTGACAACATTTTAGTTCATTATGACAATAGTAAACCAGTCAGATTATATTGTGATTCTAGTAGTTATGGAATTGGAGCTTCTTTGGTTCACGTTTCAGAAGATTCTTCTGAAAAACCTATATGTTTTATATCTAGGGTTTTGAATAAATCTGAAACTAATTATTCTGTACATAAAAAAGCTTTATCCGTATATTTCGGTGAAAACAAAAGTTTACCAGGTATGGTAAACTTCTTTCTTTTACGTGAAACGTAGTAACAACTCCATGGCAGACGCTCTCTCGAGATTGCCTACTTCAATCAAGGATAACCTCATTCCTTGCGATCAAAAAGATTATCTGAATTTTGTTGAAAATTCCAATGTACTCGATATTAATCTGGTATGATCAGAAACTAAAAAATATAAAATTTTGGAAAAACTTCTCAATTATATTCGTTATGGTTTTCCGAATTTGGATAAAGAGAAGGGTTTCACACCTTTGTATTCAAGAAAAAATGAGTTATATATCGATAATAACATAGTTATGCGGGGTATCAGAGTGGTTATTCTTTTAAAACTTAGAGAAAAATTATTGAAATAATTACATGCCAATCAAGGTATGGTGAAAATGAAAACAACGGCTAGGTTGTATTTTTGGTGGCCTTCATTAGATTTGAATATCGAGAAAACTGTTAAATATTGTTCAATTTGTATGAGTTCTCGTCCTGAGATCGTGGTGTAGATCAAAATGGTTTGTTAAAGGAATTATTGCGACTTTTTAGGTCCATTCAACGGTAAAATGCTATTTGCCTTGACAGATTATTTCCATCTGTTTCCTTCTATTTTAATAGTTTTAACTAGCTGATACCATCGTTCGTAGTGCGGAAGATGTTAGTTATTGCAGCAAATCTTCCATTATTAATTTGAAAATGATATTTTTGTTTTCGCCAAATCAGATTGTGACTATTGGCGATAAAACAAACTGGAGAGAGAAAATATATGATCTCCAAATTCTGAATTTCTGAAAATGAAGCAAAATTGTTTGGATTATCCAACGTGAACTACGAGATGAAGCAAAACTACTACTTAATTTTCAGGCCATATTTGGACTGGTGATATTTTTCTATTTCACCAAAGCAAAATGGCAGTAGTCAACATTCTTTGGAAAAAATTCGAATACTCGGATTACTAGGTGGATTGTTGGAATTCGAACTGGAATATTAAAATTTAAGAAAATTTATATAAATTTCGGAGACGGAGAAATACCCATACAAGGTGTCTCAACGATGTGTGGGTGAACGATTGCTGTTTTCCTTTTGAGTTAAGGGAAAAATGTCTGAAATTATAATTGTTCCTTCTAAATTGTTCACCTTTCCTGTCCAGTACTTACATTTTCAATGGAAATAAAGTACACAAACCCTACACCTACCGCCAATCAATAGAATAGAAACACCCTTCCAACGAAATTCAGTCGAGTGAAAATATGTGAGGTATTTCATTTGAAAAATGAAATTTTATATTTGATTTATGAAATTTATATTTGATTAGATGATTAGTTCCACATTTTCTATCTCAAATAGGAAAGCAGTCATCGTTCATCAAGGCTTTGTTAATACACCTTGTATACGTCGTAAATGATAATCCACTGTGTAACTATAAATATTTCCTCACAAATGAAGCAGCGACTTACAGTAAAAATCAATCGCAGTTCCACCCGCGAGGAAAACAAACAGGATTTTGAAAGGACCTCGCACTAATCTTATGGAAAACCGCCTGGGTGAGATCATATATAAATAAATAAGGGTTTTATTTTGAAAGGATCTCGAACTAATCTTATGGAAAACCAGTTTCTGTGAAAATGGCTGAAATTTCAATATAATATAGCCCGTGCAATCCTGAACAGAAGTTACCATTGCACCAAATCTCTGAATGCCGGCGTTTGGATTCTACAGGGGGACAAAGTTTGACATTTTGTCGATTGTTAAAAAAATCCGAAATTTTATTTCCATCATATCGATCTGAATTTTTATAATGGATAATATGTGCATCGAAAAGTTCAATTGACAAAAGTTTTTAGATTCAAAACTGGAGGGCATACAGAGGGTTAAATTTTGTTTTTGGTAATTTTTATCGAACTTTCTTCGAGAAAATATTCCTTTTCCTGCAGATTCATATGCAATTGATGTTACTTTCATTACATGAGAGGGCAATCATATTTTGCATTTGAATCAACCATCCAACTTTAAATATTTGGAAGATACCGTGCGATCAAAAATATATTTTCAATTTCGGAAAAACGTCTTTGCTCATCAATCTGAATCCAAAGTTGCGGCGATGGTCCAACAAATATAGAGAAGGGATGTTTCGGAATAATTTTGAAATGATTTCTAAAATTATCCGTGAATTTCTTTTATTCTCTGACATAAAGTAGATGAGTCATTCTTTATCAAAAAGTTTCGCAGTGCCTACCTCGTGAATGCCACGGTTTGAATTATTATAGAGGGGTTTGAAGTATAGTATTCCATGGATTTCTCAAATAATCAATAATTCCTTTGTAACGGAAAATAATATTGTTTCCTAGAAAAGCTTCGAAACATTTCAATGACAAAATATCTAAAATGAGAATTCATGAAAATACAAATGTTGCAACTCCGTCTCATTTTGTAAATATATATGGGGCATATGCATGAGCATACGAATACGATTCATGTTTCACACAGTGTATGAAAATATAATACAAATATAAGGGTCCATCGTTTTCATTTTATGTTCCAGGAAAATACAGGGTGAAAACAATTTTCGGAAAAGTTCCGATGTTGCTTCGAATGTGTCTGCCAGTAAAATGTCATGCCGAGCATGGCCAAGGTACTGCAGAGTTTTTCAAGTGGAAGGGGCGTACGTCTCCAATTCCAAAACTATTTCATTTTCTAAATGTTGTCTTTGGACAGGTAGTCTGGTTTTGAATATTTCCAAATTATGTACAGTTGCTTGCATAAAAAATTAGTACACTTAATTTCAGCAGTGTAAACATGACTTGCCTAAATTGATAACTGCCATATTTCTTCTGTGCCTCTTCAACGTTTTTTTTTTTAAGTCAAAGGAAATTTTAAAAGATCAGATTAACAGATCACAATTTACTGTACTAAAATAACAACTTTTTTGTTTTCAAGACTTGTACCTACTACTTTTCTATGCAAGTAACTGTATTATTCCATATCCAAAATAGAGCAGTCCTTGGAATGTCTTTCGATTGCTGACAGAGTAATGAATGTTTTTGATAGCAAATATATTTCGATGTGTTGAACGGTGATGAAATGTTAGTTTCTGCTAATAATTAGAGAATGGGTTGATGTTTTGGTCATCAATTACCTGTTTCCTTTTATTTCCTGATTTTCAAAGTTACATAAGGTGGGATAATAATTATCTTCAGTTGTATCTTGGCTTATTATTATTACCTTATATTGGAATATTCCCAGGTCATCATGGCCTATCAAAATCACGGGAATTGCTTTGTATGCGATACCCGATTAATACCAGCTCGAATAACACGCCTTCTTTGTGAAAAAGAACATTTGAAAAAGTATCAAATAGATATATTCAGGCGGGATGCACGAGGTGATCCCCCTCTCATCATAGGAGAAAAAACAACAATATGTTAAAACTGTAATCGATCCATTATGAATGAAATAACGACTTGACGATCGATCCAACTTGTAGGAGACTTAATGTTTTGACACAAACATCGAGCCATACATGCTTCATCTGCAATGCCGCCGCTATTAGCAAACTCTATCCAATACATGCGGGGCCAATGTTTTCGTCCATCGAAATATGTTCAGGCGTGCAGACATCATCCTGATGATAACTTTTTTATTTTGCCATTTCTATCACCAGGAATCCATTTTGTAAATAGACCTTATGTAATTAAGGGACAGCAACTATCCATTGTCCTCCAATGGCTTCGTTTTGTGGCTATTGAACACTACAGCTATGAAGATGAGAACCATTTAAGTGAGGATGAGTTTCTGACAATATCTCCTACAACCAAAGAACAATTTCGCAGTCTCTTCATGTTCTGTGATATGGTTCCACAGGAACATGTTTATAGATATATAACGAAAAAAGACCCAATGACAGTCCTCTGTAAATTGCGTCAGTGTCTTTCGGATGATTTCTTGAAGGTAATATTCCATAATTCCTCTAGGCAAGTCACCAGCCTAGCAATTTCTAAAGTAAGACAGTCTGTGATGCAAAGATTCGTTCAATCGAATATCGACTTTGCAGCCATCTATGGGGAATTATAAACTAGAAGGCATTTGGGTGAGTTTGCCAATGTTTTATATAACCTGACCCCAGACAACCCGAAGGCTATCGTTTACATCGACGGTTCATACGCCGCCATAAATTAAAGTTGTAATTTCAGGATACTGCGCCAATGTTTCTGCCGATACTAGGGATATCATCGGGTGAAACCACTTTTCCTCGTAGCCCCGGATGGATATATAATGAGTATTCAGACGCTCGCAACAATGACGCAAGAATTTTGAAGAATCAATTCGAAAGAAACCTAGAAGACATGAGGGGATGGTTTAATGAAGGTGACATTTTTGTTGTCGATCGGGGTTATCGAGATTCCATACCACTACTGAAAAATTTTGGCATACAATATGAAATGCCCACGACTGTTTCACGTGGGCAGCAACAGCTTTCCACTGAGGAAGCGAATAAATCTCGATTAGTGACAAAAACTAGATGGATAGTTGAAGCAAAAAATTGACATTTGGAAAGTATGTTAAAGTTTTTTCTAAAACGATCGAAATGCCACACGTCCACAATCTTGGCGATTTGGCGATCTATATCAAATCGCAGGTGCACTCATCAACAGCTTCCACCCCCAAGTCTCAATGAAAGATGCCAATATGCTCAGCTGGCATAAGAATTGATACTAAAATCACAGGAGGTAAATGTCGTCTAGGTTCGGATGGAAGTGGACAATCTTCGTCTGAGAAATGGTTAATGGGTCCGTATGAATGGAAACCTGATTTCAAACTTTCCTTGCCTTACGATAGGTTATCTAAGAGATTTGACCGTAGGTATATACCAGATTGAACTCTTACCTTCGTATATACAGAATAAATTACAGAGTTTCAGGTCGATATTTTCGAAGAGGAATCTAGATTCATGGGAGTCCGGAATTTTTCGAGGTTCAGAAATGCCACAAATTATCGACTGTGGATCAAATATGATGATGGAGAAGAACCTGATGAACCAAACGAGCCCATATTAGGATAATTTTTTACTTGTATATCCGGTGCCGAGACTTTAGGAACATGTGCGCATGTTGCCAGTGTTTTGTGGTATCTTGGTCAGGCTCGGCATGTCTAGAAAATAATATTATTTTCCGTTACAAAGGATTATTCGAGAAATCGATGAAATACTGTGGTGTTCACTATGTTTAATAATCACACTATTCAGGTATTCGGGATTTGGAATAACACTCATGTTGTACTTTCGTACCCGCACTCGACTCACCCGATGTTCGTATCAAGACTGACTAGCCCAACCGAGTCGAGAGCTGGGATTCTTTATTGTCTGAATCATTCATGGGTATTAATCACAATTACGTGTACATCACAAATACTATTGGTCAAACCACTGTATAATTCAAACCGTGGTATTCGTGAAACTTGTGGAACTTTTTGATTAAAAATGGCTCATCTAAATTATGTCAAAAAATAAGAAAGATTCACGAATGATTTTAGAAATCATTTCAAAATTATTCCGAAACATCACTTCTCCATATTTTTAAGACCATCGCCGCAACTTTATTTGGATTCAGATTGATGAGCACAGACGTTGACACATCTGTATATAAAATAGCTACATAGTTTCAATAAACAACTGAATATATTGGTGGAAGCTGACTATACAAAGGGATACACTTTTCCGAAATTGAAAATATTTTTTTGTTCGCCCTGTATCTTCCAAATATTTGAAGTTGGATGGTTGGTTCAAGTGCAAAAGATGATCGACCTCTCATGTACTATGAGTAACATCAATTGCATATGGATCTGCAGGAAAATGAATATTTTCTCGAAAAAAGTTCGATAAAAATTACCAAAAACAAAGTTTAACCCTCTGTATACCCGCCAGTTTTGATTCAAGAAACTTTTGTCATTTGAACTTTTTGATTTTGTGGACTTTTCTATTATGAAAATTTGGATCAATACGATGAAAATAAAATTCCGGATTTTTTAAAAATCGTCAAAATATCAAACTTTGACCCCCTGTATATTCCAAACGCTGTCATTCAGAGAGTTGGCGCAATGTTAACTTTTGTTCAAGATGACATGGGCTACATTATATATATATTATATTTCAGCGATTTTCACCGAAACCCGTTTCCATAAGATTAGTGCTGGGTCCTTTCCACATTCTACAATTCATATGCATTGACATGTCACCAACATCATTTCTGCTCTATGACCCAAAGGGCTAGAGGGCTAGGGAAGGACGGAATGACGGGTGCGGTAGTTGCTACTCTTCTGCTCCCGATCAGGAGAGCAGAAGAGCGCCATTCCTAAGCGAACCTAGTTCACCCGCGAGAGGGCGTTGTTGTCCGCTCGCATTGGTGTTAACGCTGGGTCGGACATTTCAACTCATCATGGTTATCTGGCAGATGAAATGCAAGCCTCCTGCAAAGCTAATCCGTGTTGTGTCGTTGGTATTCAATGTAGATATTGCACGTAGTAGTTTGAGAGGTTAGTTAGTTCGATGTTTATCATACCGGAAAAAGCTGCAGCAAAAAACCGGTTGGATTAGAACAAAAGCTCTTAACACCTCGACCACTTCGCTATGATGATTTGACAATTGATATAACAAAACCCTCAATCCAAAAACTTATAAAATATCTCCTTGCACACATAATATTATTATGTTTTTCAAATTATTCGTCCTGCTATGACATACGCTTGCCCAGTATTCTTGCGAGGCTTGATAGGATGCAGAATAAGGTACTTCGTATCATCACTGGTAGCAGACGATACCTTCGAGTGGAAACTCTTAGGGAGCTTGGAGGCGTCGACTTGATTCCGACATTTATGAGAAACTTATCTTATAAGTTCTATAAATATATGCTCGATAAAAGTCCTCTCACTAGAGAAATAACCAGGCTCAGAGTGTTTGATAATGAGCCTCGCAAACACGGCGGGCTCATTTATCAGTCTCTTGATATCTTTAATGAAAGAAGGGAAGAACCGGTTCCGTAGGGAACTAAGTCGAAAGTCAGACTGAAACGCAGAGTACCTTGACCCGGTTTTTTGCATCAGCCTTTTCCGGGGTTTAGCATCGAACTAACTATCCTCGCAAACTGCAACAAAGGCGTATCTACAAGGAATAGAAATTCGAACAACACGCATAAGCTTTGCAGGAGGCGTGTTTCATTGGCCATAACCACTATGTATTGAAAAGTCCGGCCCAGCGTTAACACCAGCGCGGGCGGACTACCGCGCCCTTTCGCAGGGGCGCTACGTTCGCCTCGGCAAGGCACTCTCTTGCACCCCTGAAAAGGTGTAAGGGAGCTGCTACTATTGCGCCCGTATACCCCTTCCCCTTCCCCCTGGATTGTGGAATGAAGTATATGTGAAGTGACCTGTCATTAACAGTGAAATGTACATGAAGGAATATGAAAATAAAAACCCTATTTATTTATTTAATTATATATGTTTTTCAATTAATAACGTACAAAATAGTTACTTAATTGGTTTAGTTTTTCAGTAGTGGGGCAAGATAAGATTTCGACTAGTATTTTTTTTAATAACACATAATTATTTCCTTGTATCAGTTGCGTAGGTCACAGAATATTATTTAATATATTTGAATCTCTTTCATTTTAGTGGAGATCTTGAGATATTTTTTGGGTATTTTTTCAAGTGTGTCGTTATGAAACTTAAAAGGGCGGTATGGATATAACCGTAATAAAATGAGCAATGCTGCCTTTGAAAAAAATTGGTGATACAAATTCTAAAATTGAATTGTAAGTAACAGAAACATGTCGACAGTATTCTCCAAAACTATCAGGATTTGAATTAGTGATTTGATCATATATATAATAGCCCTTGAAATGAAGTATAATTGTTTTGATAATTACGATTTGGTATGAAATTACCTATCCAACGATATATTATCACACTCATACCTTCAAATCACAAGCTATTGATATATTTGAGATTCTATAAAAAATACTTTTTGTATTCCCATCGTAACGGGACAAGTATGCTATAGAAGATGAAACAATAGCATGTGCTTAACAATAAATCGATGTCAAAGTTTTCACACTATGATTTGTAGCAGACGCAACTATTTTCCAAATTTTTGTTTTTCTTTATTTTTCAACGCCAATAATCTCATTTCTTTTAAATGCTCACATAGGATTTTTTGTGCAGGTTGGAAACTTCTCTCTATATTAAAATGCAAAATTAGAAAAACACTACTTATTTTTTATTGTTCATATGTCCCCCAGGAGATCCAAACTTGGGCCAAATTCATATTACCTACAACATACAACCTACAACCTACAACCTACAACCTACAACCTACAACCTACAATCTACAACCTACAATCTACAACCTACAACCTACAACCTACAACCTACAACCTACAACATTATTTTCGTGTCTTGTGCCTTTTTAAAAATTTGAAACGTGTTTTGGTTTAATTTTTCGTCATAAATTCTCCACTGAGCTTATTTAGCTCAGTGCGTTTCTTCAGTTGTCACAAGTATTAGATTGCATGAGTTTTGTGCATTACTGATATTTTAATAAACAAAAGCGTTGGGACGTTGTTCATTTACTGTTAAATATTTAAAATTCAGTAAACTTTCCAGCGTCTAAATAAAACCGTTTCTGTGATTGCTTGATTGGCGTGCAGTTCACACACATATTTCAGATTATACCCTATAACGCACGGCGTAAGCGCTCCCACCTTTATGATAAATTAAAAATTTTTGAATGAATAATCGTTATATCGTTATCAATTTTGCATGGTTATTCTGTTCGCGCTGGGTTAGTCAGGTCAGGTTAGGTTTACTAATAATTCACGCATTTTCAACTCAATTTGCCTTATACATGTTTTTTCATTTAAACTTCCCGCCGTTGCATCGACCAATCACAGAGCGCTTGTTGCGTGCCTTTTATTGCCGTCTATGTTTCAGTGAGTTTTCAGTGTCGAGTCGTTGTGATGGCGACTTGAATCACACTCTTTATAGTTTATTATTTCTCTAACTATTCTTCAATAATTTTTTCCAGAAATAGTCTATTTTTTATTTTAAACCTTTTACTGAGTGCATCGTAAAGTGCCATTTGTAGTCCTATGCTGTGTCTTGTCTTGTGGTTTCCTAACCTAACTTATGAACATAATTTCTGGTTTTGGCGGAAATTGGAGTTCTTTTTCCGATCAAAAGAATACGGCCATTTAAGAAAATATAATATCACTTATTTATTGCTGTTGTGAGCCGTGACTTCTATATTATTCCATATTGTTTCAATCATTATCCTTCTTACTTTTTGCAATTGGTATGTCACTTTCTGTTGACTAGGATCATGGGTTACAGGAAAACTTGAAAATTGAAATCCTATAAACATCCTCAGGATGTCCAAGAGAAGCCCATGAAAGACCTTACAGGCATATATAATGGACGTATCCGGGATGTTCCAATTTGTAACATTGCCCCCAGGACATTCCAGGACATCCTAAAGACGTCTTCGGGACGTCCTGAATGTCATAGATGTATGCCCTGTAGACGTACTGAGGACGTCTTTGTGATATCTGTGGGGGTAAATTGGTTCCGGGTCAGCCAGTGTTGTACAACGAGAATGGAATTACACTGATTTTTCAAGAGTATGGAAATCGCGATGTGAGCAGAAAGCGAGTGCCGCAATTTATACGAGTGAGAAATGGATATTCCATGGTCGTTGTCCACTATACTTTTTCTACGACTACGATATTTTTCGCCCAATTTTCATTGTGTTGACATATAGCAAAATTATTTCAGTCAATCGCAATACATACCAACCAGCAAAATAATAGAAGCAATAGGTTGTCAGGGTGCATAGTAACAATTTCAATTATTGAAGAATAATTGCAAAACCATAATTTGATAAATTTCGTTTATTTATAATTACGATTAAGGAACGTGATTTCAGTGATACTTGTAACATTGTTCCAGAAAAGCCACGGTGAAATAAATCTAATGCACCACAGGTACGCTAAGGAGTAAGATATTTTTAACACCAGGCATTCAAAATATTGTTCGTGGTTTTATAACATTTGAGGTTTTATTTATTTTTGTTGTTGAAGAAATAAATTTTCCTATATTGTAAACAGAATTTTTATTTTTCAGCTTTTGAATTATATGTATACCTACCTACAAGTGATAGAAAATTAATAAGCAAAAAAACATAACAAATAGGTATTCGGGGAATAGGCAACTATATACATGTACCGAATAACTGAAACCAATTGTCAAGTTATACAGTTTCAGATCATCGTATCATATGTTCCATCTGATATGGACGGCAGTGTATTTGTTAATTATTATTTTATATTGTCAATAAAATTTTGTGAATGCCGTACAATTGCTGAAGATGCTAATATTTGTAAAAACATAATGCACAATCTTATCAGCTGTGAGAAATCCTCAAATTGAAAATGCACGGAATCAATTTTTTTTTGGGATGCTTGAGGAATTAAAAAAACAATGATATTCTAAAAAATACTTCTCTAAAAAATCACAGTGCATTTTTTTAAATTCATATCTTTGCTTAGTCCCATCAATTATAATCTGATATTACTTAAAACAAAAATAATTAGTATAAAACCCGGTTACCGTATAGGCATTTGAAACCTCTCTTTGAACAATATAATATTCAACTCCCCGAGAGCAAAGGTGATTTTTTTTACTTTTAAATTCATTTTATGCACCCAAATATCTGAAAATCATTGAATGTGTTGAATGATAATGTGGAATCGATGAGGTTCATTTTGCAATCATCTTGAAACATGTAGTTATACAAAAAATGCAATTATACAAATGCCATATAGTAATAAATCACCTGAAATAATAACAAAAATTTGCGGAAAAGAAAATAATTTCCTGGCTTTTCTCCCGTCGATGGAAAGTTTCTTCGACCTGCGTACTCACCTGCACCGCTAACAACTGATGGCGCAGTGCGTAAAAGAGTCGTTTCGTATGGAAAATTTCAGTGTCTAAAATGGTTGCTAAGAATTCAACATCGTGAACAGCAGCTACTATAATTGTGAATATAATTCATGCTGGGTCAAATGACCCCTCCAGAATTGGCCTGGGCTTGTAGCCTATAATATTTGATTGTTGAGGATTTTTGTCTTTCATTCATAAAATTCTACATTCTGAGTTGAACAAATGGCCAGCCAATAAAGAAACACAATGCTCATTCGGGAAAAGGGAAGCAGAGAAACAGATTGAAGAAAATGAGGCAAGTTATTATCTCAAATTATCTGGGAAATATTACTATATTTTCAACGACTCCGCTTGGTCGGATGAGATATTTAATCAAAATTGCGATTTTTTATAAGTCACAATTATTGTCTACAATACTACAGATCGAAGTTCTGTAATAATATTTTTTAGAATTCAAAATCATTTAGAAATTCAATATACCAACTAATTCCATTTTTACATGAGTAGAATGGACGAATATTGAAGTACCCACCAGGAGAAAAATATGAGGCAAACATCTGACAGAAAACAATCACTTCCCTGGCTTATACCATGACGGACATTGAATCACATCTGACAGATATCTGTGCAACGTTCTTCCAAGGAGACCCAGTTACAAATGCTCATTGTAATTACAGAACAGATTATCTATCCTTCATTTGGCTGGGAAAGACCACCTGCAGGCGCGTTTGGAGGTTCTTGCCTCGTCGGACAACATAAGAGTCGTACTGTCACTGGGTCTTCTTGGAAAAATGTTGCACAAGTATCTGTCAGATGTAATCCAAGATCCGTCATGGTATTGCCTTTGTTATATGTCAAATGTCTGCGTCACATTTTCAACCAGGTAGAAAATATTTGAAGAGAAGGGTACTTCGACATTCGTTGATTTTAACATTTCATTCATTTGTTACTCTCCGGCAAAATGATACACAACCCTACTGTATAATTGAGAGAACGGGAAGCTGATATGCTTTCATTTCTTAGTATTGGTTGATAAACTGGTATTCAGAAAAAGGTTGAATTTGTTTTTAATTTTTGTTCGAAAATATAAATAGAATATTAATAATATCTGTTGTGGAATTATCTGCGGCTGAATGCCAGACTTTAGTCACTATTTTCCATCGTTCAAGATAACCTCTTGGTAGGTATTCACGTTGAAAACGGGAACATGAATTATTTTTATTTTTTTTCTGTTGGATATTACAAAAAAAAATCATATTTTCCATTTTTTAATTTTCATGGAGATTTGTTGTTATCTTGAAATAAAATGTGAGAGCTATCCGTGATGATATACAGACATTCGATAAACAGTGGCAATTCTGCACGTCCACCTGTCAGTTCATTGATTGACAAGTTTAATTTTGCAATAATATGTGAATGATATATTTTGAACTTTATCGTGTATCAAAACAGTTCAATGTGCCAGTGTTTACCTCTCGCAAATATTGTGATGGGATTGGAGATCATTCGACACCAACAGTCGATCATTTTCTCAAACTTTCATGGTGCAGTGTTTATTTTTGCAAATTAAGTGTCCCACGACGATTAAGAGAGAGAATATCTCGGAACTCGAGAGTAGTAGATATTTGTAATTTTGGGGTTGTAAATCAATACAAATGGTGCAGCTTTTTTCGATATTATGTTACCAAATGAGCTTTTTGTTTTTGGTCACATGTCATCAGATTCAAAATTATTAATTATTGGACAACCTAAATATTTTGGCATTTCTATGTTGCTCCCGATAAAACGATTTCAACAAACTATTGTGGTCTGAAACGATTAATTCAAGAATTACTGGTACTTCATTGTACTTTGTCCCCACGACGTCTGAAACAAGAAATTCCCAAATTATCGGGTTACCCTGTATATTTGGACATTCCTATATATTTTGTGATGATAAAAATTCTTTTTATTTTATAAATAACATATTAAACATATTTTATAAAAAAACGTCGTGGGATAAAGGATATTGAAATACCTGTAATTCATAAATCAATCATTTTTTACCACAATAGTGTGATAATTTATTGGAATCGTTTTATCGGGACGAACATATAGGTAATTGCCCGAATATACAGGTTGTCAAAAAAATGCTCATTGGGTGACACAATGTCAAAAAAATCTGCACCAATTTCTTTAATTTACAACCCCAAAATTACAATTCTCTACTACACTCGAGATATTTTTTGTCGTGACACACCCTGTATAACTCAACTAGAACACTAACGCCATGTAAGACGTCGGTTTTATGTCCTACAAGACGAATATTTTACGTTCATGTCAGCGTCGTTTCGAGACGTCGACTCAATGTCAGAAATGACGTGGATATAACGTTGAACTTACCTATATGGACGCCTATGAAATGTCTAAATAAGGTACATTTCATGAAACTCTTGTCATGCCTGTCCACGGAGCTACAGGCTTAGGCCGACCGCCCAAGGTGCGACTGTTTTGAGACAAAGGTTGCAAATCAGTTGATCTTGCGACTCTTTTGTAACCTCGGCAACGTATAGTAATGTGAAGCCGCACACAAGTCGATTCACATGAAACTAGTTTGCAATCAGTCAGTTGTGTTGCAGTTTCAAGTATGTTTTTGGTGGTGCTGAGAACATATGGAATGATGCCATTCGTCAAGGTAATTTTATTCAATCCCCCATTTACAATGTTATGAAACCCAATTGTAAATCTCTGGAGTCCTGGGAATCTTTACTTTCCTCCTTAGATGCACTCTCTTCAGATGATGCTAATATCATAACTAGTTTTCTATCGCAAGCCATTATGAATCCCTCGGTCTCCGACTTCTGTTCACCCGACCCGAGGAGAACAAGGTCAGGTTTTTGGATAAACCAAGGTCTTCAATGTTCTTGAAGAAGACCCCATGCATTGGCTTATCCTTGTGCAGCTGCAGAAGGACCTCAGTCTCCGCAGCTTTGATGTGAGCTTTGCTGAACGGGTTCCAACTCGGTGACAGAGTTTGGGTTCGCCCGTTCAGTGTCGAATACGAGACCAAGTTCATCAGCTGCCCGGATTGCTGCCTTGAGAAAAAATGCTCCAATCCCTGCCTTTTCATGGTCGCGGACAATGCAGAGAAGGGGATCTGAACTCCCGATAACTTCACAGGCTCTATCCAGCACCATTCTGTTATGTAGATACTGCACACTCAAAAGTCCCCGGCCCCCCTGTTGTCTGGGGAAGTATAACCGTGGAACGGACGATTTGGGATGCAAGCTCCTATGAAGATGCATAATTTTTCGAGTTTTAACGTCGAGTTGTCGCAGATCTTTCTGAGTCCATTTTACTACTCCAAAGGAGTAGAGTAGAATCGGAACAGTTCTTATGACCAGATCTGTCGGATTTTGTGCTGATACTTGCCGCGGAGAGAGTTTTTAACTTTGTCCACTTCTTGGGAGTGGCGTTGCTCCATTCCCAAGTAGGTATACGTCTCTCCGGCATCAAGATGATGTAGGATGCTTCCGTCTACGAGCTGGACATCCTCTCCGTATCCCTCGCATCGTCCTCTTTTGAGATGAACCGTGGCACATTTGTCAATCCCGAACTCCATTCCGATAGCATGCTTAAGGACTGAAGAAGGTCCCTTTCTCCAGAGGCATACAGTTTGAGGTCATACATATATAAATGGGTAACCTTATGCCTCCGGCTGTTGGAGATGCCGCAGTTGTATCCACGGGTTATTCTGAGTGCAACGGACAATAGCAATAGTGAGATGCAGAAGAGAAGAGGGCTGAGGGAGTCTCTCTGAAATACGCCCTTTCTGAAGATTACCTGCTCTGTTTGGACTCTGACTTGACCAGATCTTATGGTGAAGCGAGTCCTCCAGAGCGGCATCAGTTGTTCAATGCATCTCACTATTTGATCGGGCACCGCAAGGCATCTGACCAAATGCATGATTAGCTCATGCGATGTTGTATCAAATGCCTTGCGGTAATCGATCCAGGCCATCGAAACGTTCCGCATATACTGCACGGAGTCCAGGTTCCCCTTGCAGCCAGCGACCCCCCTCTTTGACCCCCTTTGCTCATATATCCGTTCATTTACGCGTACAAAATGCGTGTAAACATCTTATAGCACGAATTCAAGCATGTTATCGGCCTGTAATTGTTTGGATCAGACAAATCTCCGTTCTTGGGGATAAGCACGGTTCGCCCCTCGACAAACCAATCTGGAATCTGCTGCTTACCATCCGGCCAAGAGTTGAAAACTCTTGCCAGATGTTGGTGGGTACTGGGGAATGTTTTCCACCAATAGTTGTTTAACCCATCAGGGCGTGGAGCGGCGAAGTTCTTTGAGCTCTTGAAGGCCCGTCGAACTTCTTTCGGGGTTATCGGATTACGCAGGTCATTGAGCTCAGGCCGTTGAAGCCTCCTGCCGAAAGCTTCAAACTGCGCTAGGGCTGGAGTGTCTACGTTAAGTGGTTGTGGATACTCATAGATATTCTTCCGGAAAGTTTCCACCCGATCAGCGGCCGGCGGGTTATCGACAACACGTGGAGGCTCTTGGAATAAGCGAGAAGGTTCATCGCGGAACTTCATGTTTTCCCCGATGCTTACTAGTGACTTCTTTGCAGCCACCAGCATTCGTATCCTATCAAGACAGTGCTGCTTGATGGTAAACAGCACGCCTTGATTCAGTGTGGTGAGCTCGTCTAAGTTTTGCAGCAATTCGCCGCACTGTAACCGTGAAAGACCTATAGTAGTCCACCACACACTGGATACGAGACGCGTGTTGTCTCGCCGACTTGATATTAGCTTCCATCTTGTGTATGCGTCTATCATGCCTTCCAACCAGAGGGGCGGTATTCCTTCTCTCCGTTTGGGACATAGCATGAGCGGCATCATACACGGCAGAGTTGATCTGCCAGATGTCAGCTTCCTCTGAAAGAATTTCACAAATACTCACATCTACCTGTGCCAGTTGTTGTGGCTTCAGGGGCTCAGTTCTGTGAAGAACCATGCTGGTTCTGATGCCCTCCATCGGTAGTATGATGTGAGCATCCTCTGCAGCCAGGTTTACGAGTGGCATATCTGCCATTTCTGCCACCAAGATAACCGGCTGAGGAGGAGCTCTGACATAGCCTCGGACCCGAAGATGAGATACGCAATCTCTAAGATTTTGTGCGGAAAGGGCGGCATGCTCTGGGTATCTCTCACTCCACAGAGCATGCATTTCCGCCATGTATTTTCTTCGGGCGGGCTCACTGCTCTCGGAGCAATGCAGAAGGCTGTCCCTCAGCTCATCTGTCCACTCACGGCGTCCGTTGTCATTGTGGTTATCATCGTTTGGCAATCCATCGTTTTGAGCCCCACCACCTTGCCTTTGACCCCTATTCCGATGGGGTCGGTTGTGGGGGCCTCTTCATCGTGCATTTCGAACCAGAGTTTCAGGGAATACTGGGGGTTAGCCTAGTATAACCCACGGCCGACATCAGAGGGAATGCTCTTTCCCTCCCCGGTTCGGTTTTGGACCCGTTGCTCAGGAAATTGGTGTCGCAAACTCACCAAGGCCTTGGATGACGGTTGGCCCCCCTGCTTATAAAAGTATTATTATTATTATTATCAGGTTCATGAATGGGAGTTGTCCTCTTATTGCTTCAAATACATGAATTTCATTGGTTTTCATTGGCACAGCTCTCGGCATTCTTTCCCCGAAACACAGACTGTTACTAATCATTTCCTTTAATATCTTATCGAATATTAATCGGAGCCGTATCGTTTTTCCACACAAATATTGCGAAAATGTTTCTTCATATATGTCAGTACAAAACAGAAAACCAGCACAAAGTGGAGCTGTACCCTTCTTGCACCGAGGTCTTGAATTATGAACTTCTTGGATACTCAAGAAGACACGTGAGAGTGAAAGTGTGGCAATAAATAGTACTTTTGGGTCATGCTTTGTCTTCAGCATCGCTGATGATCAATCATGTCTACCTCATCTGAGTGAGAATTCAACATTTTAAAATTAAATGCACTTTAACTGATTGAACTGTCTCAAAACAGTCATAACGTGGGTGGTCGGCCTTAAGTAAATTTACAAAAATTCAAATTTGTTTGTTTTGGAGTGAAAGGTGTGAACTCACCTGAATTGAAATTTTCTTTATTTGGTGATTTTTTTAGTTTAAAGGTGTGGAAACAGATGGTCTTTTATATTTTATGTTTTGCGATTCGCAGGAATTCCGTTCACTAGTACACCACGTAAAACTTGTTTCACATAAGATTGAAGTTTGATTGTTTTTCACACTCTGCTCACAACGTGTTCACCACAGAACCAAACACTAAGGACTAGACTAGACTGAATAGAGACAGTTCACGAATGACGCGCTCTGTTATTGGTCAGTGTAATGGCAGGAAGTTTAAAATGACAACACTGCATTTAAACTGGGACAAAATATCTGAATTATTAGCCGACCTAATTTACGTAGATGGAATAAGTATACAAAATTGTTATGATTTTTTGACTACTCATGTTCATCCAGAATTGTTAAAAATATCAGTGAAGGTCGGAGATACATAATCGATCACACAGCGCATCTGACTTGCATTTTTCTCTCAACAGTAGACTAGAGCACTAGACAGCACAAAACAAACGTCAAAGTCAAACGTCATTGAGCATAAAAGAAAGACGTGACATCTAGAACTCGTCTCATACTAACTTGAAAAGAACGTCTATTTTACGTATTTTATATGACGTATTTGTTACGTCTGTGCTATCGACGTCATTTAGATATCGTTTTCAGGTATAGCGACGTCGTGGTCCTCAAATGACTTTTAATCGACATCGTATCGACGTGCGTGTTCTACTTGGGAATGAGCGTCATGCTCAAACTTATTTCAAACCACCAGCTTCAGTCTTATGTTTGATGAAGGAAGAAAGGAAGGGATTCTGGTTAACCACTTGTAGGATCAAATATGATTAAATTTCACTTGGTTTTTCACTTCTTTTAGAGGGGAGAGTGAACTGCATACTTTTCGGCAAGTGGTCACAGTTCCCCCTGTATAAGAGGATATACTACTTTTTAAGTTTTTCGGAAATATGAAAGAAAGAAAGTGCCAATACCCAAAAAATTAAACTTCACTATCTATTTTTACTTGAAACAAATTCACTTCTAAATAATAGTACCTATATATCATTATTATCATATATTTCTTCTTCCCCGGAGGCAACATTTTCACTTCCGTAGGAAAAATATAATTCCGTCTATTTGCATAATGGGAATTTCTGCTGCGGCACCCATTTCCTCATACCTCAAATTTATGCAAATTCACCATCGAGATATCTGTCACATGTGAGTTCGACACAGAGCAAGAAAATATCTGTATGAACAGCATGACGTCATTCAGATTTTCCCAATTTATTCAGAAAAACAAAGCACTGTAACAAATGATCTGAATACAAAGAAAGTGAGAAAGAAGTTGGATTATTTATTATTCTAATCACAATCGTAATGAAATCGGAGTCGTAGCTAATGCAGCAACCTGGACCTGTTATAGCAGGGGAGCTAAATCGTAGGCTGGAAAATCGTTCCAACTGAAGGGTACAGGAAAAAACCAGCTAAGTTACTTATAGCAATATCTGAGCTATTGGCATTTCAAGGTGAAAATTCATCATGTGTTTGTATTGTGTGGGAGTTTTCAATTCGGCCAGGTCTTGTGACTTGTCTGGTTATGCTCCTGACCGCTTGGTCCTTCAGAGAAAGTAGATTATTTGCCACCAAATGGTGAAGCTACCGCAATTGTATTAAAAATTAACTTCAACTACTTTTCAACCGACCATTGAACTATGCTTCATTTATTTTTGGTTTCCCACTGGTGGCAATAGTATGGACCGCCAAGTAAAACTACTTGACATGCATCATGCCGTGAATAATGCATACCGCTTATTTGTTATCCTCAGTACCTAGTTGGTGCAACGGTAAGGAGAGAAAATTGATATCATAATACCATTATAATGCGTTTTGGATGGGCATGGCTTCACCCTTGAAAAACCCTCCGTTTGGTAAGAAAGCCTGTATTCGCCTAAAACTCGTCAACCGTTGAAAATATAGAAAAGTATTCATCGCAGAAAATAAAGCTTGATTACTAAAGAAAAGAGATTTGCTTATTTATTTTTCGACTACCTACCTACTTAAAATACGTATTCGCACTGTAAACTAGTACACAAAATTAGGTAATGAAATATTGGGCACAGTCCCCTCGCTCTACGATTGGTGCGATTATCTGATATAGTTAACTGTACTCTAATTTTTACTCAGTTATAGGTAGCTATGACAATGACATATCTACAAATAAATTTTATAACATTATAGTGTCAGTATGTTAATATTTACCAAGTAAATACCGAATTGTATAATTTATTCAAAGTTCTTTTTGCTGGATTGTCATCCGACGATATAAAAGAATTTTTGTTTTTTTTTCCTATTTTGATGTTCCATAATTGAAGAGTAATAATCATGTCACTTATTAACTTATTTTATAGTAGATATCAAAGAAATTGTCTAATTTTTTTTTTGTCAAGATAAAGTGCTCACTACTAGATGAATAACGAATGTTTATTTGAATCCTTCTAGTTTGCCTTAGCATTCGCTATAAGCGGAGCTCCGAGACGAGCTGAATTGACCTGTGTGAAAATATGCGATTAATGGTTATTTAACGAACAAGTGTATTAATAAGGGCGATTAACAATCGAGAGCGCGTTAATTTTTGAGATTGTTAACCGCCATTTTAATTCACGAGTTTGTTACAAAACTTTTCCGTCGACAGTAGTTTTCGCAAATAGAGATATCTCACTTTCCATGTTTATTTATTTAACGTTACAATAAAAAACAATTACTATTTCCTATTTATATTAACTCTACTCAAAGATAGTTTAATTTTTCTCAGTGGTAGTTTTATTTTATTTTTTATTATTTATTTTCAAATTGAAATAAAAAAAAATTACCCTCGGTGGGTTTTGAACTCTCGACCTCAGTGTTGCAAGCCAGGTGAACTTTATCGTTACGCTACGGGACCATGTATGGTTTTGAGTGACAACTGGTGTGATGAACTAATGAACATAATCTAAAATTTTATGTAAAATGTATAAGAGCAATGTATGTTGGGTTGCATATAATCAAATCGTTGATTAATAGAAAATCATTTATTAACAGGGGTCATTAATCAACGATTTTGAGTGCGTTAAAATACATCATAAATGAACGGTCAACGGAAAAATGATTTAACATCTGCATTAATTGTGAAGGTGTTTTTTATCTGGGTCGTTGGAAAAGTATAGTGTACAACTTGTGGGAATACGTTATATGGAAAAAAAATAATTTTCTTATATTTTTTTTCAACAATTCCCTAAAAAATAAAGTATCAGCGATAAATTGGCAAATTTCAATAGGTTGGTAATTTTTTGAAATGTTATATTTCGATTTTTCACCCCTTGTGCATAAAACTAATGCTATTCAACTATGACTCAACATATGTAAACATTGTATTGAAGCCTTTTAGGGCTATGTGCAGTTATGAACACGAAATATCAGCATTCAAGAGTGAAAGCAACAAATATTTCAATGATTAAGATTCTCTAGTATCATCACTGGTTGACATATACCAATAATAAGACCCAGTGAGCACCACAATGACTAATGAAATAAAAATAAATTTCATTTAATGATTTATAGAGGGGTTTGCACGAATGATTTAGCTTTCATAGATGTTGATGTACCTACGATGGCAGGAGAATTGCATGATGCCTGTGAATCTACATCGAACAAGTGCAATATATTTAACTGGGGCTCAATTCATATCATATACGGCGATTCTGCTTACCCTGTGCTATTTCGTCTGATTCAACAATTCAATAATAACGGACGTTTAACACTGGCAGAAGTATATTTCAACAAGAGGATGTCTACAATACGAGAGGATAGCTGGAACGGTAGAGAGTGCGTCTTCGATATCTGAAGCAAAGCAACGCAGGGCGAGGTTATATATATATATATATATATATATATATATATATATATATATATATATATACATATACATATACATATACATATACATATACATATACATATACATATACATATACATATACATATACATATACATATACATATACATATACATATACATATACATATACATATACATATACATATACATATACATATACATATACATATACATATACATATACATATACATATATATATATATATAAAGTTATATCTTTCTAATATCAATTGCAGAACATAACGCACCTCGTTTCAAAGCCTTACTGACAATTTCGTTTGATATGCCGACACCTCATTTGAATGGTTATTTATAACTCCAGCCCAAGATTTTGCATTTTGCTTCACGTTAATTGAGTCCACGTGGACCACGGCGCTTTCTTTGAATCTATACGAGTTGTTGCAATTGATAATGGATGAACTATAACGGAAAAACTATTTTAACAACAATTTTTTTTTAACAATGTTGATAAGGGTTAAGGATGTACTCTGAGCTCTCAAAGAACGCGTCAGATGTCTGAAAGAATGTTTAGATATAAAAGATCTACATAACATACCTAACATAGTTTCTAGATAGTTGTGTTCTTCATAATTATTTATGTATCATGAAAAATGATTATCCCTCCCAGTACAGTAAGGCTGGTTTTCATGTTCATTTGTTATACATGGAAGATCCCAAGGAGGTAATGAATTGGTGGAATTCAGTTACGCAATCAGTTAATTAGATTAATGGAATAACAGAATATGAAGAATACGATTTGTCACTAAGATTTTCTTGGTCTGTTTAAAATGAGTATTATCATAAATCTTGATATGAAAAAATGTAATGCTGTTTTCTATTCATGTATATGAAAATGATCATTTTTCAACCGGATACCCTACATGATAGTGATAGTTTTTCACTCTAATGACAGTTAATTTCACCACTTGGCACTTAAATCAGCGAACGAACGTCACTTCGTTTGACAGTTTATAAACATTTAAGTTCTAAAAATTGTAAAACAGTATTTTATAAACATCTATCGTATAAAAAATAGAATTTCTTAAGCGGGATAAAATACGTTTTTTTTCGTTCGTGAGATTGCCACACTCGCTCCGCGGCGCTACGCTCGTTGACAAACTCTCACCTCATTGAAATACTTTTGCTGCATATGAAAAAAGTTTTCATTCCTATTCTGGAAATATGCATCATTGATTCAGTTTCAATGCAAATAATTATTTAGGTGGAATTGACTATAATTTTTTTAGTGTTGTTCAATGAAGAGAAGTGTTTTTTTAGTTTCTCAAATGGTCTTTCTTTCCATGGTAGAGTTTAAATAACGATTCAACAAGATGGTATTGAGAAAACAATAGAAATACACAAGCACTAAGAAACAGAAAGACAAAACATATCTACCAAAGACTGGAAAAAACGTGCGAATCCACAGAGAGTGCCCTCAATAATAGCATTAAAAATGACGTGCCAGAAACAAGAGCTTCAGTTTCAGTCAAGGAGATTACTTAGACCATGCCACTGAAGATGATTGTTGCAGTTGCAGTTGAAACGTTTGGATCTTTCAACCAAAAAGGCCAAGGCAAATCCAGGAAATCAACCAAAAATTGACGCCAACCGTGGAAGTCTATACATTCCAATAATATATTATTTAGATGATACCCAGAATACCTAGTTTAATGAAACAGCCGACTCTAATTAATTTTTCTGACACTCGATCTTTCTTATTTTTAGTCCTATTGGTAAGGAATAACGAATTCAACTCTGACAATTGCGCCTATCTCACCAATTGACTTGTCGAAATATATTTCTCTACAACGCCTGATGAACGTTTGCAACGTTTCACTTTTGTGAATTATTATGAAATTATCCCTACAGGTTATGACCACGTCACATATTAGTCAGTACCATGTTAATGTTCTTGTCTTAACCAAATAATTATGTGTTCATTTATTTTTTAGGGACTCTCTAGCAAAAGGCTTAAATATTTTTTGAATCGTAACATCACCCATCCTGGAGTCTATGCTACCGTGGAATGCTTCTTATTTTTGTGAATGAGTGGCGCTGTCGGTACTCTTTACTTTATGAATTTATATCCATGGTTGATGATGAAATTAACAGATTGAGTTCCTCTAAATTTCCTCTCTATGTATGTATCCGCATCTATCCATCTATAAGTTCAGAGTATACTACACTCATTTGCTGATATATCTTCATACAAAGATTCCCAAAAATTACTCTGGTTCCGCGCTATGACTCTATTTAACATAACAATATGGAGAAAGGCAATTGCAACGCGAATAGCTCTCCCGTTTTCTGAACAATATTGACACTGGAATTTCATAGGTGGTTGTTTGGAATCGATCTCTTCCATCAGTATGCTACTTGCTATGAAAATTAATTAGTTTCTGTTTGAATAAATTTCATGCTATAGTGCTATGAATTGAAATTAGCCGAATTGAATTGAGTGGACTGTTATGCAATATGGTATTAGCAGGTGAGTTGAAATGATATACACAAAATATGGATTGGAACATAAATCAATAAAATAGCATTTAATCTTCCTCCGGACGACAGTCATTTGATGACTGAAATATGTGTTTGAAATTGCGGTTTATGTGATATATGCGGACCCACACAAACCAATTTTGCATAGATTGAACAAAACTCGCAGCCATATGTTATTTTCTTTAATGAAAACTTCATAATGAATTTTAACTATGAACAACAGTCAAATTCAAGTCAAAGTTATGAAAGGACCTTACGAGTATTAATAATAAACGTATTAACGTAACATGCTGTCACGTTTTTAATTCAACACAAGATATCTGAAAATTGTAAAAATATGAAAACATCATTGAAACCACTAAAAAGTTTGGTATTTGACAGAAACGTCAATGAAAATAGCCGGGCACACGAATCTACGAAAAAAAAGTAAAAAAAAAATACACTCAAAAACATCCCTAAAAAAAAGGCTAGGAAAAAGGAGTAATTATTTTCTGTTTTTTTTTTCAGTGTTTTTTTCCTGTTTTTTTTTTTCGTTTTTTTTCTGTTTTTTTTTCTTTTTTTCCAGTTTTTTTTTCGGGGGTATTTTCACCGTTTACCGGCCACACATAAAGTTTGGTCCGCCAGTTTGAACACATCATATGAGTCTGACGGTTTCATATGCCACGGTTAAAACCGGTGTCAATCACTAACGCACAACAAAACCTCAAGAATCAATCTTAAACCGATGACCCGTTACATACAAAACTGGCACGGCACGGCACGGTAACTCGTATAGTGGAGACCTGGACCGAAAGGTATTTTGAATGTAAAAATAATAAGGAAAATTGTAGACGATGTAGTAACTTGATTACTTGTGCTTCGGACTTCCATCGTCTTAATGGTTGAAAGATTTCTACTTCTTTCAATTTTTTCACTACGTTTCAATTGCTTGAATCTGCAATCGTCTTCAGATGAATACTGAAGTATGAAGTATGAAGTCCGAAGCACAAGTAATCAATAAATAAAATGTTTATCGGTACCTAATGAAATAATAAGTAAATTCAATTGGGTTTTGATCACTTTCCAAATAATGTGTTGTAATACTTAACAGCCTCCATCTATGAAAAAGTGACAAGTAGTGATAGAGTGTGATGTAATATTGAAATAGTGTGATACTGCCGTCATAAGTAAACACTCTGAAAATGAGATACTGTAGATATACGCAAAAAAGTCTTAAACTTGTGTCTTGCGGCAAAATGGTTGATAAACTTTGAATAATTAAATCAAGTTTACGTAATTTTAGCTTTGTACAAGGTTTAACTTATAGAGTTTTAAGACCACAGAAACCAATATCTCAATATTTACATTTTTTCAAGATACGGCAGTTTGATTAGGACGGCATCACAAGTCAAAAGGTAAAGGCTTACGTGTTTCCAAGCTCTCACAAGTCCCTCGAAAACTTCTCGGTTGACGAAAATAACAATAAATTAGGTTACATGGCTCAATTTAAATAAAAAAGGTATCTATAATAGGTCTATGATTCCTAGCTAGTGCAGTCCGACTATTTAATGCTACTGCACCCTAGCTGAATAGCTGAATATGTCAGAATGAGTCGCTTCACTGCAAATTCAAATAAAATTATGAAACGATTGTAATAATTAGTTTATGACTGTCATACATTGTTCGTATTATTATTAATGAAGAAACTTTATTCGTGAAATAGTCTAATAAAATTCAACTCGTGATTGAATTTATCTCATAAGTCTGTCTTTTTTTTCTGAACTCAACTGAATTATTTTGAGAAAACAACACTAGTTGCGGACTCGTGGTGTTTTCACGAAGCAATTCAGTTTCGTTCAGAAATAAATCGACAGACTTATCGGCGAAAATTCAATCACTCGTGATATTATTCCTGAAAACATCTGCATTTTCAAGTACTAGCTAGTATTTTTCAATAGTCATTCAAGACCCAATCAAAACTTTGATCTCCCCGAGAAATTGACTTGGAATATTCTTTGATACGACACCAACTATCTGCGCTAAATACATCATCATGCATTGTGATATTATTATAGTGAGAATATCATCCATTACTTTGACTTGTGCGAGTACTTAACGGAAAATACAGGAAATGTATTTTTTTGTCGATAACCCGGAAAATCCACGTAATAAAAATATAATGAACATAATACTACTCTGAAAGGATGATTCAATGCTGAACTTTGTGTCCCTTTCGAAGTGAAGCGAAAATGTTCATGCTTCTTTCGTTGTTGTATCTGATATGCTTGCAGCTACACAAGGATTATTCAATACATGGGGTCAGCTTCAAGAACATCATCAAAAATTTGCACTTAGCATTCCTTCGGTTGAGTAGGTTGAAGTCGGAGATCGAGAGATTCGAAATGGGCTGCCAGGATGGTGATTTCAACAATCTCAACCCTTCAACACCGTAGTCGCGTGATAGGTATTATAGAGGCCCCGAACACTAGATGCAGTATCTATATGTACCATACATTATAGCAATTTTGCAGTATGTAATATTTTGATTCCATCTCAGGTGAGTGTTCAAGAAAATACATAAATATAAATTTTCTTGACACAAATTTTGTTGAGTGGTTGAGTCGGGGGAGACGTTGCTTTACTGTTTAGTGGTGATCAGTGAGTTTTGCTGACTTTTATTGAGAGGAGTCTACTATCAAACTACCCTTTCAAACTATCCCGATATTTTCAGTTTTTGTCTTCAAATCATACCAATTATCTGCTTTAAAAACTATAACTGTCGTCATCTTGTGAAGATTTTCCGATAATTTTCTTGTCAGAAAAAATAATTTAAATATACTATGAGTTCAAAACGAGGTATAACCGACGGGACAAGTTGTTTTCTTTGGGTACAATCTGAATATTTTATTGTTAGATCGGAATATGTTGAAGCAAGAAACATCTGCAAGGAGACAATCAAACCTTCGAAAGGTGGTTACAACGCCACGATACGAGCAGAGCTCGTTGAGTGTCCAACTGGAAACTTGCAAGGGTACAACCAGTAAAAAATGAAAAAAGAACCTACCCAGCAATTACAGACCTATCGCACTATCTGTTATTTCGAAAGTCATGGAGAAAGTTATCAACATCGAGCTCATGAAATATTTAGAACGCTCAGGAATTGTCAATGATCGATAATATGGTTTCCGGGACCAGATACCAACCGGTGACCTGCTTGCTTATGTCTTATATATTTGGCAGCAATCTATGGAAAAATATGGTGAAACTCTGAACCAAAAAACATATACCCTAAGATTAGTACTAACCGAGCATGTTGAAAGTTACAAAAACATATGTGCTTTTCAGTTTAAATCCATAACGACCTAACGTTTTTTAAAAAAATCCGGTATGGCACTTAACAGCATTTAATTTAAAATTTCAATACAATTCGCATGTTTGTAACTCTAAACAGGGGTTTACGTCAGGTGGGAATACCGAATCTCCCCTCCCCAAATTTCACGCCACTGGATCAATATCGATTTCGTCTTCTTTTTAGCCAATATTTCCTATACAATAAAGCAACATCAGCGCGTCATCACGAAAGTTAAATTTTATCATTGCGCCGCACATGTTGGGTGTATAGGGATATATTTTTCAAGAGCGATAGTGGAAATGACGAAGCAACTGTCCGTGACAAAACTACGTAGCTGGGAGCGCCAATAAGGTAGAAAGCTTCTAATCGTAGAATCGGTTTTGCGTCAAAACTAATGATTTTATATAATTTTTTTTCTTCTTCCGTTTGTATAATTCTCTTAAGAATTCGGGAATTTGCCTATTTTTTTTTTCATTTGTCAAACCATATTTTTTTTCCTTCAAAATCATCAAAACCAAAAATCAGTTAGATTCTCGAATTCTCACAAACGGATTGAATCATTTGTTCAAACAAAATTTCTGCAAAAAAATTAAACTGAACGGTCAAAACCGATCCCCGTTTCATCAAGGGTATTGTTTGCTCTTAAGGGTGCCTGCAACAATGCATCCACCGAGTCTATAGCAAACGCTCTAGTGAAAAAGGGGTTCCTCTCCTACTGTACCAGTGGAAAAACGCAAACTTCAAAAACGGTGTCATTACATTAGCAATCGTCAGAATAACTCTTACACCTAGAGCAAACAGGGAATGTCTATAGGGAGGGGTGCCATCGCTCCTACTTTGGGCTATCTTCCAGAGGCTTTCATTGCCTAGAATATGCCGACGACCTCGCCATTATTGCACCAGAGCTAATAAGGCATGAGTGTTCAGAAAAAAACATCATCATATACTCAGACAACCAACCTGCAATAAAAGCAGTCAACTCAATGCAAGTTTCCTCAATACTTGTTTTGTGCTACATAGAAACCCTAAGAGAGCTCGGCAGTCAGAACAGACTGACCCTAGCCTGAGTACCAGCACACACAGGTTATAGAGGTAATGAAGAGACCGATTCAGCCCGAGAAGGAGCAAGTAAAGCCCTGAATGGCCCAGAACCATTTTGCGTTGTTTGAGACTCTCAAACACTCCTTTCTTATCCCACTGTCACTAGAAGTCATCGACATAACCTCAGATGAGTCCTTTGATTGAAACTGCTCCAATGACGAACAAGAGTACTTTTACTTTTATCACAATATAATTCTTTGAAAAATTCACTAAAAATGTCATTAAATAGTCAATAAGAGTTTTTATCACAATATAATTCCTTGAAAAATTCACTAAAAATGTCATCAAATAGTCAATAAAAGTTTTTGTCACAATATAATTCCTTGAGAAATTTACTTAAAATGTCATTAAATAGTCAGTAAGAGTTTTGGAGTGAAAAAGTGGGTGTTTGCTGACTCAGCAGAAATACGCCAATTTTGATTTTAGTTCGAAAATATGAATAGGACATTCATAAAATCTGTTGTGGAATCATCTGCGACTGAAAGACATACTTTAGTCACCATTTTCCATCGTTCAAGATAACCTCTTGGGAGGTATTCATGTAGAAAAGGGAAACATTCTCCATTTCAGCGCCAATTTTTATTTGGCGTTTTAGCCCGAACTGTTTGTCGAAAAAAAAACCTGAAAAGTGGAATTTGTAGGAAATTTTATATACTTCCATTCCAAATGAATAAGTTTTTCACGAAAAACTAATAATTTTCGAGTTATAAGCGAAAAACTAACAAAAATAGATTTTTTCACCATTTTTTTTAATATTCCGTCAAGAAATTTTGTTAGCAAACTTCAGATTCGGATTCAGCACTCCAAAAAACGTGTAAAATAGAAAAAATCAGAACTACCCCAAAACTTTCCAGCCAGGGGCCCTGTCGAATACAAATTTACTGAATTAATACTCATTATTTAACGAGTTATTTAATGTTTTGTTAGTTGCCATGTATGTTTTGAATATCGGGAAATATTTGTGAACAAAATCCCTCGTAAATGCCAATTATTTTCAAAATATTTGAATTTATACTGATTGAAACGTATGAAATCTGTTGGGTGAATTGTTATACATACGTACCTACACATTCCTTTCAAAAATCAGCACGCACTTATTCAACATCAAATATCTTGAAAACCGTTGATATTTTTGATAACGTACCCTATCCCTTTTTGTATAGGAAATATTGAGAATTAAGAGAAAGAAGATGAATTCGAAATTAATCCAGTGGTGTGAAATTTGGATAGATCACGTGGCAGTATTCGTCGGAATATTTTTCCAGTATGATTTTCTCGTTTAGGAATTCAGATTGATAATTCATTGACGGTATGCTATTGTTCGAAATAATAATGAATGAAATGGTCATTATAAAATATTGCAAATATTGTAGCATGAATCGAAATATGTAAGAATTGGACTAAATCATTTTTGTTCAGTCAGTTATCACGCATCGTCACTTCCAAAATGTTCCAATTGAAATTCACCCCAGTTTTACAATTATTCTTTCTGTAATGTTCACAGGCGGGTGATGTTCAGTCATTCGTAGCCATTGCTGGAAATTGAAAAGTGATTGAACATCCAATGAAATACATCACTTGTTAATGCATTGTAATTTCTGTTTCACTGTCAACTCCGAATATTTTTGAATCAGGAATAATTTCAATACAATTCCTTGCATTTCGAATCTGACAACCTTCCATACATTTGAATAACTTCAGAAGTATGTGAACCCTTTTGATGTATATTCCAATTCGTTGCTTCAACATGATAATGGTATTGATTTTTGTCCGAAAATATGAATAGAATATTCATAAAATCTGCGGCTTGAAGACAAACTTTCGGCGCTATTTTCTATCGTTCAAGATAACCTCTTGGGAGGCATTCATGTTGAAAAGGGGAAAATTCTCCGTGAAAATTGAAGAATGTTATTTTTTCTGTAATATCTAACAGAAAACAATTACTTCTCCGGCTAAAGTCACGCTGGACATTGAACTACATCTGATAGATATTGTGAAAAGACTAACTAAAAAAATAAATTGAAAGTGAAAATTCGAATTTTCATTCAGATAGTTGATTTTTTAATTATCTTCAGTTTTCATTGAAAATTCATTGAATAAATTAGATCTTCTCTCGCATTTATTCCCCAATACATTTTTGTCGACGAAAATCTATGTCGCTTTGCCAAGCTCGTCAGGGAGATTGGAAGAATTGAAAAACAGACTTTTCAGAAGCAATTATATACATCAAGGATAGAAATGATGGAAATATTTCTTCTGCAGTAACACTTTGAAAGTTATTTTTTGACATAAACATGCTATGGGCATTGCATTTTGATTTTTGTTCGAAAATATGAATGGAATATTCATAAAATCTATTGTGGAATCATCTGCGGCTGACAGACAAACTTAAGTCGCTATTTTCCATCGATCACATGTCCGGCGTGGCTTTAGCCGGGGAACTCTGTTGGATATTACAAAAAAAAAAACAGATTTTTCAATTTTCATGGAGAATGTTTCACTTTTCAGCATGAAACGATGAAAACAATATTCTGTAGAGAGCTCAGGATATGCATCTTCCCAATTGTGATTATCTCTATATGGCTATTCTTTCAGTAACCATTGTGGTAGGTCCTTGAGAAGCGTTCGGTAAATACTATGGTATGTCGCAAATTGACATATTTTTTTACCAATGCAATAACTTTTTTGATTTGGGATAGATATCATAATAACAACTCCTTCCATCTCAATGTCAGCTAACATCATATTCGTGGGTTCTTCACGCCTACATGCACCACAGTTTTGTTTCTAGGTTTGATAGTAACGAAGATATGCACCTTTTAAAAAACTTAAAAAAAACTTCTAACTTTAGAACGCTGTAATTCAGTAATATAGGAAAACAAATATCGGAATAAAATTTGTTGAAATTTTTTATTGAAAAATGGCAAATTCATTATCAGACGTGGTCTTGGACAAAACAACTGTCAATACCGCACCTCGGGAGAAGTTCCTGGCTGATGAGGGGAACAAGGACCGATTAGGGAAGATGCTGACAGGTTGAGAGTTGCCACATCTAAATACCTCTCCCCCACGTACGACGCCGTCATCATTGTCGGGGAAGACATCGATCTACTCGTCCTGCTGACTGGCACAACACCTGCGGTCTACCTTAAAAAACCAGTGAGAGGGAAACATATAGATGCTCCTGCACGCAATATCGGGCTGCGACATCAGTTCAAGCATTTTTGGGTTTGGAAAAAATAAATTTTGCCAACTTTTTAGGAAATACCCATCATTCCTGGAGCAGGCGGAGAGGTTCAAGGACCAGTCCACAAGAAGTTTTGCAAGCAAGGGAGAAAATCTTGGTATCCTTCCCAATAAACATTTTCATTTATATAATAGTAACCGTAAAGTTATCAGCACTATTTTATAAAACCGTAATATATATAACCTAAGCATGGTAATATTTCTGTAACTCTTATAAACCCTTTACAACACTTAAATGGAGCAATTTGTAAGAGTTGCGAACACCTTTATTAAGTAACGTTATAAAACCTATAGGTCTATAACTAATAGTTACAGAAATATTTCCGGTACCTTTATAAAACTTTCTTATAAAACTTCCTGTAGGAAGAGGATGGAATTATATTTAGTTTTATTACTGACTACGTTACTCTTATAAACTTTTCCTATAGAGGTGTTGGTAACCTTACCATTACTAAATTATTTCTCTGTCAAACAGTCATCTGTCACACGTCCAATATGTGTTTTCTCTTTTTAGCATACATTGATTATTATATTACGTTTCTTTTCGTGAATTCCACAATTTTGAACATCAGACAGTATATAGTAATTCATTTTTGTCTCCATGTTTTTATATGATATTAAGATGGATGATATTATGGGCACTTAAATATTTGTTACATCATGTCCACACATACGGTTAGACCAAAATTATATTGCCAATCATTTTTTACTGTAAATGCTAGCAAGGCACTTCTAAAAAATTCATTGGCCACTCAAATATGTATGATTAAGAAAATTTTTATTGAATTTTAAAAAATAATTATATTGTTTTTTTTTAAATTTGTTTATAAAACGGAATCAATCACATGTTCTTATAATATAATGTAAAATAAAAGTCCAATATGAAGTCAGTTTTCCACAATTATGCTGAATATTTAATTTTTTATTCCTGTTTATATCTGCGTTTTAGAAAATTATCATGGCGGATAGAACAAACACCCTTATAAAAATTAGTTACCACAAAATTACTATCGGTAACACTATAAAACTTAAAGTAACACTATATATCCAGAAGTGGTGATTCTATAAAACTTTATAACCACTATAAATCCTTAGGTGTTAGTTGAGTGTCACAGCACACCACAAGTGATGGTTAGAGAACTATTGGTGGTGATATTCAACGGTGAAGAAGAAAAAGAAGACGAACTTAACCTCGAAAAACTGTAATATGTTTACATTTCTCTCTGTGTGTTGGAGCCAGACAAAATAACATGTTTAAAATTGTACAAACGAGAGAACTAGGGCGAAAAGTCCCATCCTTAACAATTGTACCATCGGCATGGGAAAGAGACGGGACGTTATTTTGGCCCCCAACCAAGAAGAGGAGTCTACTTTCGAAACTAATTCTACATGTTCTGAATCAAGAATACATTCTTGTTCTGGATCTTCAAATTCTGTTAACCACTTCATTTTATAGTCATCATGATTGTCATTATTATCATTCTCATTATTTTCAGTGGATCTGACAGATACCTGTCGATTAACGACAGTGGTACTTTTTAATTTAATAAAAGATGCTGGCACTATTTGTGTTATTCTAGAAAAACGCCTAGAAACTGCTGTACTTGATTTTTTTCCAGGTATTAATCATAATTAAATTCACAATTATGTCCCTATACACAGAGTTGATTCAGACCACTCCTATTTTAGGTTAACTTATTACTGAGAAGTGAGAACACAAAGAGAAAACATCAGTTACCCAAAGTTTTATATCGTATTTATAAAAGAACTTGTTACTAAAAGTTTCATAACGTATTTATAAAAGAACTTTAGTGTCTGAAGTTTTAGAAAGGTAAACAAGGATGCTATTATAAAACTCAGAAACCATTAGTTTTATTACGGAAGTAACGGCAAACCTTATATAAATTTGTTATATAAATTGAGGTAACTATTACTTCAAGTTTTATAACACAGTGATATAAATAGTTACAACACTTCATTATAAATCTAGAACTTACAGTAATGGCATAAATCCCTAATAAACCTAATTTACTATAAGTGTTGCAATAAAAGCATTTCCTTATATAATTGTGTAACCTTTATAAATACTTTATAAAAATATCAGTTACTATAAGTCACGAAAATTGTTTATTGGGTTATATAGTGGCAGTAGAGAACAGTCGTTGAACTCCCTTCGCTATACCAAATTGAAGACAAGTATCACCTAGCTCAATCTGGCAAAACTACCTACGACCACTGACGCAGCACATTTCCACTTCTTAAGGACATAACACCAGTTCATGGAGTGAATAGGGATTGTCAAAGACCCTATCAAGTGGGGCTGGTTTGGAATAGCTGTAAAACTGGAGCCCGTCAGTATGAGTGGGGATGCTGCTCCCGCAAACCTGCTCAATATCATCTCATGCAAATGCAAAACTGGCTGTATGGGGGCGTGTGGCTGTAGAAAGGCGGGCCTAAATTGTTGGGCCCTTTGCAAATTCTGTACTGTCCAAGGGTATGATAACAACGACGACGATAACGACGACGACGCCGATCTAGTAACTTCAGTTTTTGTTTTCTTTTCAATTCTTAGTTCAATTACCACCGATGTTTGTATAATTATGACTTTTGTTCTTACTGTTTTTAAATATATACATCTTTTAAAAATGTATCTGCGTTGGTGGTTCATTTGAAATTGAACATTTTTCCTTATCAGTAAGTATTCAAGTGAAATAGTACCTGTCCCATGATCATTGGTCAAGTAGGATTGGTATAAACTCCAAATTCAAAGTTAGACGTTTGACAGATTTCCGGTAAATGCAATTTTTTTATTTTTTAAAAAGTGCATTTCTCCGGAACTATCAGTCTTAGAAACAAAATGTAAAACGTTAACCATAGAAAATTGAATATTCTACAACATTGAAGAGAACTTTTTTTATGCTAAAATGCACCAAAACGAAGAGATATGCGAAAATCTGAAGAAAGTATCGACTTTTTTCGTTTTTCCATTATGGTGGCGGGCGCGGAAGGAGGGAATTATGAATTTTGCATTTTAAACACTTAATAACTATCCTAGACAACATATCAAAAATTCAGAACTACCGGACCGTTTCTAAGATAACCCCGCTTTTTTGTCTCTATTCATGGGATTTATTGAATTAATTCAATGCAAAGTATTAATTATTATTGTAATCAGCTTTGGTGATAGAACGATTATATGACGTCATGAGAATCTAGAACTATTGATTTCATTGGTTCATATACTCGTGATTATCTTTATAAAAAAGTTTGTAGTTGAGTACAGTGACCAAAGTGCTTTGCATTTCAAAATAGGCCAGGGGTGGGATTCTGTGTATCATAGAATTCTATTGTCGACAGTTTTGTCTCTTTCTCTCCCATTAATTCAACCATAATGTCATCTCACTTTTTCTATCGACAATAGAATTCTATGGTACACAGAATCCCACCCCAGTATGATGTTTTTGTTATTGTTTCAACCCTTAAGTTTGAAACCTTGAATTTGTGAAATTTCTTTTCGTAAACTGAACGAGATATTTTGAACTACAAATCATTCACATCCGTTTTAAGAAATATTCTTAGTTCAGGAGGGGTGCAATCCAAGTTTTCCTTCTCAGTAATTTTTTAAATGGTTATTTTCCTAACAAGTGTGCAAAGTGTTACTTTTCCGCACACAAATACAGTTAGACGAATGACACGAAGCGGAGTTTGGATGAGTTTTGGCGTGCGGAAAAGGCACTTTGCGCACGTGTCGGATAGCAACAAAAATATAAAAAATCATAAATTATATAATAATTTTTAATCAAACTTGAAAGAAAGAACTAACTATACAACAAAAAGATACATATCAATGTATAATCCATATGATCAAGCGATATTGATTGATGCGATATTGATGCGATATTGATGCAAAAATCACAATATTGCAGGAATAATAAACACGCGTGTTACCTGTTAGCGTCCGGCAACGTCATACACTGTGAAACTACTCTTCGGTCTTTCACGTGTTTGTCTTCTATAGTGTGGTAGTTTTCACAGACGCATTGGTTCGAACATAAATCTTAGTGAAAAGAGTAGCTGATGAAAAATTTTCTTTTTACAAGCTTTCATTTAGTTTCACCTGTCCCGGTGTCTGTGTGTGTGTATGTCTGTCTGTAATCAAATGTTGCAAGTTAAATATGACACACTTCTAATCGTCCGATTGAAATTTGGCAGGTGTCCATAATTCTGGTGACAATGCATCATGAAATTTTGTTGGAGAAAAAAACAAAATGGTGGCTCCAATATGGCGAACGAATTCGTATTTGTCGCATATTATAATTATTTCGTCAAAATTGGAAAATTTAAGATGGCAGATCTGATATGACGGACGAGTTTTGGAATATGATCCGATTCTATACAAAATTGGTATCTGGGGGTTTTCTGGATCGGAAATTATGATTCTTTCATCAAAATTGAGAAATTCAAGTGGAGGCTTCAAAATGGCGGATGAGTTTTGTGATTATGTTTCCATTCTATTCTAAATTGGTAGGTGGCGGTTTTCGGGGTCGGAGATCATGAATTTTTTCGTCAAAATTTGTACATTCAATATTGAGGTTTCAAGATGGCGGACGAGTTTTGTGATTATGGTCCGATTCGATTCTAAATTGATATAAGGGGGTTTTCGGGGTCTGAGATTATAGATTTTTTGTCAAAATTTATAAATTCACGATGGCGGCCGAGTTTTTCAATCACGGTCTGATTTTCTTCAAAATTGGTGTGTGGGGTATTTGGGGTCATAGATCATGAATGTTTTGTTAAAATTCATATAATGGCGGACGAGTGAATATTTAGATGGCCCCCTCCTTGAACAGCTAACCAGTTCAAAACTCACAAGAAACGGCCTTTGTAGTAACCATGCTTCCTCTGAAATCAATGCGTACTCCCTTCTAGTAAGGGATTAATATACTTTACAGAAGGCACAAAATTCATATTGAATTTAGAAGAGAGGTTTTTTAACAAACTAGCTAAACTTGTATATGAAATTAACCATTCCAAAACACCGGGCTAATTTTTCGACAAACTCACGAAACATGGGAACTATCACAACTGTCTGACAAGAGCTAGAGATCTCTATTGTATCCCTATGCACATCTCCACACAACTTAAACGGAGCTCTTCATACAATGCAGTGAAAATTTTCAATATTATTCGTGCACACATTAGGTCACTTCAAAACTGGCATTACTTCAGGAAACATCCTGGATTGGTTCAAATAAACAAAGTAGTTCAATTATAGTGTATGAGTGTATAGTAGTTGCACTGTCGTGGCATTGTGCTGAATTTGCATCAAGTGGAGAGATTGAGAATTGTTAAATTTTTTTTATTTCAAATAATTTAAAATCATACTCTTATTAAAACTTTATCACAATTCTAATTGAATCTTCACTATTACAATTATAAGATTCAATTAGAATTGTGATAAAGTGTATAAATATTTTTTTTTGGTTGCTTGCGAACCACTTCTATTCATAACTATGTATTTTTTGTTGGTTACATGGAAGAACGGCTGTGGCCGAATGTCGCCAACACGTTTAAAATGTTGTTTCTACATTTATTTTCAAATTAATAAAGACGCTGTTATTATTATAATCATTATTATTTTTACTAACTAAAAAGCACAAAATAAAATAATATATAAAAAAGTAAAGCTTTTATTAAAATGCGCTTAAAAGTAAAAAATTATTTCTTTAGATGTTACGTAGTCGAACCGGCAAGCTTTTGAATCTGTAACTCACATCTAAAGAAATAATTTTTTTACTTTAGCATTGTATTTGAAAAGTTTTTCTTCAATATTATTTTATGATTGTGATACAGAGAAAATTTTGGATTATATTTTTTCTATTCTCCCCACCAGAAATTTTTCCAGTTTAAACACCGGTTCAAGTGGTTTGGTAGTTTTATATTGGAGCTAGAACAAGTCAAAGTGTGAAATTTCACTACCACTGATTGGGAAAGGAACCTACATGCCATAATTTGAAACAGATGTATAAGTGAATACCCACTGATTACGATATCGATGGTATCAAAATTGTGAACGATACAAATTGTTCGAACAAAAATGAGTTCATAAAAAAATCACAAGAAAAAAGTACCGAGACTGAATTATGGCGGTACAAAACTGATGAGTATTTGAAAATGCCAGGAACTGAGGAATGAAAAAATATTCAATTGGTGGCGACAACTTCAAAACGTTTTCCCAAAATCATCAAAAAGCTGTCTATACCTGAAACGGCTGCTTCCATTGAAAGATACTTTTCAGGCCAGTAGAAATAGACAATCAATTCACATTAATTCCAAAAGTTTTAAAACTTTGGTCAAGTTAATGTTACATCGAGAAAGCAATAAATCTCAGTTAGCAACCTCTTCCGAAGTACGCAACATTGTCAAAATGGCAATTAACTTGAATTTTGCTGTATACTCGTTGAGAAAATTCTAAAAGTTCTGCAAACTTGGAGTAGTATTGAATATATTATTTCAATACTACGAATCAACTTTGCAACCAAGCCAGTACGGAACATTTTTTTATCGACCTATAATATTTTTCTTTGATATAGAGACAATTCCAAAAGTTCTGCAAACTTGGCAGATTCATCGGAAAAATATTCCGAACAGTTGTGCAGATTTGCAACCTTTTACGTTGACCGGAACATATATTTTTTATAGTTGTCTTCCCTGAAAATTTTGCTTTAAATAATAATGCGAATTTTTGAATATCAGAAACGGGTCTACCGATTTATATAGATCAAATATTGTATAAAGATGAAGTTTTGCGTTTTAAGTTCATCTATATAGGCGTCTTCACTGAAAAAACACGATTTCACTAATAATAATGATGATGTGAATTTTCATATTCGATTTTCACCCTCTTCCAAACATACGAATAATCTGAAAATTGACACATATCAAAGACGGATGACATTACAACAATTTAATAATGATAATAATAAAAATAATAATGAGAATTTCAAATTCAACTTTCACCCTATACCAATCCTCCGAATAATATAAAATTGGGCACACATTTCCAGAACCGACGGCAATACTAGAATTTTTTAATATTGATGTGATAATAATGAGAAGAATAATAATGATAATGATTTAATGAAATACATGCAAGGAAGCCTGATGTAGTCCTCATCGACCATCATAGTGGGATAATTTTCGTCAGAGTTTTCGGCTCCTGGTCCAAAAAGATAAAGGAAAAAAGACTGAAATAAATCTAAAATGTCACATGTCTGTATTGACGCCATCAAAGTATTTGAAATCAATTTTTAAATTTCTTTCACATAACTTTAAAATGCAGAGAATAACAATGAAATAAAAATAAAATAATATATCATGTTTTTATAACGGACTAAAAAATATAAAATAATTTATCCAATACTTGTGAAGGATAAAACCACATACAGATTTCTAACTTTTCCTAATGAGCCTGAAAATTCATACTTGGCAACTTATGATAGCTATCAAAATACTTGTAAGATTTGAAACGAAAAACATGGGGCACATGCAATACATAACTATAAAGATTGTAGATAGTAGCTATCAATCTCACTATGTAATAAAATTGTTATTTGAGCTATTAATGCTTCAATTATCTGCTGCATGCGCCCCATGTTGTTCGTTCCCAATCTTACATGTATTTTAATAGCTATCAGAAGTTGTCAGGATAATTCAGAAAAAGTTAGAAATCTATGAAGTTTAATCCTTGAGAAGGATTAGAGAAATTATTTCATACTTTTCAGTCCGTTATAATGTACCATTAAAAGTTTTTTAATTTTATTATTTTTTCAATTCATATGCCAGCATTGCAATGAAATCAAACATCACATAACTATTGGGATTGGCTGATTGTAATTTTCCGATTTTTTGACAATGTTGTTACTTGGCTATGCTATGATGTGCATGTACGCATGTGTTAGAAGCTGCTTCATCTGTTTGAATGAAAATTTAATCATTATGAATATTTTGAAGAAGTATCAAAAATGCTAGGGAAAAACAAATCGTTCATTATAATAGATAGATAGCACTTCATTTCCAACAGGCATACACCCAATTACAGGAAATGTAAAAGCTTGAATACAATATAATATGCAATAAGTAATATTGAAAAGTATATAAATGAAATTGAATGAATAAAATACATAGTACAAAATATAAATTATGGTACGATAAAAAAAATAAAAAATTTATATACATGAGCTCGTTCATACACACATAAATACCTATATATACAGCAACAACAATCATGGTTGAAAGAATATATTCAGAATACATCTTGAAATATTTTTGAGTGAACTGTCATTAATATCGCATATTTGGCATATCAAATTGTAGTTTGTGCACATTAATGAAACGGGCGCCCTACGATTAGCATTCGTTCGGTGGTTATCACAATAAAATGTCCTATCAGTCCTGGAGTTCAGGCGTGGAATATGAAAATTTACCATTTGTAACAATGGAGAACATGATATTTTATTATGAATTAAGTTGTATAGAAATGATACTGCGACAAAGAACCTTCTTGTATTCAGGGATACTAAATTAAACTGATTCAAGAGAATAGTATAGTCACTTCCTCTTTGTGGATATGTTCTGGTAGTTTTGTAACATAAATATTTCAGTAATTTTTTTTGAACGCTTTCAACATGATATATGTGACAGTTATAAATGGGATACCAAACGACCCATATTCAAGCTTGGACCTCACATAGGCATTAAAAAGTGTGATGATTGTACTTGTATCGTTGAATTCTCTTGTGCTTCTCATTATGAATCCCAACATTCGATTTGCCGATGAGACGGCCTGGTCTATATGCGGAACTAAGGTGAATTTTTGATCGAAAACAATTCCCAGGTCTTTCATTTCGTTCACTCGATTAATAGGAACGTTATTGATCTCATAGGAGAATTCCAGCACGTTTTTCTTCCTTGAAAAAGACAGTACATGGCATTTTGATATGTTCAAATGCAAGTGATTGCTACGGCACCATTCAAATATTAAATTAATTTCGCACTGTAAATCTAGGCAATCTCCATAGTCCTCAACCACCTTGTACAGCTTCAGATCGTCAGCGTAAAGAAGTTTCGAACAATTGATTTTCTGTGCTAGGTCATCAATAAACATAAGAAACAGAAGAGGTCCCAAGTTTGAGCCTTGTGGCACTCCGGAGCTAGCGGTATATATCGAGGATTGAAAGCTTTCGTATTCAACGTACTGTTTCCTATCAAAAAGATAGCTTGCAAATAGTTTAGATAGAGTAGTGGAGAAGCCAAACGATGATAATCGTCTAAGGAGAATATAGAGATCGATTTGATCGAAAGCCTTTTACATGTCAGTGTATATGACATCAACTTGTTTTCTGTTGTCTAGTGCGTCAGAGATGCATAATACATCATAATGTTTTCACTACCTACTTCATTACTCTTTTTGTCTCGAGCATTAAACCGCTTGGCCATTATAGATTTACGATTGAAAACGTTTACATGAATAATTTACGCTAATCGAAATAGTCAAATCATATTCTCCGTGAAACATCAAACTCGGATATGAACAATAAATACAGTCGTATCATGTTCCATAATACAACACCATGATTTGATCACCGTGTTGTGAAATGTATTCAGAACAGGTCGTTTGCTTCAACTACAGAATACGCTTTGAAAAAGTCAACGAAAAGTTCACGTTTGGGCGAGGAGTCAATGAACAGGTATCAGAAATAACTCGTTTTCTGTCTCATCCTGTAGGTATGTACACCATAATTGAGTATTTTCCATAATTGGAATCAAGACATTCAACCAATTTTTGTAGTAGCTGACCCTGTTTGTAGGGCTGGAATGATATATCCAAAAATTGAAGGAATCGGTTCAGCCCAAAGAATATATTTTATCCTTTGAAATTGTTAACGATTCATGAATATTATAAAAACAACAAGTTTAGAATAACAAAGTTTTACTAAATGAGTAGGTATAGCTTTTGAGTACGAGGGAGCGAGTAATTTTAAAGCTATACGAGTTTAGAGAAACTGCTTTTTTACGAGGTTTGTACTATTTTTTCGCATTTTGTGTTAGTAATTATAAACCAATGATTATAAAAGCACAACAAAGTTATAAAATCTTAGAAAATGTATAGTAGGTACTGTGTAGAATTTCCGTAACTGAGTCACCTGAAGCGGTTTGTTTATTTTCAATATCGAATGAACAATTTTCTATCAAACTGTGGTTTATTGAGAGTGACATTATTATGCAGTGAAGTGAAGTGACAGTTCTATGTGGTAAAATACCACTTTATTAAACGATTTTGGATTCAGTAAAATAGCACATCATCAGTCAAAATGCGAAAAACATTCTATAACACTAAACAAGTGGCAGTATGGTATAACACCTTTCTTAGAGAGTTTTGGCTCAGTTCGAGAAGTTGTCTTGACCCAGACAGTTTTCACCTTGTGCTATACTCCTTGATCTACAATCATCTTCCCAATGATTTGAAAGAGATTGAACCACCAACTAAATTCAGAAAAGAACTAAAATATAGATTAATGGAAAGAACCTAATATAATTTGTAGGAGTTTTTTAATGACTCAATAATTCAGTTATATATACATAAATCCTTTTGTAATTAATTGTCTTTACTCGTTTGAATGTTAACCTTAGATGTTTAATACTAAGTTTATATTAAGTTTATCCTTGTGACCATGATTTATTGACGCAATATTTTAGTGATGTATTGATCTGAATGCTTTTTGTAATTAATAGTCTCTACTCGTTTAAAATATTTTATTGTTGTACCTTATATGTTTATACTGATATTTATTGTAATTTTACCTTTACATTGTACTGCTTTGTAACCATGATATCTTCATGAATACAATAAAGTATATATTGATTGATTGATTGGTTGATTGATTCCTGGGGTTTTCTTGAGTCACCCAAACTACTGCCGCCTGACTCTCGTAAAGAATGACTATAAGTTGGTTCTTAGGACCCCTCAAGTTTCTAAATTTTGCCTAAGGAGTGCCTGGTCATCATTATTGTTGTCCTTGCCCTTGTAAGCACTTTTCCAGATGCTTGTTCCAGCTAGGTGAGCTAGAATAACCTCACCGTTTAACCCCTGGTATATCGTCTCACTTGACATCTTTGGCTTTCACCAAAAGAGCTCTGTTGGTCTATGGGTTCCTATTTCTGGTAAAAGAAACGATCGTCGTTATCTGTAGGATGAACTTGAGGTTATCCTCCACACACTACGTCTGCACGTCTTTAACGGCTCATTGCATCAGATCCGTGCAGATCCCCATATACTTTCTTTCCATAAACCATTACGAAGATATCTCCAGCATATCCCTCGGAATGCATTCCTCTCCGGTTCAGGTCTGTAGGAAGGCTGTCTACCATGACATTTCCGCAACAGTGGGGATAGCACTTCCCCCTGAGGCAGCCTCCCGTGGCATTCACCATCATTGTGTCTTCGCATTCTCACAAGTCAGCAATATTGGGAATTCAACTTCCGCTACATACCGAAGTACATTTCCAGTTAACTGGATTGAAATTGAATAAAATAAGGTGCAGGCCAAGCCAGGCAGTTGATGGAAATGACACAAAAATTACTTACAATTTTTTCCCTAAAACTTTCTTTTTCTTTTGCGCTAGTTATTTCCTTATACATAAAAAATTTGGTTTCAATTCCGTATATCTACACAACCCTGTTCGCTCTGATGACTCTATGGAAATTTAGTTGTTTCAGTAAGCACATTCAGTTCATGTAATCATTAACAAAACACCCGTGCTTGTTTCATAGTGTACTATCCATTTTCTGCCCCGATGCCTTTCTATTGTTATCCGGACCCGTAACATTGTAATAGCTTGAATTTTATTTATATTACATCAAATTGAACGTAAACCTTCCATTGTGGATTTTGTGATGGATTTTGGGTATTATTCGACGTATATGTTTGTGCCAAATGATTCGGAAATAATGGGGTGTTTGACGCTTTCGATTTTATGATTGATTGTTATTTTTTACTTCGGGAAAAAATGCCCGATTCGATTCATATGAAACAATTGTATTACATGAGGAGAGTTTTAGAAATAAATATCATGTTTTAGTTTTGAAAGCTCCAGAGTAGATTCTGAAGACCAATACATTGTGGAAATTGAAATTCATTATGATTCTTACCGTAACTATGACTAGGTAGATACATTTTCATTGCCGTTGAAAAAAAAAACGACTCAATTTTCCGAAGACGTTGTTTGTTCAATTTTCATAACAGTTCCAAACGATGGCATGTTGGTTTTCAAGGTGGTGAATTTTGTTCCATTTCTCATCAGGTGGAATAATAAATATTTTACATGTGGAATTGGGCGTACTCGACAAAGTTCCATGATATCGTAACAGTAAGTATACAAAAGGTAGACAATCACTGATGTCTGCAACAGCAGCGGTTTCAGTTGAGGTTTTAAAATGGAAATGAGAAACATTTGTTGCAGATATTTATCATTGTCCTTCCCCCTTTATTGTTGAGTGCAAAACCCAGAAATCGATCTATAGGTGGTACAAATGTTTCGATGAACATTTCCATGCAACTTGCAATTGCAGAGGAAGCCTTGTAGAAACTCTGCAATGAAATTCATTATCCAGATGTGATTCAACGTTTGTCGTGGTATTAGGTGGAAAAGTAGTTGTTTTCCCATGGATTTTCGACCAAATTATTCCTATTGTATAGGATAATTGTAATGAACATTTTGCATATTTAAATATTGAATTTTGCCGCCTTCTTGCGGCTCTCCTTATCAAATAAAATTCTTGTAACTTTTTAAGATAATGTAATGTGTAGAATGTAATCAAAAATTATCAAACTTTGCTGAGAGTCATTTTCTATAGGGTTTTGTGCCCTGTACTGAAAAATCAACATTAAAATATTGTTAGAAACAATAACAGAAATGTTCAGAAAGATGGCGGAAAAGACTTGGCCTTGATACATGACATGATAGATAAACCTCCATAAATTAGAGTTTTTATTTTAATCGAGATAAATCTGAACGAATGACACTGGCAGTAAATATAATAGATAGTGAACATTCAAAATGTACTGAGTAATATTTTCTCGTATTTTGACTGATAATGTGCAATTTTTCTAAATTCAAAATCGTTTTATTTTTTTTTTCTTGGCATCGACTGCTATGGTCATTAGCCACGTGTTCTGGATAGGCCTTGTTACTAACTCCATACGCCACCTTAGGAGCAGCACTGTTATTATTAACACAACAGTGAATCGTGGAGGATTATCCCCAGCCAGCAACAAGACAATCACTCAGATTTAAATCTGAAACTGAAAAAATCTTGCCCTGCCTGGGGATCGAGCCAGCGACCTTTCGATCATGAAGCCCCGGCGCTACCACTGCGCCAATCCCCGCCCCAAATCGTTTAATAAAGTGGCATCTTACCTCATAGAACTGTCACTTCACTGCATAGTGATGTCACTGTCAATAAAACACAGTTTGATAAAAAATTGTTCATTGAATATTGGAAATAAAGAAACCGCATTAGGTTACTAGGTTACGGAAATTCTACATAGGTACCTACCTACTATTTTTCTTAAATTTATAACTTTGTAGTGCTTTTACATCTATGATTATTTGTTCATAATTACTAACACAAAATACGAAAAAATAGTATAAGCAGCCTCGTAGAAAAAGCTGTTTAATAAACTCGTATAGCTTTTAAGTTACTCGCTTGCTGTGCTCGCTCGTAATCAAAAGCTATACTCTGTTATACTTTGCTTTCGAACAAAATCTTCTATATTTTGGAAGTTTCCGACTACGATTAGAACGAGTTCTATTTCGAGTATGTACGTTTTCAAGCCCTTCTTCAGAATTCCGTGAATCTTCCGTGAATATCTCTTGATTCGGATTCCAAAATTTTGATCATAATTTTTTTTTGTCGAATCTTCGTTAATATACACCAACGTTTCAACTCCTCTGGGAGCCGAATGACTGACAGATACTGTCGTTTCTCTTCCACTAGGCAGTCGATCATGTGCATAATGAGAATTCGATTAGAGTAATTAAACTTCTTTGACCAGTAGGTCATTTTTACGTTTTCTAACATGTGCCTTCATAAATACCGGTCCTGGAGAAAAGATTCATAGACGATCCATTTGATGATCTACGTTGATGGGTGAATAAACGCTCAGGCGGGGAACAGTTGGTGGTAGTGCATAAGAGGGATCGAATGGAATGTAAAGCATCTTCCAGAACAAGTTCACAATCTTCTGTTTTCAGATTCTGGGACTTTCGTTTTCCATAAAATAATATTATACGCTTCACGTTGGCCATTTCCTTGATGATTGTATGCAGTAGTTTTACTTGTAGCCACGTTGTGTCTATCTGAAATTGATTTTAGTTCTCATGATAAGAAGCAAGTACCTTGATCTGAATGTATGTACGCAGGAGCTCCAAAAGAGCAAAGAGTTTTCTCAAACATTTGATGACTGAGAAGTCATATCTTCACAGAAAAAGCCAAAGAAAATTTTGAATATTCATCTACTGTTAGCATGTACCGATAACGTGTTGAAGATGATAATAGATATTTAAGATATAAGTGTCGTAAAGATTCATATTTCGATATGAGATGGAACATTTCCATCGATTATCGTAATATGAATTTACGACACAAATATTGTACAATATTTTACCTACTACCAATAATGTTAATTATTCACTAGAAATTAGTCAATATTCCTTAAAAACATTATATTAGAATGACGCAATAAGCAAGCGTTTTGCCCATTGCTGATTTATTTTGGGAACTGTCAACTTTGACACGTTCATTCCAATTTAGTGAAATTTCATCGACATTAGTTCAGACTAGAGAATGGATTCAGCTATAAAATCCGCTAGAAATTAAAAAATTCAAACCTTATTACCTGATATATCCCGGAATAGATACTCTTCATAATAAATCAGTTCTTGTTATCCTCTTCCATCAAATAGACTGACATTTAAAAAAACAAGCAAATGAATTTTACTTTAACGGACTAGTGCGGTTACGAAACTTATATCAGTATCGTAATGTTTGATATTACAGATTGGTGGTAGGTAAAAGTAAAATGTTGCTTTGATCAGAGAACTTTGATGACATAAGGAATCATGCAGACTGTAAGAATTCCAAAATTTTTTGGTTTCAATTGTTGAACATACTCTCCGAAACGTATCAGCCACTACATTCTCTTTTCTTGGTCTATGTGCTATATCATAGTGGTGGTTGGTGGTCTGGCGGTCTAAGGCGCAGGCCGTTCAGAACTTCAGTATAGCGGTAGTCGGTTCGAGCCCGATGTAGGTACAAGGGATTTTTTCTCAAGTACCCAATATCGGAATCGATAGGCGACCACAGTCCATGTTGAAAGCAAGTGTATTTTGTGTTGTCTAGATGGCAATCTCGGCTAGTGCTAGCTAGGAGTGCACGCCGGCCACCCGAGGTGGTGCTGTAAGTTTCCTGGGTTTTCCTGCAGCTGAAAAGTGAATACGCCACCAAGAATCAGTAAGTCGCCCGGAGCGCCACGGCAAATAATAATAATAGCCGTCCTCTACCCGCACAGGGTACCACTCTACGAGTGTTCATGAGGGAGTATTATTATTATTATTATATTATATGTGTAAGCAAGAAAACTTAAGACACCATCGCATGATTTTCTCATTATTAATTTTTCCGTAAGTACTGCATTATATCAAACATGAAAACAACTGACTTTTGGTCCATAACTAGTCTATAATGACGACCATTGAAAAAATGCCTTCATTTCTTTAACGCTTCCACTACGACATAGTAGTAGGAGATTTGAGCCGGTTCTGGGCCTCCCCCCACCACTATGACGTCATCAGTGACCTTGACCTATGACCTATGACCTCGACCTATGACCTTGACCCATGACCTTGACCTTGACCTATGACCTTGACCTATGACCTCGACCTATGACCTCGACCTAGGACTTGACCTAGGACTTGGGCTTGCCCTTAGCCTTGACCATGATGTATATTGTTGGGAGGTGTTCAGGGTTTGTGTTTGACATTGAGATTATAATGACTTGGATTTTTTTTTCATACACGGACAAGTACTTTTTCCAAGTACTTAATTTATTTTTCTTACCTCAATGTCTTCCATGTCCTTCATGTATACTTACTCTGCCATTGTGTATGATCTAATGTGTGGAGTACGCATAAAAATCTAAACCGAAGTATAGAGACGTCTGCACGCCACGGATATCCAGTCAGATATGTGAACTGGCGTCACACACCCATACACTGCGGTGACTCATCGACTACTCTCCGTCCTCTCTTCATTGATATGGTGGGGATGGTTCTGCTGTGACGTTGTATGAATAGTCGAAGCGGATAGAATTTGTTCACCCTCTCTCCCACTCATCGATATTACATATAAAGGAGGTGGGAATGATTGTGAAATCAGTATTTTGTTGAGTTTTGTGCTGAGAAGACGACATCGATGAAATGTATTCCTGTGGTTGTGGTAAATCGTTCACTCGTAGTGATAATCTCCGTCGGCATCAACTTCAAAGTTGCCAAGGTGGCCCTTCTGTGAAAAGGATTAAGTTAGATGTGGCTGCATCGACACCAATGTACACATGCAATTGTTGTAATGTGACAATTCCTACATCCCAAGTTAATTCTCACAAAAGAACTCTCCAACACAGGAACAATGCATGTGTGCAAGTGAGTGATGGCATACAGATTATAAGGAATGCTTTCAAGTGTAGAATTGTGAGTTATAGAGTGGAAAGTACCAATGTTTACACTGAATATATGCCATTCTTCAATGAGATCAGGGAGAAGGTTATTGGATTACTTGAAGAGGCAATAAAGGTTCACAAGATCTTTAAAGTGAATATGGAAGTATTTGGCAGCTACATTGTTCAAACACGGGATTTGAGTGACACGAAGTCATTCAATTCACAGAATAAAATTGTGGATCAGTCTACGGATTTGGGTGCATTATTCGATGGATTCCGTGATGTCATTATTGCTCAGACTACGGAATTTGAAGAACGTGATTCAGGTATTTATTTAAAGTTTCATTTCTATTTATATGAATAATAAATTATTGTTATGTTTCAGGATGGAGTTGTGAAAAAATTAAGTTCCTCGAAGTGAACATCAACAAGTATAGTCCACTCAGCGGATGTTCGTATGTGAAGCTGCCCGAGTTCATTGAGACAAGAAAAGGCGTTGTGAATATTCGTAATGAAGATCAACATTGTTTTGCATGGGCCATCACATCTGCATTGTTTCCTGCGAATGGTAGAGTGTCAGAAGTTTCCTCATACCCCCACTACGCCAATGTCTTGAATGTAACAGGTATGGATTTTCCAGTTAAACTTCAAGCTATAAAAAAGTTTGAGGACATGAATGATATTTCAATTAATGTGTATGGGTTAGAGTCAAAACTTGATAAGGGTAAAATGAAATATGAAGTGGTTGGTCCGTTGCGTTACTCACAGAGAAGACTTAGAAGACATGTTAATTTGTTACTTATAACAGATGATTCTGGCAATAGTCATTATTGTTGGATTGAAGACCTTTCTAGGTTAGTTTCAAGTCAACTATCTGCGCATGAGCATAAAAAATATTTTTGTGATGGATGTTTATTGTATTTCTCTCACGAGCGATTACTGTTACGTCATCAGTTGCATGACTGTAATCACTTGAGTACTACAACACCATCAGTCAATTTCAGAATCAACAAATATGGTAAAATGTTACCGGGTAATGCACTTATGTTTGAAAATTTTGAGAAACAAATGAAGGTGCCATTTGTAGTTTATGCTGATTTTGAATCAGTTCTCAAACCCATTCAAACTAGTCAACCCAACCCTAAACACTCATTCTCGAATAAAACATACAAACACGAACCTTATTCATTTGCGTATTCGATAAAATGTTCATACAATGATAAATTATCGAAATTTGTTACATATAGGGGTGAGGATGCAGCCGAGAAATTTGTTACAAAACTTGAAGATGATTTGAGAAATATTTATCACAATTATTTGAGGTATCCAATTCCTATGGCTGCACAAACCCCCGCGGAAGAAGCAGAGTTTTCTTCTACACAATTTTGTGGAATATGTGATAAACCATTCACGGGTGGTGATGTGAAAGTGAGAGACCATTGCCACCTCACTGGAAAAAAAAGATCACCTGCCGCACATTCCGTATGTAACTTAAATTTCAAATTGCCAAATTTTGTTCCAATCATTTTCCATAATCTGAGTGGGTATGATTGTCATTTGTTCATAAAAGAACTGTATAGAAACAAAGACAAAGTGGATGTTATTCCACAAACTAAGGAAAAATACATTTCTTTCACTAAGCATCTATTCACTCACACATACACTGACAAAGACGGAAAAGAAAAAAAGAATTTTTTGAAAATGAAATTTATAGATAGTTTCAAATTCATGTCGAATTCTTTGCAGAACTTAGGTGCTAACTTAACATCCGATCAGTGTATTGAGATGCATAAACATTTTCCACAAATTGACAAATTCAATTTGATGAGACAGAAAGGTGTTTTTCCATATAACTTTGTTGATCATATTGACAAGTTGAATTATCCAACTCTACCCACTAAAAATCAGTTTTATGACAATCTTAACGGAGAGCATATATCAGATAAGGATTATATGAGAGCGAAACTTGTTTGGCATTTATTCGAGTGTAAGAGTTTAGGGGAATACTCGGATTTATATTTGAAGTCCGATGTTCTTCTATTATGCGACATATTTGAGAATTTTCGAAATATATGCTTAGATAAATATAAATTAGATCCGGCACAGTATTATACAGCGCCCGGAATATCATGGGATGCAATGCTGAAGTATACGAATATTGAATTGGAATTATTGACAGACATTGACATGATTAATTTTTTCAAAAAAGGAATACGGGGCGGAATAAGTCAGTGTAGTGAAAGGAAGCATATAGCTAATAATAAATTTTTACCCGATTATAACCCAGATGAACCTTCATCATACATATCATATTTAGATGCAACTAACCTATATGGTCACAGTATGTCACAACCATTACCCACCAACGATTTTGCATGGCTAACACCCGATGAAATAATCAATTTGGATGTAATGGGAGTGGCATCTGATAGTCCATACGGTTATGTTCTTGAAGTAGATGTTCATTATCCCCAAGAGTTACATGACAAACATGCTGATCTTCCCTTTCTCGTTGAAAGTTTAATACCACCACACTCGAAATCAAAAATTCCTAAATTAATTCCAAATTTAAATGACAAAAGAAAATATATTGTACATTATAAAAACTTACAGCAGGCTGTGGCCAATGGTCTTATTATTATGAACACACATAGAGTGTTGAGATTCAAGCAGTCATGTTGGATGAAACCTTATATTGATTTGAACACTGAAATGCGAAATCGATCTAACAACAAAGCTGAAAAAGATTTCTATAAACTCATGAATAATGCAGTTTATGGGAAAACAATGGAAAACGTTGATAACAGAATTGATGTTAGACTGGTTACGCATTGGGAAAGTATCAAGAGGAAAATTGGTGCTAGCGCCCTAATATCACGTCCAAATTTCAAAAGCTGTTCAATTTTTTCAGAAAATTTTGTTGCTATTCAATTGGGCAAAGTTAATGTATTGTACGATAAACCGCTATATTTGGGATTTTGTATTCTAGAATTATCCAAAACAGTCATGTACAACTTTTTCTATGGATGTATTAAACGTCATTATGCAGAAAATGCCACCTTACTCTACACTGACACGGATTCTTTAATTTTGAAAGTAAATACCGATAATTTTTATGATTTCATGACCAACAATATATGCGAGTTTGATACTTCCAATTACAACGTAGGAAACCAATTCAATATTCCTATTACAAAGTCAATTCTGGGTAATTTCAAAGATGAATTTCCGAATGATCCCATAATTAGCTTTTATGGTACCGGTGCCAAAGCATATTATGTTCAGTCTGTAGGTAGTGAATTCAAAAAAGCAAAAGGTGTCAAAAGATCCGTCATAAAGAATGAATTGACATGTGAAGATTATAAGAAAATTGTCGAACAGGGTGGTCTAATATTCAGGAAGATGAACTCGTTCAGAAGCATATTGCATGACATGTATACTGAATTGAAGAACAAAGTTGCATTGTCATACCATGATGATAAACGGTTCATCATTCCCAATACGACACACACTCTTCCTTGGGGTCATAGCGATATAGAATTCTACCAGAATGATCCAGTAGAGAATATTCGTTGGGTTTCCAATATTATTCAATCTTTTTCCCAAGAGAGTCCTTTGGATCAATTACTTCATTTATTAACAGCTGAATTGAACAAATGAAATATCATTTCAAATGGAAAATTCACCACCATACTTATTTATTTGTATTTGAGATGTAATTACGCTTATTATATAAAAGTCAAATTATACTAGTCAATTTTAGTTAATGTCTTGTCCAGTTACCAAATATATAAAAATATATAAATATACACGTTATTCTGATTTCCTATTGTTTCATTTAAGAGAATAAATATCTACACAGAGATATATAGATTTTAATTGTCTTGAAATCATCAGTATGAAAGATATCAAGGTGGAAGAAAGATGTCCAAAGCTATTGATAAATTCGGCCGTAGACGAAAATGGGGTACTGTCAAAGTTCGAGTTCTTCAAGGTTCCCAAGGTCCTCAAGGTATGGGATTCAAGCTTTCGCCTGACGACCAATATGATATGCAAGGTAAAAGACTGAAAAATGCTGGTGAACCGATAGACGAGAGTGATTGTGTAACTCAATTATATCTCAATGAACAAATTACGGAGACGAAGGCACTTGTCCTTAAAGCCTTGCAGGCTGCCATACATGCCACAATGGCTAAGATTGTACCTGAAGCCCGTCAAGCATTCAATGAAAAAGTAGAGGAGGTGACATGATCTAGATCGCAAATACAAAAATCTAAAAAGTGATGTGGATATCAAAGTATGGGATGCTACAGCCACAATGACACGAAAAATATCAGAGTTGACAACTGAACTCGATTACAACAGCAAAAATCTGAAAAATGATTTGGATGCCAATGCATTGAATGTCACATCTGCAGTGATGCTGAAATATAATGATTTGGAAAGAAGGTTAGCTGAATTGGAGAATAAACATCCTGATGTTTGGCTCACACATAGACCAAAACTGTGGGCTCCAGGTAGTGATCCAGAACCCGCTGTTTGAAAAATAAATTTGTATTATGAAAATATTACAAATAAAATGTTCTAAATCAATGTTGAAATTTTTCATTTCTTACTCATCAAATATATTATAGAATTTGGTAGTGGGTGAGTTCTTTTTGAAAAGTATCAATTCAAGTTATGGAAACTTTGTACATTTTTGCCATTGAGTGGCGCAGATGCGTGTGTTTATGTTCTTTGTGTGGCCCTGAAAAGGGCCTATTGGGTGCTCCGAAGAGCTGGGTGCCATCCCGCATATTTATGCGGGACGACTACGGGGGGGGGGGGGGGGGCAGGGTGAGGACTTAGATGACATCTTCATCCTCGTCATCCGATGACACCAAGATGATGGTGTCATCATCGGAGTCGTCCTCTACGGGGAACTCGTCCGGGTCGAGGTCCATATTTATGTCCTCGACACGGATATGGACCACTTGGCCATCATCCTCGAACTCATCCTCCGAGGAGCTATCGAAGTCGTCGACGCGTTGATCCATATCTTCGTCGTCCGAAGTCGACGGAGATGGATAGTTCCACACATCTGTGGAGTCCGACACCTCATTCACCTGAATCGGACCCCGTGGATCTCGATGGTAAAATGGATCCTGCCTCTCACCCTGGTATACCTGCTGGACCTGTACGGCAGAGACGATCTGATATCTTGCTATCATCGCTTCCCGTTCCAAATCATCTTCGAATTCGGCACAATGTCTCTGAGACGAAGTGGAGTCTGGAAGAGGCATCTTGGAAGACTGATACTATAATCTGAGCTGGCATTGAATTTATACTAGTTCGGGGGTGGCAGTGTAGGGTGGGAGAAGAGAGTGGGGGTTTGAAGGCTGAGAGAAATCAGGAGATGGGAGAAATACACATCATATTATTTTATAAAATATGTAAATAAAATATAAATAAAATATGTATATAAATAAAATATAAATAAAATATGTAAAAACATAATTCAGATGAATTGAAGAAAAATGCCCCATCCTCCGCATTGTTCAATGTGCACCAGACCATTAAATGTGCACTCCTATTTCACTTCATCTTTTTTTCTATTTTTATTCTAAATCTACATATACAAAACTTATATCTACTTACAAATAACTTAACCTTAACCTTAACATATCTAAAAATTAAAATTAGCAAATTGCTCCAGGTTGCTTCGGAGCCGTGCCACCAAAGCCACCCCCTGCGCCTTGGCGTCTTCCAGCCTGGTGACTAGCTGGACCTCCCGGAGACTTTGCTGCCGATCGCGGGCCATCAGCTCTGCCTGCTGGCGCTCAAGCTCTTCCAGCTGGCGGTTGAGTTCTGCCCGCGCCAGCTGACTGTCATCATAGTCCCGCTGGGCCTCCTCTATCCCACGCTTTGCCCGTTGCACACTCATCTCCAGCTCAGGTACGATAGGTGCTGGAGGGTGGACTTCTTCAGCAGTGGGTTGTGGAGGGGCAACTTCAACGACAGGTGGTAAAGGTGCGTCTATAACCGGTGTCACAACAGTTGAGGATGTCTTCTTGGACACCCTTCTTCTGCTGTTGTGTGCGTGCTTCCTCGATGATGATTTCTTCGGTGGTTTTGGAGGCAGGAAATCATCATCGCTGTCAGCAATTTGGATTATAGGCAAACCTTCCATCGACGAATTTGCTCCTGCGTCACGGGATCTCTTGGAAGCAACTCCGTTAATGAACCCACCTTGCCGTCTGCGTTGGTCCATCGTCAGCGACTGCATTTCGGGGGCCTCTCTCCTGATGACGTCCATAACGTCATTGAAGTGCTCTTCGTCTGGCATTTGAGGTGCGGCGCCATCCACCCTGATGTTACTCAGGATCGTTATTGCTGCAAGACCAGTTAATGCGGGAGAATCCATAGCTAAACATACAAAAAAAAATTAAACGGGTTCATGATTACAAGATTGTTAACTTACTCTCAAATTATTACAGCTTGCTATAGTCTGCTAATTCAGTTGGCTGGTGGTTGATCTGGCGGGTGATCTTGTGGATGATGTGGTAGCTGATGTCAGTTCAGAAGAGTGACTGAAGATTATTCGGAGGAAGTTCTTGTTTTAAACACTCAGACCTCCACCCCACTCCTCTTCTTCTTCTCCGACCTCCTACTCCAATCCCCACTCCGACCACCCACTCCTCTTCTTCTTCTCCGACCTCCTACTCCAATCCCCACTCCGACCACCCACTCCTCTTCTTCTTCTCCGACCTCCTACTCCAGTCCCCACTTCGACCACCTACTCCGACCTTCCACTTCAATCCCCACTATGTCTTAAGCCACACCTCTTTCTTTAGCCAGTATCCCTCAGACCAGAAAACCCCACCCCATCATAACCCCACCCCTATTTCAGCTCTGTTATTTGTTACAATGTACACATCCACCTACGGGACAGAGCAGATATAGGGGTGAGTGACAAGAATAACAATTATGAGTGGGAACATTTGCATACTCGAGTGTATCATGTGAATTAACATGCTGATACCACTCACCATTATTATTCATGCCGCAATACCGTACAAAACAAATATCACATAGGAAGCGTTTTTCATTATCACAAGTTTTGATAGTAACAAATGAAAAGCTGCAACAGTACAAATTAGTCGCAACGTCTTCTAACACCTCTGTCATATTTATCTGATGGGCATTGCTCACGATCGTTTCGGGGACATCCTCACAGTCTGGTACAATTCCATCGTCTACTTCTGGTTCTTCTCCGTCATCTTCTAGGAACTCTTCTTCGACGAAGTCATCCCCAGCGGGTATGTCTTGGCGGCCATCTTCAAAATCTACCAGGTCATGGAATTCGCCATTGTCACCATTCTCACCCACTACAACTTCATCTTCTTGTTCCCAAACAAACTCGTCACCTGCCAACACATCAACTTGATTGTTGGCATCTAATTGGGAGAGGGCTTCCAATGCAAAACCAACTTGATCAACCATAATTGCTATACAAACACAGTTTCTAACAGAAAATACAAAAGTCGAATGAAATGTTAGGATTTTGGACCGATTTTATATGTTACAATCGTGAGTGGGGGTTACCACCTCCACTAAACCCACACTTCATCTCCTGAGAATAGCAATTCCTCCATTAACCTAGATTTCCTCGTCATCTAATTAGTGACGCAACTGCAAACAACGAGGATACAAAAATATTGAAGATATTTAGGAAAAAATATTTTATTTTCGAATTAAACCGCAGAAACATGACAAAAATATATTTTCAAATTTTTTTCTATTAGAATTCATCCTTTCAAATCTTTTATCAAGTATGACATTTTTCGATAAAATCCATTATAACGTGGATACAAAAATATTAGAGATTCTAAAAAGAAATGTTTGACTTTCGAATTAAAGTGCAGAAACATGACAAAAAAAATATTTTCAAATATTTTTTCTAGTTGAATTTACTCTTTCAAATCTTTTATCAAGTATGACAAATTTCGATAAAATCCATTATATCGCGGATACAATACATTACAGCAATTCCAATATGCACTGATTCAACCCCGCATGGAAACGCCAATGATACCTGCCGTCTACAATAGCTTTAATATTTTAGTAACTGACCGGTGAGGGTGAATTTTACCTGAGATGACCGTAAATTCATTTCATTTGGGTAAATTTTTATTTCATAGCGTCTCTTTGCGATAGTTCAGTTGTGTTTTATCTGTAATGGCGTTAGTAACAAAATCTCAATCAGAAAGTGAAGCGGCGGTTAAGGCACTGTTGGCCATGGAAAATATAGTGCCGACTATCATATCACCCATTAGAGAAAACGAAATTGTGGAACAATCGCCTGTGAAAAGTGCAAGGAAGCGTAGTAGGCCGATATCGAAAATAGACAAATTCAAAGAAATCGTCAAAAAAGCTAGCCCATATGCCCGGAATGCATGGAGAATACCGAACTTTTCATTACAACCGAGTGTTAGGGAAGAATATAGAGTGGAGGACTTTAGCGACGACGACGAACCAACAGAACAACAGACAGACAAACCAAAAGACACAAAAAACACTACAGACTCAGGGAGTACTTCTACAGACACAGATACTTCATCTACAGATACAGACACAAAACAGACAGACAACAAACAACAAAGGTCTACAGAAACGGAGAATTTTGTCAAGGAAAGCAAGCGTATGTTTGCTTTACTGGAGAAACTTGATTTATCGACTGATACAGACAATGAAAATTTGAAAAAACTGAACAGTACATGTGATAGGTATGAAAAGAAATTTCGGGAAGCTCAGATACAACGTGACCAACTGAAAAATAAGATAGGAAAGCGTGAAGAAGCAATAGAATTCAGGAAGCAGATGATGGAAAACTATGCAATTTTTTTTTCAGGAAATGATTAATATGCAATTTTTTTTCAGGAAATGATTAGTTGATGAAAGTTCTGAAAGGAGTGCATATATATTAATTGGTCGATGTACACAGTGAAGGGCGATGTAGAGGGGCCCTTCACGGACTTTCATTGATTAATTATTTGAAATAAAAAATCTATTTTAAGCTGGGATCGGAACAAAATTCTAGAAATGAAAAATAAAAATGGAAATATTCATTGATTAATTATTTGAAATAAAAAATCTAATTTAAGCTGGGATCCGAAATGCAAAAAAAAATTATAATCGAATAGAAAAGAGAGGTTCATTGATTAAAAAACGATAAATAAAAAAAACTATTTTAGGCTGGGATTCGAACCTGTACAGCGCAAAATTCTAGATATGAAAAATAAAAATGGAATTATGCAAAAAAAATATAATCGAACAGAAAAGATAGGTTTTTTTTTTGATGGGCGAGTTCAAGGTCACAAAACCAAAAAAAGCCCGAGAAATAAATCTCTTAATATCACCCTCCACCCACCTCCTAGGTGATATAGAGAGATTTCTTTCTCGGGGCACACTGCAAACTCACCACTGAGCTACGCAGCCTCCGAAAGAATTAGTCAAATTTCTTCTATATGAATGTTTTAAATCAAACCCCTGAAATGTATGCGACTAAATATACATGCTCCTACAATTCCGTAAAACTGAAGAGTTGGTCCATCTAGTGCCAAATAGCACAACACATATAAACTATACCAACTGAGCTAATGCGATCTCCGAAGGAATTCGTTATAGCTACCTCTAAAGGCCTTTATTTAACCCTTCATGATAAATTCCCCCAAAGAAAATATGACTTTTTGTGATAGAAGTGCAAGTAAAAGGAACGTATGTGAAATATCTTGCAGTTTACAGGCTTGTAAATTGTACATGCTTCAAAAACTCTGCATGGGCAATTTACAAGCATATATTTTTGACCCTTGCTTGTGTTTATAAACTGCTAACAGTTCACATACGTTCCTATTCAAAAGTGATATTTTCTTTAGTTCAGAAGTATTAACTTTGTTATTACTGGAGGAATTTAACATGAAGGGTCAAAAACCCTGGGTGGGCACCCATGTATCTGAATATTGGCGTATCCACCAGCCATTGAAGTGCAGAATGTTTTGATTAGGGGCAATGCATTGAACCGCTTTTCAGATATTTTGCTGCGATTTTTTTTATATATTTTTTTGGAAATATATGATCATTGCGAAAGTTTTTCATCATAGAACTTTTTTGAAATTCCCACTTATGAGTGAGATATGATTTTTTTAAATATTGATATCGAGATTTTGTTGTAAAATTTATTTCAAGTATAACCTACAATTTTATATTTTTTCTTGGAAGATATGATCATTTTTAATGTTTTTGACCAACAAACTTTTTCTTTATTATCATTCATGAGTGAGATATAATTTTCAAAAATAAGTAGGAGTAGGAGATCTGAGCCGGTTCTGGACCTACCCCCACCATCATAACTTTCAACCAGCAAATTATTTCGCGGTTCGATTCGCGGCCGCGAATTTAATCGCAGTTCGATTCGCGGCCGCGAATTTAATCGCGTTTTGATTCGCGCTCGCGAATCAAAACAGCGGTCAAGGTCTCGAATCCGCGGATTCGTCCGTAGGTCTATTATTTTGAATTTTTCACTTTCTTGATGTCCAACACTTCTTTTTCCTATGAAGTTTGTAAAGGTAACTCCTGGGAGGGAGGGATATCTACTCCCTCTCCTTCTATGGTGGTTTGTTGTCATGTTCATTGTGCGCATGTACCAGTCGACTTGTTTGAATAAAACTTAGAGTCGCATTAACATCAGCACCATTTCTGTCCACATCCCATTGATATCACACATTCCTACGAGCTAAATATGAACTCATTACCAAATTTGTCTGCTGAAGAAGAAGCAATGCCATGTATTGCAACAAATGATGACTTTGGTTTTGAAGATATTCCGGTATATCACTTGTCATCCCAAGAAGGTTTCATCGATGAATATAACATTGATGATTATCTGAAGATGGGAGATATACCGGAACCTTCAGAAAGTGTTGATCCAACCCTTTCACAATTGTCACTACCAAAATGCCCGTCACTTCTCTCTCCTCTTAGTGTCGATACGAAAGCGAAACCATCTAGGAGAAAGTGTGCATCTACTGCTTCAAATCCCAAGAAAACAAGTAAGGGTGTACGGAAACCCCGTAAGAAGAAAGTAGATGACACCTTCAAGAATGTGATAGGTGATTTGGAAGATGTATCGCTTCATTCTTTTGGTCCACTGCAGCGTTGTGGAGACATGCTTAAGAAAGCGAAATGCAGCATCGTAAAATCGAGAGCTATCATCGTCAAATGCGATGACGATGTTCGAAGAGGTAGCATGGACGACGAGGTGGTTCTTCAGAAGCTCGATGCAAAGATTGTATCATCGAAGGCTGAACTGATCAAAATGTGTGAAGATGCAGATAAACTCCGTTTCAAAATCACACAGAAGAATCAGTCCGCCCTTTGTTTGAAAATGCAAGCTGAGATTGAGCTTCAGGAGTCCACTAAACTTTTTGATATGGTAGCATCTGTACGTGATAAGTGGCGAAAAGAGTTTGATCACGCATTCCAATCTGATAGTGATTAGCTCTGAGGATTATGAAATGTTATCAATGTTGTGAGTTGAAATGAAAGACTTTTTCAAAAATCTATGAAGTGGGGAGGAGTATGCAGATTATTTCGGTTTTGGCATACACTGGGCGTTGCGTTTGGTTGGGGCAACGTTCACCACTTCATGATTTATTCATTTTGAAAAAAAACTCAAAAATAGTTCTATATTTTCTATAGTTTATTAATAATCTTACAGCTTAGTGAGAATAATAAGTAATACAATTTCATTCAAATATTAAACCATAGCACTTTTGTGTAACCATGAATTCTTTCCGCTTGGAAGGCCTAACCACTTAATGTATAGTTTATTTCCTTTCCTCCTCAACACTTTTTCAACTAGGTATACGTCAGGATTTTGCGTTTTCAATAATTCTTCTCCATAAAAACATCCTCTAATCGGGCTCCCATCCATGTCTTCAAGAATATAAGTTATGGGGTATGTTTGGTTAATTTTAACAATTTTGAATAGTTCTGTTGTGTAATTGGCAGTGTAACCCTTTTCGAAAATATTCTTGTACTTGCTTATACGTACAATATCATTCATTCGAAATTTGGAAATACTTTGTTTTCTTCGAGGGATTACTTTGGAACTTTTGAATTTCAGTTTTGTTGCTGGCATAACATCGATTGGTTTCATACCAATTGTACGATGCACC